>CAXHSH010000001.1:0-362085 GCA_964019135.1 Arenicola marina
AAACTCTACCGAAACATACGTTTTGGGCGTTGTTTAGACCTGAACACTAACTAACATACGTTTGGGTGTCATTCAGATCGAAACCCTACCGACCCATACGCTTTGGGTGTAATGCAGACCGAAGCACTTGCTAACATTCGTTTTGGATGTATTTCAGACCGAAACTCTACCGAAACATACGTTTTCGGCGTAATTTAGACCTAAACACTAGCTAACATACGTTTGGGTGTCATTCAGACCGAAACAGTACCGACACATACGCTTTGGGTGTAATTCAGAAGGACACATTCGTTTTGGATGTATTTCAGACCGAAACTTTAACGAAACATACGTTTTGGGCGTAATTTAGACCTAAACACTAGCCAACATACGTTTGGGTGTCATTCAGACCGACACATTCGTTTTGGATGTATTTCAAACCGAAACTCTACCGAAACATAAGTGTTGGGCGTAATTTAGACCTAAACACTAGCTAACCTACGTTTGGGTGTCATTCACACCGAAACCCTACCGACATATATGCTTTGGGTGTAATTCAGACCGACACATTGGTTTTGGGTGTAATTCAGACCGACACATTCGTTTTGGATGTATTTCAGACCGAAACTCTACCGAAACATACGTTTTCGGCGTAATTTAGACCTAAACACTAGCTAACATACGTTTGGGTGTCATTCAGACCGAAACCCTACCGACACATACGCTTTGGGTGTAATTCAGACCGACACATTCGTTTTGGATGTATTTCAGACCGAAACTCTACCGAAACATAGTTTTGGGCGTAATTGAGACCTAAACACTAGCTAACATACGTTTGGGTGTCATTCAGACCGAAACCCTACCGACAAATACGCTTTGGATGTAATTCAGACAGACACATTCGTTTTGGATGTATTTCAGACCGAAACTCTACCGAAACATACGTTTTGGGCGTAATTTAGACCTAAACACTAGCTAACATAGGTTTGGGTGTCATTCAGACCGACACATTCGTTTTGGATGTATTTCAGACCGAAACTCTAACGAAACATAAGTTTTGGGCGTAATTTAGACCCAAACACCAGCTAACATACGTTTGGGTGTCATTCAGACCGAAACCCTGCCGACATATACGCTTTGGGTGTAATTCAGACCGACACATTCGTTTTGGATGTGTTTCAGTCCGAAACTCTACTGAAACATGCGCTTTGGGCGTAATTTAGACCTAAACACTAGCTAACATACGTTTGGGTGTCATTCAGACCGAAACCCTACCAACACATACGTTTTTTAGTGTAATACAGATTAACACATTCGTTTGCGATGAATTTCAGGCCGAAACTCTACCGAAAGATACGTTTTGGGCGTAATTTAGACCTAAACACTAGCTAACATACGTTTGGGTGTCATTCAGACCGAAACCCTACCGACATACACGCTTTGGGTGTAATTCAGACCGATACATTGGTTTTGGATGTATTTCAGACCGACACATTCGTTTTGGATGTATTTCAGACCGAAACTCTACCGAAACATACGTGTTCGGCGTAATTTAGACCTAAACACTAACTAACATACGTTTGGGTGTCATTCAGATCGAAACCCTACCGACCCATACGCTTTGGGTATAATGCAGACCGAAACATTTGCTAACATTCGTTTTGGATGTATTTCAGACCGAAACTCTACCGAAACATACGTTTTGGGCGTAATTTAGACCTAAACACTAGCTGACATACGTTTGCGTGTCATTCAGACCGAAACCCTACCGACATATACGCTTTGGGTGTAATTCAGACCGACACATTCGTTTTGGATGTATTTCAGTCCGAAACTCTACCGAAACATACGTTTTGGGCGTAATTTAGACCTAAACACTAGCTAACCTACGTTTGGGTGTCATTCACACCGAAACCCTACCGACATATACGCTTTGGGTGTAATTCAGACCGACACATTCGTTTTGGATGTATTTCAGACCAAAACTCTACCGAAACATACGTTTTCGGCATAATTTAGACCTAAACACTAGCTAACATACGTTTGGGTGTCATTCAGACCGAAACCCTACCGACACATACGCTTTGGGTGTAATTCAGACCGACACATTCGTTTTGGATGTATTTCAGACCGAAACTCTACCGAAACATACGTTTTCGGCATAATTTAGACCTAAACACTAGCTAACATACGTTTGGGTGTCATTCAGACCGAAACCCTACCGACACATACGCTTTGGGTGTAATTCAGACCGACACATTCGTTTTGGATGTATTTCAGACCGAAACTCTACCGAAACATACGTTTTGGGCGTAATTTAGACCTAAACACCAGCTACCATACGTTTGGGTGTCATTCAGACAGAAACCCTACCGACACATACGCTTTGGGTGTAATTCAGACCGACACATTCGTTTTGGATGTATTTCAGTCCGAAACTCTACCGAAACATACGCTTTGGGCGTAATTTAGACCTAAACACTAGCTAATATACGTTTGGGTGTCATTCAGACCGAAACCCTACCGACATACACGCTTTGGGTGTAATTCAGACCGACACATTCGTTTTGGATGTATTTCAGACCGAAACTCTACCGAAACATACGTTTTCGGCGTAATTTAGACCTAAACACTAACTAACATACGTTTGGGTGTCATTCAGATCGAAACCCTACCGACCCATACGCTTTGGGTAAAGTGCAGGCCGAAACACTTGCTAACATTCGTTTTGGATGTATTTCAGACCGAAACTTTAACGAAACATACGTTTTGGGCGTAATTTAGACCTAAACACTAGCCAACATACGTTTGGGTGTCATTCAGACCGACACATTCGTTTTGGATGTATTTCAGTCCGAAACTCTACCGAAACATACGTTTTGGGCGTAATTTAGACCTAAACACTAGCTAACCTACGTTTGGGTGTCATTCACACCGAAACCCTACCGACATATACGTTTGGGTGTCATTCAGACCGACACATTCGTTTTGGATGCATTTCAGACCGAAACTCTACCGAAACATAAGTTTTGGGCGTGATTTAGACCTAAACACTAGCTAACATACGTTTGGGTGTCATTCAGACCGAAACCCTGCCGACATATACGCTTTGGGTGTAATTCAGACCGACACATTCGTTTTGGATGTATTTCAGACCGAAACTCTACCGAAACATACGTTTTGGGCGTAATTTAGACCTAAATACTAGCTAACATACGTTTGGGTGTCATTCAGACCGAAACCCTACCGACACATACGCTTTGGGTGTAATTCAGACCGACACATTCGTTTTGGATGTATTTCAGACCGAAACTCTACCGAAACATAGTTTTGGGCGTAATTGAGACCTAAACACTAGCTAACATACGTTTGGGTGTCATTCAGACCGAAACCCTACCGACAAATACGCTTTGGATGTAATTCAGACAGACACATTCGTTTTGGATGTATTTCAGACCGAAACTCTACCGAAACATACGTTTTGGGCGTAATTTAGACCTAAACACTAGCTAACATACGTTTGGGTGTCATTCAGACCGACACATTCGTTTTGGATGTATTTCAGACCGAAACTCTACCGAAACATAAGTTTTGGGCGTAATTTAGACCTAAACACTAGCTAACATACGTTTGGGTGTCATTCAGACCGAAACCCTGCCGACATATACGATTTGGGTGTAATTCAGACCGACACATTCGTTTTGGATGTGTTTCAGTCCGAAACTCTACCGAAACATACGTTTTGGGCGTAATTTAGACCTAAACACTAGCTAACATACGTTTGGGTGTCATTCAGACAGCAACCCTACCGACACATACGCTTTGGGTGTAATTCAGACCGACACATTCGTTTTGAATGTATTTCAGTCCGAAACTCTACCGAAACATAGGCTTTGGGCGTAATTTAGACATAAACACTAGCTAACATACGTTTAGGTGTCATTCAGACCGAAACCCTACCAACACATACGTTTTTTAGTGTAATACAGATTGACACATTCGTTTGCGATGTATTTCAGGCCGAAACTCTACCGAAACATACGTTTTGGGCGTAATTTAGACCTAAACACTAGCTAACATACGTTTGGGTGTCATTCAGACCGAAACCCGACCGACATACACGCTTTGGGTGTAATTCAGACCGATACATTCGTTTTGGATGTATTTCAGACCGACACATTCGTTTTGGATGTATTTCAGACCGAAACTCTACCGAAACATACGTTTTCGGCGTAATTTAGACCTAAACACTAACTAACATACGTTTGGGTGTCATTCAGATCGAAACCCTACCGACCCATACGCTTTGGGTATAATGCAGACCGAAATATTTGCTAACATTCGTTTTGGATGTATTTCAGACCGAAACTCTACCGAAACATACGTTTTCGGCGTAATTTAGACCTAAACACTAGCTGACATACGTTTGGGTGTCATTCAGACCGAAACCCTACCGACATATACGCTTTGGGTGTAATTCAGACCGACACATTCGTTTTGGATGTATTTCAGTCCGAAACTCTACCGAAACATACGTTTTGGGCGTAATTTAGACCTAAACACTAGCTAACCTACGTTTGGGTGTCATTCACACCGAAACCCTACCGACATATACGATTTGGGTGTAATTCAGACCGACACATTCGTTTTGGATGTATTTCAGACCAAAACTCTACCGAAACATACGTTTTCGGCATAATTTAGACCTAAACACTAGCTAACATACGTTTGGGTGTCATTCAGACCGAAACCCTGCCGACATATACGCTTTGGGTGTAATTCAGACCGACACATTCGTTTTGGATGTATTTCAGACCGAAACTCTACCGAAACATACGTTTTGGGCGTTATTTTGACCTGAACACTAACCAACATACGTTTGGGTGTCATTCAGATCGAAACCCTACCGACCCATACGCTTTGGGTGTAATGCAGACCGAAGCACTTGCTAACATTCGTTTTGGATGTATTTCAGACCGAAACTCTACCGAAAGATACGTTTTCGGCGTAATTTAGACCTAAACACTAGCTAACATACGTTTGGGCGTCATTCAGACCGAAACCCTACCGACACATACGCTTTGGGTGTAATTCAGAAGGACACATTCGTTTTGGATGTATTTCAGACCGAAACTTTAACGAAACATACGTTTTGGGCGTAATTTAGACCTAAACACTAGCCAACATACGTTTGGGTGTCATTCAGACCGACACATTCGTTTTGGATGTATTTCAAACCGAAACTCTACCGAAACATAAGTGTTGGGCGTAATTTAGACCTAAACACTAGCTAACATACGTTTGGGTGTCATTCACACCGAAACCCTACCGACATATATGCTTTGGGTGTAATTCAGACCGACACATTGGTTTTGGGTGTAATTCAGACCGACACATTCGTTTTGGATGTATTTCAGACCGAAACTCTACCGAAACATAGTTTTGGGCGTAATTGAGACCTAAACACTAGCTAACATACGTTTGGGTGTCATTCACACCGAAACCCTACCGACAAATACGCTTTGGATGTAATTCAGACAGACACATTCGTTTTGGATGTATTTCAGACCGAAACTCTACCGAAACATACGTTTTGGGCGTAATTTAGACCTAAACACTAGCTAACATACGTTTGGGTGTCATTCAGACCGAAACATTCGTTTTGGATGTATTTCAGACCGAAACTCTAACGAAACATAAGTTTTGGGCGTAATTTAGACCTAAACACTAGCTAACATACGTTTGGGTGTCATTCAGACCGAAACCCTGCCGACATATACGCTTTGGGTGTAATTCAGACCGACACATTCGTTTTGGATGTGTTTCAGTCCGAAACTCTACTGAAACATGCGCTTTGGGCGTAATTTAGACCTAAACACTAGCTAACATACGTTTGGGTGTCATTCAGACCGAAACCCTACCAACACATACGTTTTTTAGTGTAATACAGATTAACACATTCGTTTGCGATGAATTTCAGGCCGAAACTCTACCGAAAGATACGTTTTGGGCGTAATTTAGACCTAAACACTAGCTAACATACGTTTGGGTGTCATTCAGACCGAAACCCTACCGACATACACGCTTTGGGTGTAATTCAGACCGATACATTGGTTTTGGATGTATTTCAGACCGACACATTCGTTTTGGATGTATTTCAGACCGAAACTCTACCGAAACATACGTTTTCGGCGTAATTTAGACCTAAACACTAACTAACATACGTTTGGGTGTCATTCAGATCGAAACCCTACCGACCCATACGCTTTGGGTATAATGCAGACCGAAACATTTGCTAACATTCGTTTTGGATGTATTTCAGACCGAAACTCTACCGAAACATACGTTTTGGGCGTAATTTAGACCTAAACACTAGCTGACATACGTTTGGGTGTCATTCAGACCGAAACCCTACCGACATATACGCTTTGGGTGTAATTCAGACCGACACATTCGTTTTGGATGTATTTCAGTCCGAAACTCTACCGAAACATACGTTTTGGGCGTAATTTAGACCTAAACACTAGCTAACCTACGTTTGGGTGTCATTCACACCGAAACCCTACCGACATATACGCTTTGGGTGTAATTCAGACCGACACATTCGTTTTGGATGTATTTCAGACCAAAACTCTACCGAAACATACGTTTTCGGCATAATTTAGACCTAAACACTAGCTAACATACGTTTGGGTGTCATTCAGACCGAAACCCTACCGACACATACGCTTTGGGTGTAATTCAGACCGACACATTCGTTTTGGATGTATTTCAGACCGAAACTCTACCGAAACATACGTTTTCGGCATAATTTAGACCTAAACACTAGCTAACATACGTTTGGGTGTCATTCAGACCGAAACCCTACCGACACATACGCTTTGGGTGTAATTCAGACCGACACATTCGTTTTGGATGTATTTCAGACCGAAACTCTACCGAAACATACGTTTTGGGCGTAATTTAGACCTAAACACCAGCTACCATACGTTTGGGTGTCATTCAGACAGAAACCCTACCGACACATACGCTTTGGGTGTAATTCAGACCGACACATTCGTTTTGGATGTATTTCAGTCCGAAACTCTACCGAAACATACGCTTTCGGCGTAATTTAGACCTAAACACTAGCTAATATACGTTTGGGTGTCATTCAGACCGAAACCCTACCGACATACACGCTTTGGGTGTTATTCAGACCGACACATTCGTTTTGGATGTATTTCAGACCGAAACTCTACCGAAACATACGTTTTCGGCGTAATTTAGACCTAAACACTAACTAACATACGTTTGGGTGTCATTCAGATCGAAACCCTACCGACCCATACGCTTTGGGTATAATGCAGACCGAAACACTTGCTAACATTCGTTTTGGATGTATTTCAGACCGAAACTCTACCGAAACATACGTTTTGGGCGTAATTTAGACCTAAACACTAGCTAACATACGTTTGGGTGTCATTCAGACCGAAACCCTACCGACATATACGCTTTGGGTGTAATTCAGACCGACACATTCGTTTTGGATGTATTTCAGTCCGAAACTCTACCGAAACATACGTTTTGGGCGTAATTTAGACCTAAACACTAGCTAACCTACGTTTGGGTGTCATTCACACCGAAACCCTACCGACATATACATTTGGGTGTCATTCAGACCGACACATTCGTTTTGGATGTATTTCAGACCGAAACTCTACCGAAACATAAGTTTTGGGCGTGATTTAGACCTAAACACTAGCTAACATACGTTTGGGTGTCATTCAGACCGAAACCCTGCCGACATATACGCTTTGGGTGTAATTCAGACCGAGACATTCGTTTTGGATGTATTTCAGTCCAAACTCGACCGAAACATACGTTTTGGGCGTAATTTAGACCTAAACACTAGCTAACATACGTTTGGGTGTCATTCAGACGGAAATCCTACCGACACATAGGCTTTGGGTGTAATTCAGACCGACACATTCGTTTTGGATGTATTTCAGACCGAAACTCTACCGAAACATACGTTTTGGGCGTAATTTAGACCTAAATACTAGCTAACATACGTTTGGGTGTCATTCAGACCGAAACCCTACCGACACATACGCTTTGGGTGTAATTCAGACCGACACATTCGTTTTGGATGTATTTCAGACCGAAACTCTACCGAAACATAGTTTTGGGCGTAATTGAGACCTAAACACTAGCTAACATACGTTTGGGTGTCATTCAGACCGAAACCCTACCGACAAATACGCTTTGGATGTAATTCAGACAGACACATTCGTTTTGGATGTATTTCAGACCGAAACTCTACCGAAACATACGTTTTGGGCGTAATTTAGACCTAAACACTAGCTAACATACGTTTGGGTGTCATTCAGACCGACACATTCGTTTTGGATGTATTTCAGACCGAAACTCTACCGAAACATACGTTTTGGGTGTAATTTAGACCTAAACACTAGCTAATATACGTTTGGGTGTCATTCAGACCGAAACCCTACCGACATACACGCTTTGGGTGTAATTCAGACCGACACATTCGTTTTGGATGTATTTCAGACCGACACATTCGTTTTGGATGTATTTCAGACCGAAACTCTACCGAAACATACGTTTTCGGCGTAATTTAGACCTAAACACTAACTAACATACGTTTGGGTGTCATTCAGATCGAAACCCTACCGACCCATACGCTTTGGGTATAATGCAGACCGAAATATTTGCTAACATTCGTTTTGGATGTATTTCAGACCGAAACTCTACCGAAACATACGTTTTCGGCGTAATTTAGACCTAAACACTAGCTGACATACGTTTGGGTGTCATTCAGACCGAAACCCTACCGACATATACGCTTTGGGTGTAATTCAGACCGACACATTCGTTTTGGATGTATTTCAGTCCGAAACTCTACCGAAACATACGTTTTGGGCGTAATTTAGACCTAAACACTAGCTAACCTACGTTTGGGTGTCATTCACACCGAAACCCTACCGACATATACGATTTGGGTGTAATTCAGACCGACACATTCGTTTTGGATGTATTTCAGACCAAAACTCTACCGAAACATACGTTTTCGGCATAATTTAGACCTAAACACTAGCTAACATACGTTTGGGTGTCATTCAGACCGAAACCCTGCCGACATATACGCTTTGGGTGTAATTCAGACCGACACATTCGTTTTGGATGTATTTCAGACCGAAACTCTACCGAAACATACGTTTTGGGCGTTATTTTGACCTGAACACTAACCAACATACGTTTGGGTGTCATTCAGATCGAAACCCTACCGACCCATACGCTTTGGGTGTAATGCAGACCGAAGCACTTGCTAACATTCGTTTTGGATGTATTTCAGACCGAAACTCTACCGAAAGATACGTTTTCGGCGTAATTTAGACCTAAACACTAGCTAACATACGTTTGGGCGTCATTCAGACCGAAACCCTACCGACACATACGCTTTGGGTGTAATTCAGAAGGACACATTCGTTTTGGATGTATTTCAGACCGAAACTTTAACGAAACATACGTTTTGGGCGTAATTTAGACCTAAACACTAGCCAACATACGTTTGGGTGTCATTCAGACCGACACATTCGTTTTGGATGTATTTCAAACCGAAACTCTACCGAAACATAAGTGTTGGGCGTAATTTAGACCTAAACACTAGCTAACATACGTTTGGGTGTCATTCACACCGAAACCCTACCGACATATATGCTTTGGGTGTAATTCAGACCGACACATTGGTTTTGGGTGTAATTCAGACCGACACATTCGTTTTGGATGTATTTCAGACCGAAACTCTACCGAAACATAGTTTTGGGCGTAATTGAGACCTAAACACTAGCTAACATACGTTTGGGTGTCATTCACACCGAAACCCTACCGACAAATACGCTTTGGATGTAATTCAGACAGACACATTCGTTTTGGATGTATTTCAGACCGAAACTCTACCGAAACATACGTTTTGGGCGTAATTTAGACCTAAACACTAGCTAACATACGTTTGGGTGTCATTCAGACCGAAACATTCGTTTTGGATGTATTTCAGACCGAAACTCTAACGAAACATAAGTTTTGGGCGTAATTTAGACCTAAACACTAGCTAACATACGTTTGGGTGTCATTCAGACCGAAACCCTGCCGACATATACGCTTTGGGTGTAATTCAGACCGACACATTCGTTTTGGATGTGTTTCAGTCCGAAACTCTACTGAAACATGCGCTTTGGGCGTAATTTAGACCTAAACACTAGCTAACATACGTTTGGGTGTCATTCAGACCGAAACCCTACCAACACATACGTTTTTTAGTGTAATACAGATTAACACATTCGTTTGCGATGAATTTCAGGCCGAAACTCTACCGAAAGATACGTTTTGGGCGTAATTTAGACCTAAACACTAGCTAACATACGTTTGGGTGTCATTCAGACCGAAACCCTACCGACATACACGCTTTGGGTGTAATTCAGACCGATACATTGGTTTTGGATGTATTTCAGACCGACACATTCGTTTTGGATGTATTTCAGACCGAAACTCTACCGAAACATACGTTTTCGGCGTAATTTAGACCTAAACACTAACTAACATACGTTTGGGTGTCATTCAGATCGAAACCCTACCGACCCATACGCTTTGGGTATAATGCAGACCGAAACATTTGCTAACATTCGTTTTGGATGTATTTCAGACCGAAACTCTACCGAAACATACGTTTTGGGCGTAATTTAGACCTAAACACTAGCTGACATACGTTTGGGTGTCATTCAGACCGAAACCCTACCGACATATACGCTTTGGGTGTAATTCAGACCGACACATTCGTTTTGGATGTATTTCAGTCCGAAACTCTACCGAAACATACGTTTTGGGCGTAATTTAGACCTAAACACTAGCTAACCTACGTTTGGGTGTCATTCACACCGAAACCCTACCGACATATACGCTTTGGGTGTAATTCAGACCGACACATTCGTTTTGGATGTATTTCAGACCAAAACTCTACCGAAACATACGTTTTCGGCATAATTTAGACCTAAACACTAGCTAACATACGTTTGGGTGTCATTCAGACCGAAACCCTACCGACACATACGCTTTGGGTGTAATTCAGACCGACACATTCGTTTTGGATGTATTTCAGACCGAAACTCTACCGAAACATACGTTTTCGGCATAATTTAGACCTAAACACTAGCTAACATACGTTTGGGTGTCATTCAGACCGAAACCCTACCGACACATACGCTTTGGGTGTAATTCAGACCGACACATTCGTTTTGGATGTATTTCAGACCGAAACTCTACCGAAACATACGTTTTGGGCGTAATTTAGACCTAAACACCAGCTACCATACGTTTGGGTGTCATTCAGACAGAAACCCTACCGACACATACGCTTTGGGTGTAATTCAGACCGACACATTCGTTTTGGATGTATTTCAGTCCGAAACTCTACCGAAACATACGCTTTCGGCGTAATTTAGACCTAAACACTAGCTAATATACGTTTGGGTGTCATTCAGACCGAAACCCTACCGACATACACGCTTTGGGTGTTATTCAGACCGACACATTCGTTTTGGATGTATTTCAGACCGAAACTCTACCGAAACATACGTTTTCGGCGTAATTTAGACCTAAACACTAACTAACATACGTTTGGGTGTCATTCAGATCGAAACCCTACCGACCCATACGCTTTGGGTATAATGCAGACCGAAACACTTGCTAACATTCGTTTTGGATGTATTTCAGACCGAAACTCTACCGAAACATACGTTTTGGGCGTAATTTAGACCTAAACACTAGCTAACATACGTTTGGGTGTCATTCAGACCGAAACCCTACCGACATATACGCTTTGGGTGTAATTCAGACCGACACATTCGTTTTGGATGTATTTCAGTCCGAAACTCTACCGAAACATACGTTTTGGGCGTAATTTAGACCTAAACACTAGCTAACCTACGTTTGGGTGTCATTCACACCGAAACCCTACCGACATATACATTTGGGTGTCATTCAGACCGACACATTCGTTTTGGATGTATTTCAGACCGAAACTCTACCGAAACATAAGTTTTGGGCGTGATTTAGACCTAAACACTAGCTAACATACGTTTGGGTGTCATTCAGACCGAAACCCTGCCGACATATACGCTTTGGGTGTAATTCAGACCGAGACATTCGTTTTGGATGTATTTCAGTCCAAACTCGACCGAAACATACGTTTTGGGCGTAATTTAGACCTAAACACTAGCTAACATACGTTTGGGTGTCATTCAGACGGAAATCCTACCGACACATAGGCTTTGGGTGTAATTCAGACCGACACATTCGTTTTGGATGTATTTCAGACCGAAACTCTACCGAAACATACGTTTTGGGCGTAATTTAGACCTAAATACTAGCTAACATACGTTTGGGTGTCATTCAGACCGAAACCCTACCGACACATACGCTTTGGGTGTAATTCAGACCGACACATTCGTTTTGGATGTATTTCAGACCGAAACTCTACCGAAACATAGTTTTGGGCGTAATTGAGACCTAAACACTAGCTAACATACGTTTGGGTGTCATTCAGACCGAAACCCTACCGACAAATACGCTTTGGATGTAATTCAGACAGACACATTCGTTTTGGATGTATTTCAGACCGAAACTCTACCGAAACATACGTTTTGGGCGTAATTTAGACCTAAACACTAGCTAACATACGTTTGGGTGTCATTCAGACCGACACATTCGTTTTGGATGTATTTCAGACCGAAACTCTACCGAAACATACGTTTTGGGTGTAATTTAGACCTAAACACTAGCTAATATACGTTTGGGTGTCATTCAGACCGAAACCCTACCGACATACACGCTTTGGGTGTAATTCAGACCGACACATTCGTTTTGGATGTATTTCAGACCGAAACTCTACCGAAACATACGTTTTCGGCGTAATTTAGACCTAAACACTAACTAACATACGTTTGGGTGTCATTCAGATCGAAACCCTACCGACCCATACGCTTTGGGTATAATGCAGACCGAAACACTTGCTAACATTCGTTTTGGATGTATTTCAGACCGAAACTCTACCGAAACATACGTTTTGGGCGTAATTTAGACCTAAACACTAGCTAACATACGTTTGGGTGTCATTCAGACCGAAACCCTACCGACATATACGCTTTGGGTGTAATTCAGACCGACACATTCGTTTTGGATGTATTTCAGTCCGAAACTCTACCGAAACATACGTTTTGGGCGTAATTTAGACCTAAACACTAGCTAACCTACGTTTGGGTGTCATTCACACCGAAACCCTACCGACATATACGTTTGGGTGTCATTCAGACCGACACATTCGTTTTGGATGTATTTCAGACCGAAACTCTACCGAAACATAAGTTTTGGGCGTGATTTAGACCTAAACACTAGCTAACATACGTTTGGGTGTCATTCAGACCGAAACCCTGGCGACATATACGCTTTGGGTGTAATTCAGACCGACACATTCGTTTTGGATGTATTTCAGACCGAAACTCTACCGAAACATACGTTTTGGGCGTAATTTAGACCTAAATACTAGCTAACATACGTTTGGGTGTCATTCAGACCGAAACCCTACCGACACATACGCTTTGGGTGTAATTCAGACCGACACATTCGTTTTGGATGTATTTCAGACCGAAACTCTACCGAAACATAGTTTTGGGCGTAATTGAGACCTAAACACTAGCTAACATACGTTTGGGTGTCATTCAGACCGAAACCCTACCGACAAATACGCTTTGGGTGTAATTCAGACCGACACATTCGTTTTGGATGTATTTCAGACCGAAACTCTACCGAAACATACGTTTTCGGCGTAATTTAGACCTAAACACTAACTAACATACGTTTGGGTGTCATTCAGATCGAAACCCTACCGACCCATACGCTTTGGGTATAATGCAGACCGAAACACTTGCTAACATTCGTTTTGGATGTATTTCAGACCGAAACTCTACCGAAACATACGTTTTGGGCGTAATTTAGACCTAAACACTAGCTAACATACGTTTGGGTGTCATTCAGACCGAAACCCTACCGACATATACGCTTTGGGTGTAATTCAGACCGACACATTCGTTTTGGATGTATTTCAGTCCGAAACTCTACCGAAACATACGTTTTGGGCGTAATTTAGACCTAAACACTAGCTAACATACGTTTGGGTGTCATTCAGACCGAAACCCTGGCGACATATACGCTTTGGGTGTAATTCAGACCGACACATTCGTTTTGGATGTATTTCAGACCGAAACTCTACCGAAACATACGTTTTGGGCGTAATTTAGACCTAAATACTAGCTAACATACGTTTGGGTGTCATTCAGACCGAAACCCTACCGACACATACGCTTTGGGTGTAATTCAGACCGACACATTCGTTTTGGATGTATTTCAGACCGAAACTCTACCGAAACATAGTTTTGGGCGTAATTGAGACCTAAACACTAGCTAACATACGTTTGGGTGTCATTCAGACCGAAACCCTACCGACAAATACGCTTTGGATGTAATTCAGACAGACACATTCGTTTTGGATGTATTGCAGACCGAAACTCTACCGAAACATACGTTTTGGGCGTAATTTAGACCTAAACACTAGCTAACATACGTTTGGGTGTCATTCAGACCGACACATTCGTTTTGGATGTATTTCAGACCGAAACTCTACCGAAACATAAGTTTTGGGCGTAATTTAGACCTAAACACTAGCTAACATACGTTTGGGTGTCATTCAGACCGAAACCCTGCCGACATATACGCTTTGGGTGTAATTCAGACCGACACATTCGTTTTGGATGTGTTTCAGTCCGAAACTCTACCGAAACATACGTTTTGGGCGTAATTTAGACCTAAACACTAGCTAACATACGTTTGGGTGTCATTCAGACAGCAAACCCTACCGACACATACGCTTTGGGTGTAATTCAGACCGACACATTCGTTTTGAATGTATTTCAGTCCGAAACTCTACCGAAACATAGGCTTTGGGCGTAATTTAGACATAAACACTAGCTAACATACGTTTGGGTGTCATTCAGACCGAAACCCTACCAACACATACGTTTTTTAGTGTAATACAGATTGACACATTCGTTTGCGATGTATTTCAGGCCGAAACTCTACCGAAACATACGTTTTGGGCGTAATTTAGACCTAAATACTAGCTAACATACGTTTGGGTGTCATTCAGACCGAAACCCTACCGACACATACGCTTTGGGTGTAATTCAGACCGACACATTCGTTTTGGATGTATTTCAGACCGAAACTCTACCGAAACATAGTTTTGGGCGTAATTGAGACCTAAACACTAGCTAACATACGTTTGGGTGTCATTCAGACCGAAACCCTACCGACAAATACGCTTTGGATGTAATTCAGACAGACACATTCGTTTTGGATGTATTTCAGACCGAAACTCTACCGAAACATACGTTTTGGGCGTAATTTAGACCTAAACACTAGCTAACATACGTTTGGGTGTCATTCAGACCGACACATTCGTTTTGGATGTATTTCAGACCGAAACTCTACCGAAACATAAGTTTTGGGCGTAATTTAGACCTAAACACTAGCTAACATACGTTTGGGTGTCATTCAGACCGAAACCCTGCCGACATATACGCTTTGGGTGTAATTCAGACCGACACATTCGTTTTGGATGTGTTTCAGTCCGAAACTCTACCGAAACATACGTTTTGGGCGTAATTTAGACCTAAACACTAGCTAACATACGTTTGGGTGTCATTCAGACAGCAACCCTACCGACACATACGCTTTGGGTGTAATGCAGACCGACACATTCGTTTTGAATGTATTTCAGTCCGAAACTCTACCGAAACATAGGCTTTGGGCGTAATTTAGACATAAACACTAGCTAACATACGTTTGGGTGTCATTCAGACCGAAACCCTACCAACACATACGTTTTTTAGTGTAATACAGATTGACACATTCGTTTGCGATGTATTTCAGGCCGAAACTCTACCGAAACATACGTTTTGGGCGTAATTTAGACCTAAACACTAGCTAACATACGTTTGGGTGTCATTCAGACCGAAACCCTACCGACATACACGCTTTGGGTGTAATTCAGACCGATACATTCGTTTTGGATGTATTTCAGACCGACACATTCGTTTTGGATGTATTTCAGACCGAAACTCTACCGAAACATACGTTTTCGGCGTAATTTAGACCTAAACACTAACTAACATACGTTTGGGTGTCATTCAGATCGAAACCCTACCGACCCATACGCTTTGGGTATAATGCAGACCGAAATATTTGCTAACATTCGTTTTGGATGTATTTCAGACCGAAACTCTACCGAAACATACGTTTTGGGCGTAATTTAGACCTAAACACTAGCTGACATACGTTTGGGCGTCATTCAGACCGAAACCCTACCGACCCATACGCTTTGGGTATAATGCAGACCGAAATATTTGCTAACATTCGTTTTGGATGTATTTCAGACCGAAACTCTACCGAAACATACGTTTTGGGCGTTATTTTGACCTGAACACTAACTAACATACGTTTGGGTGTCATTTAGATCGAAACCCTACCGACCCATACGCTTTGGGTGTAATGCAGACCGAAGCACTTGCTAACATTCGTTTTGGATGTATTTCAGACCGAAACTCTACCGAAAGATACGTTTTCGGCGTAATTTAGACCTAAACACTAGCTAACATACGTTTGGGCGTCATTCAGACCGAAACCCTACCGACACATACGCTTTGGGTGTAATTCAGAAGGACACATTCGTTTTGGATGTATTTCAGACCGAAACTTTAACGAAACATACGTTTTGGGCGTAATTTAGACCTAAACACTAGCCAACATACGTTTGGGTGTCATTCAGACCGACACATTCGTTTTGGATGTATTTCAAACCGAAACTCTACCGAAACATAAGTGTTGGGCGTAATTTAGACCTAAACACTAACTAACATACGTTTGGGTGTCATTCAGATCGAAACCCTACCGACCCATACGCTTTGGGTATAATGCAGACCGAAACATTTGCTAACATTCGTTTTGGATGTATTTCAGACCGAAACTCTACCGAAACATACGTTTTGGGCGTAATTTAGACCTAAACACTAGCTGACATACGTTTGGGTGTCATTCAGACCGAAACCCTACCGACATATACGCTTTGGGTGTAATTCAGACCGACACATTCGTTTTGGATGTATTTCAGTCCGAAACTCTACTGAAACATACGTTTTGGGCGTAATTTAGACCTAAACACTAGCTAACCTACGTTTGGGTGTCATTCACACCGAAACCCTACCGACATATACGCTTTGGGTGTAATTCAGACCGACACATTCGTTTTGGATGTATTTCAGACCAAAACTCTACCGAAACATACGTTTTCGGCATAATTTAGACCTAAACACTAGCTAACATACGTTTGGGTGTCATTCAGACCGAAACCCTACCGACACATACGCTTTGGGTGTAATTCAGACCGACACATTCGTTTTGGATGTATTTCAGACCGAAACTCTACCGAAACATACGTTTTCGGCATAATTTAGACCTAAACACTAGCTAACATACGTTTGGGTGTCATTCAGACCGAAACCCTACCGACACATACGCTTTGGGTGTAATTCAGACCGACACATTCGTTTTGGATGTATTTCAGACCGAAACTCTACCGAAACATACGTTTTGGGCGTAATTTAGACCTAAACACCAGCTACCATACGTTTGGGTGTCATTCAGACAGAAACCCTACCGACACATACGCTTTGGGTGTAATTCAGACCGACACATTCGTTTTGGATGTATTTCAGTCCGAAACTCTACCGAAACATACGCTTTCGGCGTAATTTAGACCTAAACACTAGCTAATATACGTTTGGGTGTCATTCAGACCGAAACCCTACCGACATACACGCTTTGGGTGTTATTCAGACCGACACATTCGTTTTGGATGTATTTCAGACCGAAACTCTACCGAAACATACGTTTTCGGCGTAATTTAGACCTAAACACTAACTAACATACGTTTGGGTGTCATTCAGATCGAAACCCTACCGACCCATACGCTTTGGGTGTAATGCAGACCGAAACACTTGCTAACATTCGTTTTGGATGTATTTCAGACCGAAACTCTACCGAAACATACGTTTTGGGCGTAATTTAGACCTAAACACTAGCTAACATACGTTTGGGTGTCATTCAGACCGAAACCCTACCGACATATACGCTTTGGGTGTAATTCAGACCGACACATTCGTTTTGGATGTATTTCAGTCCGAAACTCTACCGAAACATACGTTTTGGGCGTAATTTAGACCTAAACACTAGCTAACCTACGTTTGGGTGTCATTCACACCGAAACCCTACCGACATATACATTTGGGTGTCATTCAGACCGACACATTCGTTTTGGATGTATTTCAGACCGAAACTCTACCGAAACATAAGTTTTGGGCGTGATTTAGACCTAAACACTAGCTAACATACGTTTGGGTGTCATTCAGACCGAAACCCTGCCGACATATACGCTTTGGGTGTAATTCAGACCGAGACATTCGTTTTGGATGTATTTCAGTCCAAAACTCGACCGAAACATACGTTTTGGGCGTAATTTAGACCTAAACACTAGCTAACATACGTTTGGGTGTCATTCAGACGGAAATCCTACCGACACATAGGCTTTGGGTGTAATTCAGACCGACACATTCGTTTTGGATGTATTTCAGACCGAAACTCTACCGAAACATACGTTTTGGGCGTAATTTAGACCTAAATACTAGCTAACATACGTTTGGGTGTCATTCAGACCGAAACCCTACCGACACATACGCTTTGGGTGTAATTCAGACCGACACATTCGTTTTGGATGTATTTCAGACCGAAACTCTACCGAAACATAGTTTTGGGCGTAATTGAGACCTAAACACTAGCTAACATACGTTTGGGTGTCATTCAGACCGAAACCCTACCGACAAATACGCTTTGGATGTAATTCAGACAGACACATTCGTTTTGGATGTATTTCAGACCGAAACTCTACCGAAACATACGTTTTGGGCGTAATTTAGACCTAAACACTAGCTAACATACGTTTGGGTGTCATTCAGACCGACACATTCGTTTTGGATGTATTTCAGACCGAAACTCTACCGAAACATACGTTTTGGGTGTAATTTAGACCTAAACACTAGCTAATATACGTTTGGGTGTCATTCAGACCGAAACCCTACCGACATACACGCTTTGGGTGTAATTCAGACCGACACATTCGTTTTGGATGTATTTCAGACCGAAACTCTACCGAAACATACGTTTTCGGCGTAATTTAGACCTAAACACTAGCTAACATACGTTTGGGTGTCATTCATACCGAAACCCTACCGACCCATACGCTTTGGGTGTAATGCAGACCGGAACACATGCTAACATTCGTTTTGGTTGTATTTCAGACCGAAACTCTACCGAAACATATGTTTTGGGCGTAATTTAGACCTAAACACTAACTAACATACGTTTGGGTGTCATTCAGATCGAAACCCTACCGACCCATACGCTTTGGGTATAATGCAGACCGAAACACTTGCTAACATTCGTTTTGGATGTATTTCAGACCGAAACTCTACCGAAACATACGTTTTGGGCGTAATTTAGACCTAAACACTAGCTAACATACGTTTGGGTGTCATTCAGACCGAAACCCTACCGACATATACGCTTTGGGTGTAATTCAGACCGACACATTCGTTTTGGATGTATTTCAGTCCGAAACTCTACCGAAACATACGTTTTGGGCGTAATTTAGACCTAAACACTAGCTAACCTACGTTTGGGTGTCATTCACACCGAAACCCTACCGACATATACGTTTGGGTGTCATTCAGACCGACACATTCGTTTTGGATGTATTTCAGACCGAAACTCTACCGAAACATAAGTTTTGGGCGTGATTTAGACCTAAACACTAGCTAACATACGTTTGGGTGTCATTCAGACCGAAACCCTGGCGACATATACGCTTTGGGTGTAATTCAGACCGACACATTCGTTTTGGATGTATTTCAGACCGAAACTCTACCGAAACATACGTTTTGGGCGTAATTTAGACCTAAATACTAGCTAACATACGTTTGGGTGTCATTCAGACCGAAACCCTACCGACACATACGCTTTGGGTGTAATTCAAACCGACACATTCGTTTTGGATGTATTTCAGACCGAAACTCTACCGAAACATAGTTTTGGGCGTAATTGAGACCTAAACACTAGCTAACATACGTTTGGGTGTCATTCAGACCGAAACCCTACCGACAAATACGCTTTGGATGTAATTCAGACAGACACATTCGTTTTGGATGTATTTCAGACCGAAACTCTACCGAAACATACGTTTTGGGCGTAATTTAGACCTAAACACTAGCTAACATACGTTTGGGTGTCATTCAGACCGACACATTCGTTTTGGATGTATTTCAGACCGAAACTCTACCGAAACATAAGTTTTGGGCGTAATTTAGACCTAAACACTAGCTAACATACGTTTGGGTGTCATTCAGACCGAAACCCTGCCGACATATACGCTTTGGGTGTAATTCAGACCGACACATTCGTTTTGGATGTGTTTCAGTCCGAAACTCTACCGAAACATACGTTTTGGGCGTAATTTAGACCTAAACACTAGCTAACATACGTTTGGGTGTCATTCAGACAGCAACCCTACCGACACATACGCTTTGGGTGTAATTCAGACCGACACATTCGTTTTGAATGTATTTCAGTCCGAAACTCTACCGAAACATAGGCTTTGGGCGTAATTTAGACATAAACACTAGCTAACATACGTTTGGGTGTCATTCAGACCGAAACCCTACCAACACATACGTTTTTTAGTGTAATACAGATTGACACATTCGTTTGCGATGTATTTCAGGCCGAAACTCTACCGAAACATACGTTTTGGGCGTAATTTAGACCTAAATACTAGCTAACATACGTTTGGGTGTCATTCAGACCGAAACCCTACCGACACATACGCTTTGGGTGTAATTCAGACCGACACATTCGTTTTGGATGTATTTCAGACCGAAACTCTACCGAAACATAGTTTTGGGCGTAATTGAGACCTAAACACTAGCTAACATACGTTTGGGTGTCATTCAGACCGAAACCCTACCGACAAATACGCTTTGGATGTAATTCAGACAGACACATTCGTTTTGGATGTATTTCAGACCGAAACTCTACCGAAACATACGTTTTGGGCGTAATTTAGACCTAAACACTAGCTAACATACGTTTGGGTGTCATTCAGACCGACACATTCGTTTTGGATGTATTTCAGACCGAAACTCTACCGAAACATAAGTTTTGGGCGTAATTTAGACCTAAACACTAGCTAACATACGTTTGGGTGTCATTCAGACCGAAACCCTGCCGACATATACGCTTTGGGTGTAATTCAGACCGACACATTCGTTTTGGATGTGTTTCAGTCCGAAACTCTACCGAAACATACGTTTTGGGCGTAATTTAGACCTAAACACTAGCTAACATACGTTTGGGTGTCATTCAGACAGCAACCCTACCGACACATACGCTTTGGGTGTAATTCAGACCGACACATTCGTTTTGAATGTATTTCAGTCCGAAACTCTACCGAAACATAGGCTTTGGGCGTAATTTAGACATAAACACTAGCTAACATACGTTTGGGTGTCATTCAGACCGAA
Organism: Arenicola marina; assembly: GCA_964019135.1. Lineage (NCBI taxonomy): Eukaryota > Metazoa > Annelida > Polychaeta > Arenicolidae > Arenicola > Arenicola marina. Next base: position 21,780 of record CAXHSH010000001.1, read on the forward strand.
ACCCTACCAACACATACGTTTTTTAGTGTAATACAGATTGACACATTCGTTTGCGATGTATTTCAGGCCGAAACTCTACCGAAACATACGTTTTGGGCGTAATTTAGACCTAAACACTAGCTAACATACGTTTGGGTGTCATTCAGACCGAAACCCTACCGACATACACGCTTTGGGTGTAATTCAGACCGATACATTCGTTTTGGATGTATTTCAGACCGACACATTCGTTTTGGATGTATTTCAGACCGAAACTCTACCGAAACATACGTTTTCGGCGTAATTTAGACCTAAACACTAACTAACATACGTTTGGGTGTCATTCAGATCGAAACCCTACCGACCCATACGCTTTGGGTATAATGCAGACCGAAATATTTGCTAACATTCGTTTTGGATGTATTTCAGACCGAAACTCTACCGAAACATACGTTTTGGGCGTAATTTAGACCTAAACACTAGCTGACATACGTTTGGGTGTCATTCAGACCGAAACCCTACCGACATATACGCTTTGGGTGTAATTCAGACCGACACATTCGTTTTGGATGTATTTCAGTCCGAAACTCTAACGAAACATACGTTTTGGGCGTAATTTAGACCTAAACACTAGCTAACCTACGTTTGGGTGTCATTCACACCGAAACCCTACCGACATATACGATTTGGGTGTAATTCAGACCGACACATTCGTTTTGGATGTATTTCAGACCAAAACTCTACCGAAACATACGTTTTCGGCATAATTTAGACCTAAACACTAGCTAACATACGTTTGGGTGTCATTCAGACCGAAACCCTACCGACCCATACGCTTTGGGTGTAATGCAGACCGAAGCACTTGCTAACATTCGTTTTGGATGTATTTCAGACCGAAACTCTACCAAAACATACGTTTTGGGCGTAATTTAGACCTAAACACTAGCCAACATACGTTTGGGTGTCATTCAGACCGACACATTCGTTTTGGATGTATTTCAAACCGAAACTCTACCGAAACATAAGTGTTGGGCGTAACTTAGACCTAAACACTAGCTAACCTACGTTTGGGTGTCATTCACACCGAAACCCTACCGACATATATGCTTTGGGTGTAATTCAGACCGACACATTGGTTTTGGGTGTAATTCAGACCGACACATTCGTTTTGGATGTATTTCAGACCGAAACTCTACCGAAACAAACGTTTTCGGCGTAATTTAGACCTAAACACTAGCTAACATACGTTAGGGTGTCATTCAGACCGAAACCCTACCGACACATACGCTTTGGGTGTAATTCAAACCGACACATTCGTTTTGGATGTATTTCAGACCGAAACTCTACCGAAACATAGTTTTGGGCGTAATTGAGACCTAAACACTAGCTAACATACGTTTGGGTGTCATTCAGACCGAAACCCTACCGACAAATACGCTTTGGATGTAATTCAGACAGACACATTCGTTTTGGATGTATTTCAGACCGAAACTCTACCGAAACATACGTTTTGGGCGTAATTTAGACCTAAACCCTAGCTAACATACGTTTGGGTGTCATTCAGACCGACACATTCGTTTTGGATGTATTTCAGACCGAAACTCTAACGAAACATAAGTTTTGGGCGTAATTTAGACCTAAACACTAGCCAACATACGTTTGGGTGTCATTCAGACCGAAACCCTGCCGACATATACGCTTTGGGTGTAATTCAGACCGACACATTCGTTTTGGATGTGTTTCAGTCCGAAACTCTACTGAAACATGCGCTTTGGGCGTAATTTAGACCTAAACACTAGCTAACATAAGTTTGGGTGTCATTCAGACCGAAACCCTACCGACAAATACGCTTTGGATGTAATTCAGACAGACACATTCGTTTTGGATGTATTTCAGACCGAAACTCTACCGAAACATACGTTTTGGGCGTAATTTAGACCTAAACACTAGCTAACATACGTTTGGGTGTCATTCAGACCGACACATTCGTTTTGGATGTATTTCAGACCGAAACTCTACCGAAACATACGTTTTGGGTGTAATTTAGACCTAAACACCAGCTACCATACGTTTGGGTGTCATTCAGACAGAAACCCTGCCGACACATACGCTTTGGGTGTAATTCAGACCGACACATTCGTTTTGGATGTATTTCAGTCCGAAACTCTACCGAAACATACGCTTTGGGCGTAATTTAGACCTAAACACTAGCTAATATACGTTTGGGTGTCATTCAGACCGAAACCCTACCGACATACACGCTTTGGGTGTAATTCAGACCGACACATTCGTTTTGGATGTATTTCAGACCGAAACTCTACCGAAACATACGTTTTCGGCGTAATTTAGACCTAAACACTAACTAACATACGTTTGGGTGTCATTCAGATCGAAACCCTACCGACCCATACGCTTTGGGTATAATGCAGACCGAAACACTTGCTAACATTCGTTTTGGATGTATTTCAGACCGAAACTCTACCGAAACATACGTTTTGGGCGTAATTTAGACCTAAACACTAGCTAACATACGTTTGGGTGTCATTCAGACCGAAACCCTACCGACATATACGCTTTGGGTGTAATTCAGACCGACACATTCGTTTTGGATGTATTTCAGTCCGAAACTCTACCGAAACATACGTTTTGGGCGTAATTTAGACCTAAACACTAGCTAACCTACGTTTGGGTGTCATTCACACCGAAACCCTACCGACATATATGTTTGGGTGTCATTCAGACCGACACATTCGTTTTGGATGTATTTCAGACCGAAACTCTACCGAAACATAAGTTTTGGGCGTGATTTAGACCTAAACACTAGCTAACATACGTTTGGGTGTCATTCAGACCGAAACCCTGCCGACATATACGCTTTGGGTGTAATTCAGACCGACACATTCGTTTTGGATGTATTTCAGACCGAAACTCTACCGAAACATAAGTTTTGGGCGTAATTTAGACCTAAACACTAGCTAACATACGTTTGGGTGTCATTCAGACCGAAACCCTGCCGACATATACGCTTTGGGTGTAATTCAGACCGACACATTCGTTTTGGATGTGTTTCAGTCCGAAACTCTACCGAAACATACGTTTTGGGCGTAATTTAGACCTAAACACTAGCTAACATACGTTTGGGTGTCATTCAGACAGCAACCCTACCGACACATACGCTTTGGGTGTAATTCAGACCGACACATTCGTTTTGAATGTATTTCAGTCCGAAACTCTACCGAAACATAGGCTTTGGGCGTAATTTAGACATAAACACTAGCTAACATACGTTTGGGTGTCATTCAGACCGAAACCCTACCAACACATACGTTTTTTAGTGTAATACAGATTGACACATTCGTTTGCGATGTATTTCAGGCCGAAACTCTACCGAAACATACGTTTTGGGCGTAATTTAGACCTAAATACTAGCTAACATACGTTTGGGTGTCATTCAGACCGAAACCCTACCGACACATACGCTTTGGGTGTAATTCAGACCGACACATTCGTTTTGGATGTATTTCAGACCGAAACTCTACCGAAACATAGTTTTGGGCGTAATTGAGACCTAAACACTAGCTAACATACGTTTGGGTGTCATTCAGACCGAAACCCTACCGACAAATACGCTTTGGATGTAATTCAGACAGACACATTCGTTTTGGATGTATTTCAGACCGAAACTCTACCGAAACATACGTTTTGGGCGTAATTTAGACCTAAACACTAGCTAACATACGTTTGGGTGTCATTCAGACCGACACATTCGTTTTGGATGTATTTCAGACCGAAACTCTACCGAAACATAGTTTTGGGCGTAATTGAGACCTAAACACTAGCTAACATACGTTTGGGTGTCATTCAGACCGAAACCCTACCGACAAATACGCTTTGGATGGAATTCAGACAGACACATTCGTTTTGGATGTATTTCAGACCGAAACTCTACCGAAACATACGTTTTGGGCGTAATTTAGACCTAAACACTAGCTAACATACGTTTGGGTGTCATTCAGACCGACACATTCGTTTTGGATGTATTTCAGACCGAAACTCTACCGAAACATAAGTTTTGGGCGTAATTTAGACCTAAACACTAGCTAACATACGTTTGGGTGTCATTCAGACCGAAACCTTGCCGACATATACGCTTTGGGTGTAATTCAGACCGACACATTCGTTTTGGATGTGTTTCAGTCCGAAACTCTACCGAAACATACGTTTTGGGCGTAATTTAGACCTAAACACTAGCTAACATACGTTTGGGTGTCATTCAGACAGCAACCCTACCGACACATACGCTTTGGGTGTAATTCAGACCGACACATTCGTTTTGAATGTATTTCAGTCCGAAACTCTACCGAAACATAGGCTTTGGGCGTAATTTAGACATAAACACTAGCTAACATACGTTTGGGTGTCATTCAGACCGAAACCCTACCAACACATACGTTTTTTAGTGTAATACAGATTGACACATTCGTTTGCGATGTATTTCAGGCCGAAACTCTACCGAAACATACGTTTTGGGCGTAATTTAGACCTAAATACTAGCTAACATACGTTTGGGTGTCATTCAGACCGAAACCCTACCGACACATACGCTTTGGGTGTAATTCAGACCGACACATTCGTTTTGGATGTATTTCAGACCGAAACTCTACCGAAACATAGTTTTGGGCGTAATTGAGACCTAAACACTAGCTAACATACGTTTGGGTGTCATTCAGACCGAAACCCTACCGACAAATACGCTTTGGATGTAATTCAGACAGACACATTCGTTTTGGATGTATTTCAGACCGAAACTCTACCGAAACATACGTTTTGGGCGTAATTTAGACCTAAACACTAGCTAACATACGTTTGGGTGTCATTCAGACCGACACATTCGTTTTGGATGTATTTCAGACCGAAACTCTACCGAAACATAAGTTTTGGGCGTAATTTAGACCTAAACACTAGCTAACATACGTTTGGGTGTCATTCAGACCGAAACCCTGCCGACATATACGCTTTGGGTGTAATTCAGACCGACACATTCGTTTTGGATGTGTTTCAGTCCGAAACTCTACCGAAACATACGTTTTGGGCGTAATTTAGACCTAAACACTAGCTAACATACGTTTGGGTGTCATTCAGACAGCAACCCTACCGACACATACGCTTTGGGTGTAATTCAGACCGACACATTCGTTTTGAATGTATTTCAGTCCGAAACTCTACCGAAACATAGGCTTTGGGCGTAATTTAGACATAAACACTAGCTAACATACGTTTGGGTGTCATTCAGACCGAAACCCTACCAACACATACGTTTTTTAGTGTAATACAGATTGACACATTCGTTTGCGATGTATTTCAGGCCGAAACTCTACCGAAACATACGTTTTGGGCGTAATTTAGACCTAAACACTAGCTAACATACGCTTGGGTGTCATTCAGACCGAAACCCGACCGACATACACGCTTTGGGTGTAATTCAGACCGATACATTCGTTTTGGATGTATTTCAGACCGACACATTCGTTTTGGATGTATTTCAGACCGAAACTCTACCGAAACATACGTTTTCGGCGTAATTTAGACCTAAACACTAACTAACATACGTTTGGGTGTCATTCAGATCGAAGCCCTACCGACCCATACGCTTTGGGTGTAATGCAGACCGAAGCACTTGCTAACATTCGTTTTGGATGTATTTCAGACCAAAACTCTACCGAAACATACGTTTTCGGCGTAATTTAGACCTAAACACTAGCTAACATACGTTTGGGTGTCATTCAGACCGAAACAGTACCGACACATACGCTTTGGGTGTAATTCAGAAGGACACATTCGTTTTGGATGTATTTCAGACCGAAACTTTAACGAAACATACGTTTTGGGCGTAATTTAGACCTAAACACTAGCTAACATACGTTTGGGTGTCATTCAGACCGACACATTCGTTTTGGATGTATTTCAAACCGAAACTCTACCGAAACATAAGTGTTGGGCGTAACTTAGACCTAAACACTAGCTAACCTACGTTTGGGTGTCATTCACACCGAAACCCTACCGACATATATGCTTTGGGTGTAATTCAGACCGACACATTGGTTTTGGGTGTAATTCAGACCGACACGTTCGTTTTGGATGTATTTCAGACCGAAACTCTACCGAAACATACGTTTTCGGCGTAATTTAGACCTAAACACTAGCTAACATACGTTTGGGTGTCATTCAGACCGAAACCCTGCCGACACATACGCTTTGGGTGTAATTCAAACCGACACATTCGTTTTGGATGTATTTCAGACCGAAACTCTACCGAAACATAGTTTTGGGCGTAATTGAGACCTAAACACTAGCTAACATACGTTTGGGTGTCATTCAGACCGAAACCCTACCGACAAATACGCTTTGGATGTAATTCAGACAGACACATTCGTTTTGGATGTATTTCAGACCGAAACTCTACCGAAACATACGTTTTGGGCGTAATTTAGACCTAAACACTAGCTAACATACGTTTGGGTGTCATTCAGACCGACACATTCGTTTTGGATGTATTTCAGACCGAAACTCTAACGAAACATAAGTTTTGGGCGTAATTTAGACCTAAACACTAGCTAACATGCGTTTGGGTGTCATTCAGACCGAAACCCTGCCGACATATACGCTTTGGGTGTAATTCAGACCGACACATTCGTTTTGGATGTGTTTCAGTCCGAAACTCTACTGAAACATGCGCTTTGGGCGTAATTTAGACCTAAACACTAGCTAACATACGTTTGGGTGTCATTCAGACCGAAACCCTACCAACACATACGTTTTTTAGTGTAATACAGATTAACACATTCGTTTGCGATGAATTTCAGGCCGAAACTCTACCGAAAGATACGTTTTGGGCGTAATTTAGACCTAAACACTAGCTAACATACGTTTGGGTGTCATTCAGACCGAAACCCTACCGACATACACGCTTTGGGTGTAATTCAGACCGATACATTGGTTTTGGATGTATTTCAGACCGACACATTCGTTTTGGATGTATTTCAAACCGAAACTCTACCGAAACATACGTTTTCGGCGTAATTTAGACCTAAACACTAACTAACATACGTTTGGGTGTCATTCAGATCGAAACCCTACCGACCCATACGCTTTGGGTATAATGCAGACCGAAATATTTGCTAACATTCGTTTTGGATGTATTTCAGACCGAAACTCTACCGAAACATACGTTTTCGGCGTAATTTAGACCTAAACACTAGCTGACATACGTTTGGGTGTCATTCACACCGAAACCCTACCGACATATACGCTTTGGGTGTAATTCAGACCGACACATTCGTTTTGGATGTATTTCAGTCCGAAACTCTACCGAAACATACGTTTTGGGCGTAATTTAGACCTAAACACTAGCTAACCTACGTTTGGGTGTCATTCACACCGAAACCCTACCGACATATACGATTTGGGTATAATTCAGACCGACACATTCGTTTTGGATGTATTTCAGACCAAAACTCTACCGAAACATACGTTTTCGGCATAATTTAGACCTAAACACTAGCTAACATACGTTTGGGTGTCATTCAGACCGAAACCCTGCCGACATATACGCTTTGGGTGTAATTCAGACCGACACATTCGTTTTGGATGTATTTCAGACCGAAACTCTACCGAAACATACGTTTTGGGCGTTATTTTGACCTGAACACTAACTAACATACGTTTGGGTGTCATTCAGATCGAAACCCTACCGACCCATACGCTTTGGGTGTAATGCAGACCGAAGCACTTGCTAACATTCGTTTTGGATGTATTTCAGACCGAAACTCTACCGAAACATACGTTTTCGGCGTAATTTAGACCTAAACACTAGCTAACATACGTTTGGGCGTCATTCAGACCGAAACCCTACCGACACATACGCCTTGGGTGTAATTCAGAAGGACACATTCGTTTTGGATGTATTTCAGACCGAAACTTTAACGAAACATACGTTTTGGGCGTAATTTAGACCTAAACACTAGCCAACATACGTTTGGGTGTCATTCAGACCGACACATTCGTTTTGGATGTATTTCAAACCGAAACTCTACCGAAACATAAGTGTTGGGCGTAATTTAGACCTAAACACTAGCTAACATACGTTTGGGTGTCATTCACACCGAAACCCTACCGACATATATGCTTTGGGTGTAATTCAGACCGACACATTGGTTTTGGGTGTAATTCAGACCGACACATTCGTTTTGGATGTATTTCAGACCGAAACTCTACCGAAACATACGTTTTGGGCGTAATTTAGACCTAAACACTAGCTAACATACGTTTGGGTGTCATTCAGACCGAAACCCTACCGACAAATACGCTTTGGGTGTAATTCAGACCGACACATTCGTTTTGGATGTATTTCAGACCGAAACTCTACCGAAACATACGTTTTGGGCGTAATTTAGACCTAAACACTAGCTAACATACGTTTGGGTGTCATTCAGACCGAAACATTCGTTTTGGATGTATTTCAGACCGAAACTCTAACGAAACATAAGTTTTGGGCGTAATTTAGACCTAAACACTAGCTAACATACGTTTGGGTGTCATTCAGACCGAAACCCTGCCGACATATACGCTTTGGGTGTAATTCAGACCGACACATTCGTTTTGGATGTGTTTCAGTCCGAAACTCTACTGAAACATGCGCTTTGGGCGTAATTTAGACCTAAACACTAGCTAACATACGTTTGGGTGTCATTCAGACCGAAACCCTACCAACACATACGTTTTTTAGTGTAATACAGATTAACACATTCGTTTGCGATGAATTTCAGGCCGAAACTCTACCGAAAGATACGTTTTGGGCGTAATTTAGACCTAAACACTAGCTAACATACGTTTGGGTGTCATTCAGACCGAAACCCTACCGACATACACGCTTTGGGTGTAATTCAGACCGATACATTGGTTTTGGATGTATTTCAGACCGACACATTCGTTTTGGATGTATTTCAGACCGAAACTCTACCGAAACATACGTTTTCGGCGTAATTTAGACCTAAACACTAACTAACATACGTTTGGGTGTCATTCAGATCGAAACCCTACCGACCCATACGCTTTGGGTATAATGCAGACCGAAACATTTGCTAACATTCGTTTTGGATGTATTTCAGACCGAAACTCTACCGAAACATACGTTTTGGGCGTAATTTAGACCTAAACACTAGCTGACATACGTTTTGGTGTCATTCAGACCGAAACCCTACCGACATATACGCTTTCTGTGTAATTCAGACCGACACATTCGTTTTGGATGTATTTCAGTCCGAAACTCTACCGAAACATACGTTTTGGGCGTAATTTAGACCTAAACACTAGCTAACCTACGTTTGGGTGTCATTCACACCGAAACCCTACCGACATATACGCTTTGGGTGTAATTCAGACCGACACATTCGTTTTGGATGTATTTCAGACCAAAACTCTACCGAAACATACGTTTTCGGCATAATTTAGACCTAAACACTAGCTAACATACGTTTGGGTGTCATTCAGACCGAAACCCTGCCGACACATACGCTTTGGGTGTAATTCAGACCGACACATTCGTTTTGGATGTATTTCAGACCGAAACTCTACCGAAACATACGTTTTCGGCATAATTTAGACCTAAACACTAGCTAACATACGTTTGGGTGTCATTCAGGCCGAAACCCTACCGACACATACGCTTTGGGTGTAATTCAGACCGACACATTCGTTTTGGATGTATTTCAGACCGAAACTCTACCGAAACATACGTTTTGGGCGTAATTTAGACCTAAACACCAGCTACCATACGTTTGGGTGTCATTCAGACAGAAACCCTACCGACACATACGCTTTGGGTGTAATTCAGACCGACACATTCGTTTTGGATGTATTTCAGTCCGAAACTCTACCGAAACATACGCTTTCGGCGTAATTTAGACCTAAACACTAGCTAATATACGTTTGGGTGTCATTCAGACCGAAACCCTACCGACATACACGCTTTGGGTGTTATTCAGACCGACACATTCGTTTTGGATGTATTTCAGACCGAAACTCTACCGAAACATACGTTTTCGGCGTAATTTAGACCTAAACACTAACTAACATACGTTTGGGTGTCATTCAGATCGAAACCCTACCGACCCATACGCTTTGGGTATAATGCAGACCGAAACACTTGCTAACATTCGTTTTGGATGTATTTCAGACCGAAACTCTACCGAAACATACGTTTTGGGCGTAATTTAGACCTAAACACTAGCTAACATACGTTTGGGTGTCATTCAGACCGAAACCCTACCGACATATACGCTTTGGGTGTAATTCAGACCGACACATTCGTTTTGGATGTATTTCAGTCCGAAACTCTACCGAAACATACGTTTTGGGCGTAATTTAGACCTAAACACTAGCTAACCTACGTTTGGGTGTCATTCACACCGAAACCCTACCGACATATACATTTGGGTGTCATTCAGACCGACACATTCGTTTTGGATATATTTCAGACCGAAACTCTACCGAAACATAAGTTTTGGGCGTGATTTAGACCTAAACACTAGCTAACATACGTTTGGGTGTCATTCAGACCGAAACCCTGCCGACATATACGCTTTGGGTGTAATTCAGACCGAGACATTCGTTTTGGATGTATTTCAGTCCAAAACTCGACCGAAACATACGTTTTGGGCGTAATTTAGACCTAAACACTAGCTAACATACGTTTGGGTGTCATTCAGACGGAAATCCTACCGACACATAGGCTTTGGGTGTAATTCAGACCGACACATTCGTTTTGGATGTATTTCAGACCGAAACTCTACCGAAACATACGTTTTGGGCGTAATTTAGACCTAAATACTAGCTAACATACGTTTGGGTGTCATTCAGACCGAAACCCTACCGACACATACGCTTTGGGTGTAATTCAGACCGACACATTCGTTTTGGATGTATTTCAGACCGAAACTCTACCGAAACATAGTTTTGGGCGTAATTGAGACCTAAACACTAGCTAACATACGTTTGGGTGTCATTCAGACCGAAACCCTACCGACAAATACGCTTTGGATGTAATTCAGACAGACACATTCGTTTTGGATGTATTTCAGACCGAAACTCTACCGAAACATACGTTTTGGGCGTAATTTAGACCTAAACACTAGCTAACATACGTTTGGGTGTCATTCAGACCGACACATTCGTTTTGGATGTATTTCAGACCGAAACTCTACCGAAACATACGTTTTGGGTGTAATTTAGACCTAAACACGAGCTACCATACGTTTGGGTGTCATTCAGACAGAAACCCTGCCGACACATACGCTTTGGGTGTAATTCAGACCGACACATTCGTTTTGGATGTATTTCAGTCCGAAACTCTACCGAAACATACGCTTTTGGCGTAATTTAGACCTAAACACTAGCTAATATACGTTTGGGTGTCATTCAGACCGAAACCCTACCGACATACACGCTTTGGGTGTAATTCAGACCGACACATTCGTTTTGGATGTATTTCAGACCGAAACTCTACCGAAACATACGTTTTCGGCGTAATTTAGACCTAAACACTAACTAACATACGTTTGGGTGTCATTCAGATCGAAACCCTACCGACCCATACGCTTTGGGTATAATGCAGACCGAAACACTTGCTAACATTCGTTTTGGATGTATTTCAGACCGAAACTCTACCGAAACATACGTTTTGGGCGTAATTTAGACCTAAACACTAGCTAACATACGTTTGGGTGTCATTCAGACCGAAACCCTACCGACATATACGCTTTGGGTGTAATTCAGACCGACACATTCGTTTTGGATGTATTTCAGTCCGAAACTCTACCGAAACATACGTTTTGGGCGTAATTTAGACCTAAACACTAACTAACATACGTTTGGGTGTCATTCACACCGAAACCCTACCGACATATACGTTTGGGTGTCATTCAGACCGACACATTCGTTTTGGATGTATTTCAGAGCGAAACTCTACCGAAACATAAGTTTTGGGCGTGATTTAGACCTAAACACTAGCTAACATACGTTTGGGTGTCATTCAGACCGAAACCCTGCCGACATATACGCTTTGGGTGTAATTCAGACCGACACATTCGTTTTGGATGTATTTCAGACCGAAACTCTACCGAAACATACGTTTTGGGCGTAATTTAGACCTAAATACTAGCTAACATACGTTTGGGTGTCATTCAGACCGAAACCCTACCGACACATACGCTTTGGGTGTAATTCAGACCGACACATTCGTTTTGGATGTATTTCAGACCGAAACTCTACCGAAACATAGTTTTGGGCGTAATTGAGACCTAAACACTAGCTAACATACGTTTGGGTGTCATTCAGACCGAAACCCTACCGACAAATACGCTTTGGATGTAATTCAGACAGACACATTCGTTTTGGATGTATTTCAGACCGAAACTCTACCGAAACATACGTTTTGGGCGTAATTTAGACCTAAACACTAGCTAACATACGTTTGGGTGTCATTCAGACCGACACATTCGTTTTGGATGTATTTCAGACCGAAACTCTACCGAAACATACGTTTTGGGTGTAATTTAGACCTAAACACGAGCTACCATACGTTTGGGTGTCATTCAGACAGAAACCCTGCCGACACATACGCTTTGGGTGTAATTCAGACCGACACATTCGTTTTGGATGTATTTCAGTCCGAAACTCTACCGAAACATACGCTTTTGGCGTAATTTAGACCTAAACACTAGCTAATATACGTTTGGGTGTCATTCAGACCGAAACCCTACCGACATACACGCTTTGGGTGTAATTCAGACCGACACATTCGTTTTGGATGTATTTCAGACCGAAACTCTACCGAAACATACGTTTTCGGCGTAATTTAGACCTAAACACTAACTAACATACGTTTGGGTGTCATTCAGATCGAAACCCTACCGACCCATACGCTTTGGGTATAATGCAGACCGAAACACTTGCTAACATTCGTTTTGGATGTATTTCAGACCGAAACTCTACCGAAACATACGTTTTGGGCGTAATTTAGACCTAAACACTAGCTAACATACGTTTGGGTGTCATTCAGACCGAAACCCTACCGACATATACGCTTTGGGTGTAATTCAGACCGACACATTCGTTTTGGATGTATTTCAGTCCGAAACTCTACCGAAACATACGTTTTGGGCGTAATTTAGACCTAAACACTAACTAACATACGTTTGGGTGTCATTCACACCGAAACCCTACCGACATATACGTTTGGGTGTCATTCAGACCGACACATTCGTTTTGGATGTATTTCAGAGCGAAACTCTACCGAAACATAAGTTTTGGGCGTGATTTAGACCTAAACACTAGCTAACATACGTTTGGGTGTCATTCAGACCGAAACCCTGCCGACATATACGCTTTGGGTGTAATTCAGACCGACACATTCGTTTTGGATGTATTTCAGACCGAAACTCTACCGAAACATACGTTTTGGGCGTAATTTAGACCTAAATACTAGCTAACATACGTTTGGGTGTCATTCAGACCGAAACCCTACCGACACATACGCTTTGGGTGTAATTCAGACCGACACATTCGTTTTGGATGTATTTCAGACCGAAACTCTACCGAAACATAGTTTTGGGCGTAATTGAGACCTAAACACTAGCTAACATACGTTTGGGTGTCATTCAGACCGAAACCCTACCGACAAATACGCTTTGGATGTAATTCAGACAGACACATTCGTTTTGGATGTATTTCAGACCGAAACTCTACCGAAACATACGTTTTGGGCGTAATTTAGACCTAAACACTAGCTAACATACGTTTGGGTGTCATTCAGACCGACACATTCGTTTTGGATGTATTTCAGACCGAAACTCTACCGAAACATAAGTTTTGGGCGTAATTTAGACCTAAACACTAGCTAACATACGTTTGGGTGTCATTCAGACCGAAACCCTGCCGACATATACGCTTTGGGTGTAATTCAGACCGACACATTCGTTTTGGATGTGTTTCAGTCCGAAACTCTACCGAAACATACGTTTTGGGCGTAATTTAGACCTAAACACTAGCTAACATACGTTTGGGTGTCATTCAGACAGCAACCCTACCGACACATACGCTTTGGGTGTAATTCAGACCGACACATTCGTTTTGAATGTATTTCAGTCCGAAACTCTACCGAAACATAGGCTTTGGGCGTAATTTAGACATAAACACTAGCTAACATACGTTTGGGTGTCATTCAGACCGAAACCCTACCAACACATACGTTTTTTAGTGTAATACAGATTGACACATTCGTTTGCGATGTATTTCAGGCCGAAACTCTACCGAAACATACGTTTTGGGCGTAATTTAGACCTAAATACTAGCTAACATACGTTTGGGTGTCATTCAGACCGAAACCCTACCGACACATACGCTTTGGGTGTAATTCAGACCGACACATTCGTTTTGGATGTATTTCAGACCGAAACTCTACCGAAACATAGTTTTGGGCGTAATTGAGACCTAAACACTAGCTAACATACGTTTGGGTGTCATTCAGACCGAAACCCTACCGACAAATACGCTTTGGATGTAATTCAGACAGACACATTCGTTTTGGATGTATTTCAGACCGAAACTCTACCGAAACATACGTTTTGGGCGTAATTTAGACCTAAACACTAGCTAACATACGTTTGGGTGTCATTCAGACCGAAACCCTGCCGACATATACGCTTTGGGTGTAATTCAGACCGACACATTCGTTTTGGATGTGTTTCAGTCCGAAACTCTACCGAAACATACGTTTTGGGCGTAATTTAGACCTAAACACTAGCTAACATACGTTTGGGTGTCATTCAGACAGCAACCCTACCGACACATACGCTTTGGGTGTAATTCAGACCGACACATTCGTTTTGAATGTATTTCAGTCCGAAACTCTACCGAAACATAGGCTTTGGGCGTAATTTAGACATAAACACTAGCTAACATACGTTTGGGTGTCATTCAGACCGAAACCCTACCAACACATACGTTTTTTAGTGTAATACAGATTGACACATTCGTTTGCGATGTATTTCAGGCCGAAACTCTTCCGAAACATACGTTTTGGGCGTAATTTAGACCTAAACACTAGCTAACATACGTTTGGGTGTCATTCAGACCGAAACCCGACCGACATACACGCTTTGGGTGTAATTCAGACCGATACATTCGTTTTGGATGTATTTCAGACCGACACATTCGTTTTGGATGTATTTCAGACCGAAACTCTACCGAAACATACGTTTTCGGCGTAATTTAGACCTAAACACTAACTAACATACGTTTGGGTGTCATTCAGATCGAAACCCTACCGACCCATACGCTTTGGGTATAATGCAGACCGAAATATTTGCTAACATTCGTTTTGGATGTATTTCAGACCGAAACTCTACCGAAACATACGTTTTGGGCGTAATTTAGACCTAAACACTAGCTGACATACGTTTGGGTGTCATTCAGACCGAAACCCTACCGACATATACGCTTTGGGTGTAATTCAGACCGACACATTCGTTTTGGATGTATTTCAGTCCGAAACTCTAACGAAACATACGTTTTGGGCGTAATTTAGACCTAAACACTAGCTAACCTACGTTTGGGTGTCATTCACACCGAAACCCTACCGACATATACGATTTGGGTGTAATTCAGACCGACACATTCGTTTTGGATGTATTTCAGACCGAAACTCTACCGAAACATACGTTTTCGGCATAATTTAGACCTAAACACTAGCTAACATACGTTTGGGTGTCATTCAGACCGAAACCCTGCCGACATATACGCTTTCGGTGTAATTCAGACCGACACATTCGTTTTGGATGTATTTCAGACCGAAACTCTACCGAAACATACGTTTTGGGCGTTATTTTGACCTGAACACTAACTAACATACGTTTGGGTGTCATTCAGATCGAAACCCTACCGACCCATACGCTTTGGGTGTAATGCAGACCGAAGCACTTGCTAACATTCGTTTTGGATGTATTTCAGACCGAAACTCTACCAAAACATACGTTTTCGGCGTAATTTAGACCTAAACACTAGCTAACATACGTTTGGGTGTCATTCAGACCGAAACAGTACCGACACATACGCTTTGGGTGTAATTCAGAAGGACACATTCGTTTTGGATGTATTTCAGACCGAAACTTTAACGAAACATACGTTTTGGGCGTAATTTAGACCTAAATACTAGCCAACATACGTTTGGGTGTCATTCAGACCGACACATTCGTTTTGGATGTATTTCAAACCGAAACTCTACCGAAACATAAGTGTTGGGCGTAACTTAGACCTAAACACTAGCTAACCTACGTTTGGGTGTCATTCACACCGAAACCCTACCGACATATATGCTTTGGGTGTAATTCAGACCGACACATTGGTTTTGGGTGTAATTCAGACCGACACATTCGTTTTGGATGTATTTCAGACCGAAACTCTACCGAAACATACGTTTTCGGCGTAATTTAGACCTAAACACTAGCTAACATACGTTTGGGTGTCATTCAGACCGAAACCCTACCGACACATACGCTTTGGGTGTAATTCAAACCGACACATTCGTTTTGGATGTATTTCAGACCGAAACTCTACCGAAACATAGTTTTGGGCGTAATTGAGACCTAAACACTAGCTAACATACGTTTGGGTGTCATTCAGACCGAAACCCTACCGACAAATACGCTTTGGATGTAATTCAGACAGACACATTCGTTTTGGATGTATTTCAGACCGAAACTCTACCGAAACATACGTTTTGGGCGTAATTTAGACCTAAACACTAGCTAACATACGTTTGGGTGTCATTCAGACCGACACATTCGTTTTGGATGTATTTCAGACCGAAACTCTAACGAAACATAAGTTTTGGGCGTAATTTAGACCTAAACACTAGCTAACATACGTTTGGGTGTCATTCAGACCGAAACCCTGCCGACATATACGCTTTGGGTGTAATTCAGACCGACACATTCGTTTTGGATGTGTTTCAGTCCGAAACTCTACTGAAACATGCGCTTTGGGCGTAATTTAGACCTAAACACTAGCTAACATACGTTTGGGTGTCATTCAGACCGAAACCCTACCGACAAATACGCTTTGGATGTAATTCAGACAGACACATTCGTTTTGGATGTATTTCAGACCGAAACTCTACCGAAACATACGTTTTGGGCGTAATTTAGACCTAAACACTAGCTAACATACGTTTGGGTGTCATTCAGACCGACACATTCGTTTTGGATGTATTTCAGACCGAAACTCTACCGAAACATACGTTTTGGGTGTAATTTAGACCTAAACACCAGCTACCATACGTTTGGGTGTCATTCAGACAGAAACCCTGCCGACACATACGCTTTGGGTGTAATTCAGACCGACACATTCGTTTTGGATGTATTTCAGTCCGAAACTCTACCGAAACATACGCTTTGGGCGTAATTTAGACCTAAACACTAGCTAATATACGTTTGGGTGTCATTCAGACCGAAACCCTACCGACATACACGCTTTGGGTGTAATTCAGACCGACACATTCGTTTTGGATGTATTTCAGACCGAAACTCTACCGAAACATACGTTTTCGGCGTAATTTAGACCTAAACACTAACTAACATACGTTTGGGTGTCATTCAGATCGAAACCCTACCGACCCATACGCTTTGGGTATAATGCAGACCGAAACACTTGCTAACGTTCGTTTTGGATGTATTTCAGACCGAAACTCTACCGAAACATACGTTTTGGGCGTAATTTAGACCTAAACACTAGCTAACATACGTTTGGGTGTCATTCAGACCGAAACCCTACCGACATATACGCTTTGGGTGTAATTCAGACCGACACATTCGTTTTGGATGTATTTCAGTCCGAAACTCTACCGAAACATACGTTTTGGGCGTAATTTAGACCTAAACACTAGCTAACCTACGTTTGGGTGTCATTCACACCGAAACCCTACCGACATATACGCTTTGGGTGTAATTCAGACCGACACATTCGTTTTGGATGTATTTCAGACCGAAACTCTACCGAAACATAAGTTTTGGGCGTGATTTAGACCTAAACACTAGCTAACATACGTTTGGGTGTCATTCAGACCGAAACCCTGCCGACATATACGCTTTGGGTGTAATTCAGACCGACACATTCGTTTTGGATGTATTTCAGACCGAAACTCTACCGAAACATACGTTTTGGGCGTAATTTAGACCTAAATACTAGCTAACATACGTTTGGGTGTCATTCAGACCGAAACCCTACCGACACATACGCTTTGGGTGTAATTCAGACCGACACATTCGTTTTGGATGTATTTCAGACCGAAACTCTACCGAAACATAGTTTTGGGCGTAATTGAGACCTAAACACTAGCTAACATACGTTTGGGTGTCATTCAGACCGAAACCCTACCGACAAATACGCTTTGGATGTAATTCAGACAGACACATTCGTTTTGGATGTATTTCAGACCGAAACTCTACCGAAACATACGTTTTGGGCGTAATTTAGACCTAAACACTAGCTAACATACGTTTGGGTGTCATTCAGACCGACACATTCGTTTTGGATGTATTTCAGACCGAAATTCTACCGAAACATAAGTTTTGGGCGTAATTTAGACCTAAACACTAGCTAACATACGTTTGGGTGTCATTCAGACCGAAACCCTGCCGACATATACGCTTTGGGTGTAATTCAGACCGACACATTCGTTTTGGATGTGTTTCAGTCCGAAACTCTACCGAAACATACGTTTTGGGCGTAATTTAGACCTAAACACTAGCTAACATACGTTTGGGTGTCATTCAGACAGCAACCCTACCGACACATACGCTTTGGGTGTAATTCAGACCGACACATTCGTTTTGAATGTATTTCAGTCCGAAACTCTACCGAAACATAGGCTTTGGGCGTAATTTAGACATAAACACTAGCTAACATACGTTTGGGTGTCATTCAGACCGAAACCCTACCAACACATACGTTTTTTAGTGTAATACAGATTGACACATTCGTTTGCGATGTATTTCAGGCCGAAACTCTACCGAAACATACGTTTTGGGCGTAATTTAGACCTAAATACTAGCAAACATACGTTTGGGTGTCATTCAGACCGAAACCCTACCGACACATACGCTTTGAGTGTAATTCAGACCGACACATTCGTTTTGGATGTATTTCAGACCGAAACTCTACCGAAACATAGTTTTGGGCGTAATTGAGACCTAAACACTAGCTAACATACGTTTGGGTGTCATTCAGACCGAAACCCTACCGACAAATACGCTTTGGATGTAATTCAGACAGACACATTCGTTTTGGATGTATTTCAGACCGAAACTCTACCGAAACATACGTTTTGGGCGTAATTTAGACCTAAACACTAGCTAACATACGTTTGGGTGTCATTCAGACCGAAACCCTGCCGACATATACGCTTTGGGTGTAATTCAGACCGACACATTCGTTTTGGATGTGTTTCAGTCCGAAACTCTACCGAAACATACGTTTTGGGCGTAATTTAGACCTAAACACTAGCTAACATACGTTTGGGTGTCATTCAGACAGCAACCCTACCGACACATACGCTTTGGGTGTAATTCAGACCGACACATTCGTTTTGAATGTATTTCAGTCCGAAACTCTACCGAAACATAGGCTTTGGGCGTAATTTAGACATAAACACTAGCTAACATACGTTTGGGTGTCATTCAGACCGAAACCCTACCAACACATACGTTTTTTAGTGTAATACAGATTGACACATTCGTTTTGGATGTGTTTCAGTCCGAAACTCTACCGAAACATACGTTTTGGGCGTAATTTAGACCTAAACACTAGCTAACATACGTTTGGGTGTCATTCAGACAGCAACCCTACCGACACATACGCTTTGGGTGTAATTCAGACCGACACATTCGTTTTGAATGTATTTCAGTCCGAAACTCTACCGAAACATAGGCTTTGGGCGTAATTTAGACATAAACACTAGCTAACATACGTTTGGGTGTCATTCAGACCGAAACCCTACCAACACATACGTTTTTTAGTGTAATACAGATTGACACATTCGTTTGCGATGTATTTCAGGCCGAAACTCTACCGAAACATACGTTTTGGGCGTAATTTAGACCTAAACACTAGCTAACATACGTTTGGGTGTCATTCAGACCGAAACCCGACCGACATACACGCTTTGGGTGTAATTCAGACCGATACATTCGTTTTGGATGTATTTCAGACCGACACATTCGTTTTGGATGTATTTCAGACCGAAACTCTACCGAAACATACGTTTTCGGCGTAATTTAGACCTAAACACTAACTAACATACGTTTGGGTGTCATTCAGATCGAAACCCTACCGACCCATACGCTTTGGGTATAATGCAGACCGAAATATTTGCTAACATTCGTTTTGGATGTATTTCAGACCGAAACTCTACCGAAACATACGTTTTGGGCGTAATTTAGACCTAAACACTAGCTGACATACGTTTGGGTGTCATTCAGACCGAAACCCTACCGACATATACGATTTGGGTGTAATTCAGACCGACACATTCGTTTTGGATGTATTTCAGTCCGAAACTCTAACGAAACATACGTTTTGGGCGTAATTTAGACCTAAACACTAGCTAACCTACGTTTGGGTGTCATTCACACCGAAACCCTACCGACATATACGATTTGGGTGTAATTCAGACCGACACATTCGTTTTGGATGTATTTCAGACCAAAACTCTACCGAAACATACGTTTTCGGCATAATTTAGACCTAAACACTAGCTAACATACGTTTGGGTGTCATTCAGACCGAAACCCTGCCGACATATACGCTTTGGGTGTAATTCAGACCGACACATTCGTTTTGGATGTATTTCAGACCGAAACTCTACCGAAACATACGTTTTGGGCGTTATTTTGACCTGAACACTAACTAACATACGTTTGGGTGTCATTCAGATCGAAACCCTACCGACCCATACGCTTTGGGTGTAATGCAGACCGAAGCACTTGCTAACATTCGTTTTGGATGTATTTCAGACCGAAACTCTACCAAAACATACGTTTTCGGCGTAATTTAGACCTAAACACTAGCTAACATACGTTTGGGTGTCATTCAGACCGAAACAGTACCGACACATACGCTTTGGGTGTAATTCAGAAGGACACATTCGTTTTGGATGTATTTCAGACCGAAACTTTAACGAAACATACGTTTTGGGCGTAATTTAGACCTAAACACTAGCCAACATACGTTTGGGTGTCATTCAGACCGACACATTCGTTTTGGATGTATTTCAAACCGAAACTCTACCGAAACATAAGTGTTGGGCGTAACTTAGACCTAAACACTAGCTAACATACGTTTGGGTGTCATTCACACCGAAACCCTACCGACATATATGCTTTGGGTGTAATTCAGACCGACACATTGGTTTTGGGTGTAATTCAGACCGACACATTCGTTTTGGATGTATTTCAGACCGAAACTCTACCGAAACATACGTTTTCGGCGTAATTTAGACCTAAACACTAGCTAACATACGTTTGGGTGTCATTCAGACCGAAACCCTACCGACACATACGCTTTGGGTGTAATTCAAACCGACACATTCGTTTTGGATGTATTTCAGACCGAAACTCTACCGAAACATAGTTTTGGGCGTAATTGAGACCTAAACACTAGCTAACATACGTTTGGGTGTCATTCAGACCGAAACCCTACCGACAAATACGCTTTGGATGTAATTCAGACAGACACATTCGTTTTGGACGTATTTCAGACCGAAACTCTACCGAAACATACGTTTTGGGCGTAATTTAGACCTAAACACTAGCTAACATACGTTTGGGTGTCATTCAGACCGACACATTCGTTTTGGATGTATTTCAGACCGAAACTCTAACGAAACATAAGTTTTGGGCGTAATTTAGACCTAAACACTAGCTAACATACGTTTGGGTGTCATTCAGACCGAAACCCTGCCGACATATACGCTTTGGGTGTAATTCAGACCGACACATTCGTTTTGGATGTGTTTCAGTCCGAAACTCTACTGAAACATGCGCTTTGGGCGTAATTTAGACCTAAACACTAGCTAACATACGTTTGGGTGTCATTCAGACCGAAACCCTACCAACACATACGTTTTTTAGTGTAATACAGATTAACACATTCGTTTGCGATGAATTTCAGGCCGAAACTCTACCGAAAGATACGTTTTGGGCGTAATTTAGACCTAAACACTAGCTAACATACGTTTGGGTGTCATTCAGACCGAAACCCTACCGACATACACGCTTTGGGTGTAATTCAGACCGATACATTGGTTTTGGATGTATTTCAGACCGACACATTCGTTTTGGATGTATTTCAGACCGAAAATCTACCGAAACATACGTTTTCGGCGTAATTTAGACCTAAACACTAACTAACATACGTTTGGGTGTCATTCAGATCGAAACCCTACCGACCCATACGCTTTGGGTATAATGCAGACCGAAATATTTGCTAACATTCGTTTTGGATGTATTTCAGACCGAAACTCTACAGAAACATACGTTTTGGGCGTAATTTAGACCTAAACACTAGCTGACATACGTTTGGGTGTCATTCAGACCGAAACCCTACCGACATATACGCTTTGGGTGTAATTCAGACCGACACATTCGTTTTGGATGTATTTCAGTCCGAAACTCTAACGAAACATACGTTTTGGGCGTAATTTAGACCTAAACACTACCTAACCTACGTTTGGGTGTCATTCACACCGAAACCCTACCGACATATACGATTTGGGTGTAATTCAGACCGACACATTCGTTTTGGATGTATTTCAGACCAAAACTCTACCGAAACATACGTTTTCGGCATAATTTAGACCTAAACACTAGCTAACATACGTTTGGGTGTCATTCAGACCGAAACCCTGCCGACATATACGCTTTGGGTGTAATTCAGACCGACACATTCGTTTTGGATGTATTTCAGACCGAAACTCTACCGAAACATACGTTTTGGGCGTTATTTTGACCTGAACACTAACTAACATACGTTTGGGTGTCATTCAGACCGAAACCCTACCGACATACACGCTTTGGGTGTAATTCAGACCGATACATTGGTTTTGGATGTATTTCAGACCGACACATTCGTTTTGGATGTATTTCAGACCGAAAATCTACCGAAACATACGTTTTCGGCGTAATTTAGACCTAAACACTAACTAACATACGTTTGGGTGTCATTCAGATCGAAACCCTACCGACCCATACGCTTTGGGTATAATGCAGACCGAAATATTTGCTAACATTCGTTTTGGATGTATTTCAGACCGAAACTCTACAGAAACATACGTTTTGGGCGTAATTTAGACCTAAACACTAGCTGACATACGTTTGGGTGTCATTCAGACCGAAACCCTACCGACATATACGCTTTGGGTGTAATTCAGACCGACACATTCGTTTTGGATGTATTTCAGTCCGAAACTCTAACGAAACATACGTTTTGGGCGTAATTTAGACCTAAACACTACCTAACCTACGTTTGGGTGTCATTCACACCGAAACCCTACCGACATATACGATTTGGGTGTAATTCAGACCGACACATTCGTTTTGGATGTATTTCAGACCAAAACTCTACCGAAACATACGTTTTCGGCATAATTTAGACCTAAACACTAGCTAACATACGTTTGGGTGTCATTCAGACCGAAACCCTGCCGACATATACGCTTTGGGTGTAATTCAGACCGACACATTCGTTTTGGATGTATTTCAGACCGAAACTCTACCGAAACATACGTTTTGGGCGTTATTTTGACCTGAACACTAACTAACATACGTTTGGGTGTCATTCAGATCGAAACCCTACCGACCCATACGCTTTGGGTGTAATGCAGACCGAAGCACTTGCTAACATTCGTTTTGGATGTATTTCAGACCGAAACTCTACCAAAACATACGTTTTCGGCGTAATTTAGACCTAAACACTAGCTAACATACGTTTGGGTGTCATTCAGACCGAAACAGTACCGACACATACGCTTTGGGTGTAATTCAGAAGGACACATTCGTTTTGGATGTATTTCAGACCGAAACTTTAACGAAACATACGTTTTGGGCGTAATTTAGACCTAAACACTAGCCAACATACGTTTGGGTGTCATTCAGACCGACACATTCGTTTTGGATGTATTTCAAACCGAAACTCTACCGAAACATAAGTGTTGGGCGTAACTTAGACCTAAACACTAGCTAACCTACGTTTGGGTGTCATTCACACCGAAACCCTACCGACATATATGCTTTGGGTGTAATTCAGACCGACACATTGGTTTTGGGTGTAATTCAGACCGACACATTCGTTTTGGATGTATTTCAGACCGAAACTCTACCGAAACATACGTTTTCGGCGTAATTTAGACCTAAACACTAGCTAACATACGTTTGGGTGTCATTCAGACCGAAACCCTACCGACACATACGCTTTGGGTGTAATTCAAACCGACACATTCGTTTTGGATGTATTTCAGACCGAAACTCTACCGAAACATAGTTTTGGGCGTAATTGAGACCTAAACACTAGCTAACATACGTTTGGGTGTCATTCAGACCGAAACCCTACCGACAAATACGCTTTGGATGTAATTCAGACAGACACATTCGTTTTGGATGTATTTCAGACCGAAACTCTACCGAAACATACGTTTTGGGCGTAATTTAGACCTAAACACTAGCTAACATACGTTTGGGTGTCATTCAGACCGACACATTCGTTTTGGATGTATTTCAGACCGAAACTCTAACGAAACATAAGTTTTGGGCGTAATTTAGACCTAAACACTAGCTAACATACGTTTGGGTGTCATTCAGACCGAAACCCTGCCGACATATACGCTTTGGGTGTAATTCAGACCGACATATTCGTTTTGGATGTGTTTCAGTCCGAAACTCTACTGAAACATGCGCTTTGGGCGTAATTTAGACCTAAACACTAGCTAACATACGTTTGGGTGTCATTCAGACCGAAACCCTACCAACACATACGTTTTTTAGTGTAATACAGATTAACACATTCGTTTGCGATGAATTTCAGGCCGAAACTCTACCGAAAGATACGTTTTGGGCGTAATTTAGACCTAAACACTAGCTAACATACGTTTGGGTGTCATTCAGACCGAAACCCTACCGACATACACGCTTTGGGTGTAATTCAGACCGATACATTGGTTTTGGATGTATTTCAGACCGACACATTCGTTTGGGATGTATTTCAGGCCGAAACTCTACCGAAACATACGTTTTGGGCGTAATTTAGACCTAAACACTAGCTAACATACGTTTGGGTGTCATTCAGACCGAAACCCTGCCGACATATACGCTTTGGGTGTAATTCAGACCGACACATTCGTTTTGGATGTGTTTCAGTCCGAAACTCTACCGAAACATACGTTTTGGGCGTAATTTAGACCTAAACACTAGCTAACATACGTTTGGGTGTCATTCAGACAGCAACCCTACCGACACATACGCTTTGGGTGTAATTCAGACCGACACATTCGTTTTGAATGTATTTCAGTCCGAAACTCTACCGAAACATAGGCTTTGGGCGTAATTTAGACATAAACACTAGCTAACATACGTTTGGGTGTCATTCAGACCGAAACCCTACCAACACATACGTTTTTTAGTGTAATACAGATTGACACATTCGTTTGCGATGTATTTCAGGCCGAAACTCTACCGAAACATACGTTTTGGGCGTAATTTAGACCTAAACACTAGCTAACATACGTTTGGGTGTCATTCAGACCGAAACCCGACCGACATACACGCTTTGGGTGTAATTCAGACCGATACATTCGTTTTGGATGTATTTCAGACCGACACATTCGTTTTGGATGTATTTCAGACCGAAACTCTACCGAAACATACGTTTTCGGCGTAATTTAGACCTAAACACTAACTAACATACGTTTGGGTGTCATTCAGATCGAAACCCTACCGACCCATACGCTTTGGGTATAATGCAGACCGAAATATTTGCTAACATTCGTTTTGGATGTATTTCAGACCGAAACTCTACCGAAACATACGTTTTGGGCGTAATTTAGACCTAAACACTAGCTGACATACGTTTGGGTGTCATTCAGACCGAAACCCTACCGACATATACGCTTTGGGTGTAATTCAGACCGACACATTCGTTTTGGATGTATTTCAGTCCGAAACTCTAACGAAACATACGTTTTGGGCGTAATTTAGACCTAAACACTAGCTAACCTACGTTTGGGTGTCATTCACACCGAAACCCTACCGACATATACGATTTGGGTGTAATTCAGACCGACACATTCGTTTTGGATGTATTTCAGACCAAAACTCTACCGAAACATACGTTTTCGGCATAATTTAGACCTAAACACTAGCTAACATACGTTTGGGTGTCATTCAGACCGAAACCCTGCCGACATATACGCTTTGGGTGTAATTCAGACCGACACATTCGTTTTGGATGTATTTCAGACCGAAACTCTACCGAAACATACGTTTTGGGCGTTATTTTGACCTGAACACTAACTAACATACGTTTGGGTGTCATTCAGATCGAAACCCTACCGACCCATACGCTTTGGGTGTAATGCAGACCGAAGCACTTGCTAACATTCGTTTTGGATGTATTTCAGACCGAAACTCTACCAAAACATACGTTTTCGGCGTAATTTAGACCTAAACACTAGCTAACATACGTTTGGGTGTCATTCAGACCGAAACAGTACCGACACATACGCTTTGGGTGTAATTCAGAAGGACACATTCGTTTTGGATGTATTTCAGACCGAAACTTTAACGAAACATACGTTTTGGGCGTAATTTAGACCTAAACACTAGCCAACATACGTTTGGGTGTCATTCAGACCGACACATTCGTTTTGGATGTATTTCAAACCGAAACTCTACCGAAACATAAGTGTTGGGCGTAACTTAGACCTAAACACTAGCTAACCTACGTTTGGGTGTCATTCACACCGAAACCCTACCGACATATATGCTTTGGGTGTAATTCAGACCGACACATTGGTTTTGGGTGTAATTCAGACCGACACATTCGTTTTGGATGTATTTCAGACCAAAACTCTACCGAAACATACGTTTTCGGCGTAATTTAGACCTAAACACTAGCTAACATACGTTTGGGTGTCATTCAGACCGAAACCCTACCGACACATACGCTTTGGGTGTAATTCAAACCGACACATTCGTTTTGGATGTATTTCAGACCGAAACTCTACCGAAACATAGTTTTGGGCGTAATTGAGACCTAAACACTAGCTAACATACGTTTGGGTGTCATTCAGACCGAAACCCTACCGACAAATACGCTTTGGATGTAATTCAGACAGACACATTCGTTTTGGATGTATTTCAGACCGAAACTCTACCGAAACATACGTTTTGGGCGTAATTTAGACCTAAACACTAGCTAACATACGTTTGGGTGTCATTCAGACCGACACATTCGTTTTGGATGTATTTCAGACCGAAACTCTAACGAAACATAAGTTTTGGGCGTAATTTAGACCTAAACACTAGCTAACATACGTTTGGGTGTCATTCAGACCGAAACCCTGCCGACATATACGCTTTGGGTGTAATTCAGACCGACACATTCGTTTTGGATGTGTTTCAGTCCGAAACTCTACTGAAACATGCGCTTTGGGCGTAATTTAGACCTAAACACTAGCTAACATACGTTTGGGTGTCATTCAGACCGAAACCCTACCAACACATACGTTTTTTAGTGTAATACAGATTAACACATTCGTTTGCGATGAATTTCAGGCCGAAACTCTACCGAAAGATACGTTTTGGGCGTAATTTAGACCTAAACACTAGCTAACATACGTTTGGGTGTCATTCAGACCGAAACCCTACCGACATACACGCTTTGGGTGTAATTCAGACCGATACATTGGTTTTGGATGTATTTCAGACCGACACATTCGTTTTGGATGTATTTCAGACCGAAACTCTACCGAAACATACGTTTTCGGCGTAATTTAGACCTAAACACTAACTAACATACGTTTGGGTGTCATTCAGATCGAAACCCTACCGACCCATACGCTTTGGGTATAATGCAGACCGAAATATTTGCTAACATTCGTTTTGGATGTATTTCAGACCGAAACTCTACAGAAACATACGTTTTGGGCGTAATTTAGACCTAAACACTAGCTGACATACGTTTGGGTGTCATTCAGACCGAAACCCTACCGACATATACGCTTTGGGTGTAATTCAGACCGACACATTCGTTTTGGATGTATTTCAGTCCGAAACTCTAACGAAACATACGTTTTGGGCGTAATTTAGACCTAAACACTAGCTAACCTACGTTTGGGTGTCATTCACACCGAAACCCTACCGACATATACGATTTGGGTGTAATTCAGACCGACACATTCGTTTTGGATGTATTTCAGACCAAAACTCTACCGAAACATACGTTTTCGGCATAATTTAGACCTAAACACTAGCTAACATACGTTTGGGTGTCATTCAGACCGAAACCCTGCCGACATATACGCTTTGGGTGTAATTCAGACCGACACATTCGTTTTGGATGTATTTCAGACCGAAACTCTACCGAAACATACGTTTTGGGCGTTATTTTGACCTGAACACTAACTAACATACGTTTGGGTGTCATTCAGATCGAAACCCTACCGACCCATACGCTTTGGGTGTAATGCAGACCGAAGCACTTGCTAACATTCGTTTTGGATGTATTTCAGACCGAAACTCTACCAAAACATACGTTTTCGGCGTAATTTAGACCTAAACACTAGCTAACATACGTTTGGGTGTCATTCAGACCGAAACAGTACCGACACATACGCTTTGGGTGTAATTCAGAAGGACACATTCGTTTTGGATGTATTTCAGACCGAAACTTTAACGAAACATACGTTTTGGGCGTAATTTAGACCTAAACACTAGCCAACATACGTTTGGGTGTCATTCAGACCGACACATTCGTTTTGGATGTATTTCAAACCGAAACTCTACCGAAACATAAGTGTTGGGCGTAACTTAGACCTAAACACTAGCTAACCTACGTTTGGGTGTCATTCACACCGAAACCCTACCGACATATATGCTTTGGGTGTAATTCAGACCGACACATTGGTTTTGGGTGTAATTCAGACCGACACATTCGTTTTGGATGTATTTCAGACCGAAACTCTACCGAAACATACGTTTTCGGCGTAATTTAGACCTAAACACTAGCTAACATACGTTTGGGTGTCATTCAGACCGAAACCCTACCGACACATACGCTTTGGGTGTAATTCAAACCGACACATTCGTTTTGGATGTATTTCAGACCGAAACTCTACCGAAACATAGTTTTGGGCGTAATTGAGACCTAAACACTAGCTAACATACGTTTGGGTGTCATTCAGAATGAAACCCTACCGACAAATACGCTTTGGATGTAATTCAGACAGACACATTCGTTTTGGATGTATTTCAGACCGAAACTCTACCGAAACATACGTTTTGGGCGTAATTTAGACCTAAACACTAGCTAACATACGTTTGGGTGTCATTCAGACCGACACATTCGTTTTGGATGTATTTCAGACCGAAACTCTAACGAAACATAAGTTTTGGGCGTAATTTAGACCTAAACACTAGCTAACATACGTTTGGGTGTCATTCAGACCGAAACCCTGCCGACATATACGCTTTGGGTGTAATTCAGACCGACATATTCGTTTTGGATGTGTTTCAGTCCGAAACTCTACTGAAACATGCGCTTTGGGCGTAATTTAGACCTAAACACTAGCTAACATACGTTTGGGTGTCATTCAGACCGAAACCCTACCAACACATACGTTTTTTAGTGTAATACAGATTAACACATTCGTTTGCGATGAATTTCAGGCCGAAACTCTACCGAAAGATACGTTTTGGGCGTAATTTAGACCTAAACACTAGCTAACATACGTTTGGGTGTCATTCAGACCGAAACCCTACCGACATACACGCTTTGGGTGTAATTCAGACCGATACATTGGTTTTGGATGTATTTCAGACCGACACATTCGTTTGGGATGTATTTCAGGCCGAAACTCTACCGAAACATACGTTTTCGGCGTAATTTAGACCTAAACACTAACTAACATACGTTTGGGTGTCATTCAGATCGAAACCCTACCGACCCATACGCTTTGGGTATAATGCAGACCGAAACATTTGCTAACATTCGTTTTGGATGTATTTCAGATCGAAACTCTACCGAAACATACGTTTTGGGCGTAATTTAGACCTAAACACTAGCTGACATAAGTTTGGGTGTCATTCAGACCGAAACCCTACCGACATATACGCTTTGGGTGTAATTCAGACCGACACATTCGTTTTGGATGTATTTCAGTCCGAAACTTTACCGAAACATACGTTTTGGGCGTAATTTAGACCTAAACACTAGCTAACCTACGTTTGGGTGTCATTCACACCGAAACCCTACCGACATATACGCTTTGGGTGTAATTCAGACCGACACATTCGTTTTGGATGTATTTCAGACCAAAACTCTACCGAAACATACGTTTTCGGCATAATTTAGACCTAAACACTAGCTAACATACGTTTGGGTGTCATTCAGACCGAAACCCTACCGACACATACGCTTTGGGTGTAATTCAGACCGACACATTCGTTTTGGATGTATTTCAGACCGAAACTCTACCGAAACATACGTTTTCGGCATAATTTAGACCTAAACACTAGCTAACATACGTTTGGGTGTCATTCAGACCGAAACCCTACCGACACATACGCTTTGGGTGTAATTCAGACCGACACATTCGTTTTGGATGTATTTCAGACCGAAACTCTAACGAAACATACGTTTTGGGCGTAATTTAGACCTAAACACCAGCTACCATACGTTTGGGTGTCATTCAGACAGAAACCCTACCGACACATACGCTTTGGGTGTAATTCAGACCGACACATTCGTTTTGGATGTATTTCAGTCCGAAACTCTACCGAAACATACGCTTTGGGCGTAATTTAGACCTAAACACTAGCTAATATACGTTTGGGTGTCATTCAGACCGAAACCCTACCGACATACACGCTTTGGGTGTAATTCAGACCGACACATTCGTTTTGGATATATTTCAGACCGAAACTCTACCGAAACATACGTTTTCGGCATAATTTAGACCTAAACACTAACTAACATACGTTTGGGTGTCATTCAGACCGAAACCCTACCGACCCATACGCTTTGGGTATAATGCAGACCGAAACACTCGCTAACATTCGTTTTGGATGTATTTCAGACCGAAACTCTACCGAAACATACGTTTTGGGCGTAATTTAGACCTAAAAACTAGCTAACCTACGTTTGGGTGTCATTCACACCGAAACCCTACCGACATATACGTTTGGGTGTCATTCAGACCGACACATTCGTTTTGGATGTATTTCAGACCGAAACTCTACCGAAACATAAGTTTTGGGCGTGATTTAGACCTAAACACTAGCTAACATACGTTTGGGTGTCATTCAGACCGAAACCCTGCCGACATATACGCTTTGGGTGTAATTCAGACCGAGACATTCGTTTTGGATGTATTTCAGTCCAAAACTCGACCGAAACATACGTTTTGGGCGTAATTTAGACCTAAACACTAGCTAACATACGTTTGGGTGTCATTCAGACGGAAACCCTACCGACACATAGGCTTTGGGTGTAATTCAGACCGACACATTCGTTTTGGATGTATTTCAGACCGAAACTCTACCGAAACATACGTTTTGGGCGTAATTTAGACCTAAATACTAGCTAACATACGTTTGGGTGTCATTCAGACCGAAACCCTACCGACACATACGCTTTGGGTGTAATTCAGACCGACACATTCGTTTTGGATGTATTTCAGACCGAAACTCTACCGAAACATAGTTTTGGGCGTAATTGAGACCTAAACACTAGCTAACATACGTTTGGGTGTCATTCAGACCGAAACCCTACCGACAAATACGCTTTGGATGTAATTCAGACAGACACATTCGTTTTGGATGTATTTCAGACCGAAACTCTACCGAAACATACGTTTTGGGCGTAATTTAGACCTAAACACTAGCTAACATACGTTTGGGTGTCATTCAGACCGACACATTCGTTTTGGATGTATTTCAGACCGAAACTCTACCGAAACATAAGTTTTGGGCGTAATTTAGACCTAAACACTAGCTAACATACGTTTGGGTGTCATTCAGACCGAAACCCTGCCGACATATACGCTTTGGGTGTAATTCAGACCGACACATTCGTTTTGGATGAGTTTCAGTCCGAAACTCTACCGAAACATACGTTTTGGGCGTAATTTAGACCTAAACACTAGCTAACATACGTTTGGGTGTCATTCAGACAGCAACCCTACCGACACATACGCTTTGGGTGTAATTCAGACCGACACATTCGTTTTGAATGTATTTCAGTCCGAAACTCTACCGAAACATAGGCTTTGGGCGTAATTTAGACATAAACACTAGCTAACATACGTTTGGGTGTCATTCAGACCGAAACCCTACCAACACATACGTTTTTTAGTGTAATACAGATTGACACATTCGTTTGCGATGTATTTCAGGCCGAAACTCTACCGAAACATACGTTTTGGGCGTAATTTAGACCTAAACACTAGCTAACATACGTTTGGGTGTCATTCAGACCGAAACCCGACCGACATACACGCCTTGGGTGTAATTCAGACCGATACATTCGTTTTGGATGTATTTCAGACCGACACATTCGTTTTGGATGTATTTCAGACCGAAACTCTACCGAAACATACGTTTTCGGCGTAATTTAGACCTAAACACTAACTAACATACGTTTGGGTGTCATTCAGATCGAAACCCTACCGACCCATACGCTTTGGGTATAATGCAGACCGAAATATTTGCTAACATTCGTTTTGGATGTATTTCAGACCGAAACTCTACCAAAACATACGTTTTGGGCGTAATTTAGACCTAAACACTAGCTGACATACGTTTGGGTGTCATTCAGACCGAAACCCTACCGACATATACGCTTTGGGTGTAATTCAGACCGACACATTCGTTTTGGATGTATTTCAGTCCGAAACTCTACCGAAACATACGTTTTGGGCGTAATTTAGACCTAAACACTAGCTAACCTACGTTTGGGTGTCATTCACACCGAAACCCTACCGACATATACGCTTTGGGTGTAATTCAGACCGACACATTCGTTTTGGATGTATTTCAGACCAAAACTGTACCGAAACATACGTTTTCGCCATAATTTAGACCTAAACACTAGCTAACATACGTTTGGGTGTCATTCAGACCGAAACCCTGCCGACATATACGCTTTGGGTGTAATTCAGACCGACACATTCGTTTTGGATGTATTTCAGTCCGAAACTCTACCGAAACATACGTTTTGGGCGTAATTTAGACCTAAACACTAGCTAACCTACGTTTGGGTGTCATTCACACCGAAACCCTACCGACATATACGCTTTGGGTGTAATTCAGACCGACACATTCGTTTTGGATGTATTTCAGACCAAAACTCTACCGAAACATACGTTTTCGGCATAATTTAGACCTAAACACTAGCTAACATACGTTTGGGTGTCATTCAGACCGAAACCCTGCCGACATATTCGCTTTGGGTGTAATTCAGACCGACACATTCGTTTTGGATGTATTTCAGACCGAAACTCTACCGAAACATACGTTTTCGGCGTAATTTAGACCTAAACACTAACTAACATACGTTTGGGTGTCATTCAGATCGAAACCCTACCGACCCATACGCTTTGGGTATAATGCAGACCGAAACACTTGCTAACATTCGTTTTGGATGTATTTCAGACCGAAACTCTACCGAAACATACGTTTTGGGCGTAATTTAGACCTAAACACTAGCTAACATACGTTTGGGTGTCATTCAGACCGAAACCCTACCGACATATACGCTTTGGGTGTAATTCAGACCGACACATTCGTTTTGGATGTATTTCAGTCCGAAACTCTACCGAAACATACGTTTTGGGCGTAATTTAGACCTAAACACTAGCTAACCTACGTTTGGGTGTCATTCACACCGAAACCCTACCGACATATACGTTTGGGTGTCATTCAGACCGACACATTCGTTTTGGATGTATTTCAGACGGAAACTCTACCGAAACATAAGTTTTGGGCGTGATTTAGACCTAAACACTAGCTAACATACGTTTGGGTGTCATTCAGACCGAAACCCTGCCGACATATACGCTTTGGGTGTAATTCAGACCGAGACATTCGTTTTGGATGTATTTCAGTCCAAAACTCGACCGAAACATACGTTTTGGGCGTAATTTAGACCTAAACACTAGCTAACATACGTTTGGGTGTCATTCAGACGGAAACCCTACCGACACATAGGCTTTGGGTGTAATTCAGACCGACACATTCGTTTTGGATGTATTTCAGACCGAAACTCTACCGAAACATATGTTTTGGGCGTAATTTAGACCTAAATACTAGCTAACATACGTTTGGGTGTCATTCAGACCGAAACCCTACCGACACATACGCTTTGGGTGTAATTCAGACCGACACATTCGTTTTGGATGTATTTCAGACCGAAACTCTACCGAAACATAGTTTTGGGCGTAATTGAGACCTAAACACTAGCTAACATACGTTTGGGTGTCATTCAGACCGAAACCCTACCGACAAATACGCTTTGGATGTAATTCAGACAGACACATTCGTTTTGGATGTATTTCAGACCGAAACTCTACCGAAACATAGTTTTGGGCGTAATTGAGACCTAAACACTAGCTAACATACGTTTGGGTGTCATTCAGACCGAAACCCTACCGACAAATACGCTTTGGATGTAATTCAGACAGACACATTCGTTTTGGATGTATTTCAGACCGAAACTCTACCGAAACATACGTCTGGGCGTAATTTAGACCTAAACACTAGCTAACATACGTTTGGGTGTCATTCAGACCGACACATTCGTTTTGGATGTATTTCAGACCGAAACTCTACCGAAACATAAGTTTTGGGCGTAATTTAGACCTAAACACTAGCTAACATACGTTTGGGTGTCATTCAGACCGAAACCCTGCCGACATATACGCTTTGGGTGTAATTCAGACCGACACATTCGTTTTGGATGTGTTTCAGTCCGAAACTCTACCGAAACATACGTTTTGGGCGTAATTTAGACCTAAACACTAGCTAACATACGTTTGGGTGTCATTCAGACAGCAACCCTACCGACACATACGCTTTGGGTGTAATTCAGACCGACACATTCGTTTTGAATGTATTTCAGACCGAAACTCTACCGAAACATACGGTTTGGGCGTAATTTAGACCTAAACACTAGCTAACATACGTTTGGGTGTCATTCAGATCGAAACCCTACCGACCCATACGCTTTGGGTATAATGCAGACCGAAACATTTGCTAACATTCGTTTTGGATGTATTTCAGACCGAAACTCTACCGAAACATACGTTTTGGGCGTAATTTAGACCTAAACACTAGCTGACATACGTTTGGGTGTCATTCAGACCGAAACCCTACCGACATATACGCTTTGGGTGTAATTCAGACCGATGCATTCGTTTTGGATGTATTTCAGTCCGAAACTCTACCGAAACATACGTTTTGGGCGTAATTTAGACCTAAACACTAGCTAACCTACGTTTGGGTGTCATTCACACCGAAACCCTACCGACATATACGCTTTGGGTGTAATTCAGACCGACACATTCGTTTTGGATGTATTTCAGACCAAAACTCTACCGAAACATACGTTTTCGGCATAATTTAGACCTAAACACTAGCTAACATACGTTTGGGTGTCATTCAGACCGAAACCCTACCGACACATACGCTTTGGGTGTAATTCAGACCGACACATTCGTTTTGGATGTATTTCAGACCGAAACTCTACCGAAACATACGTTTTCGGCATAATTTAGACCTAAACACTAGCTAACATACGTTTGGGTGTCATTCAGACCGAAACCCTACCGACACATACGCTTTGGGTGTAATTCAGACCGACACATTCGTTTTGGATGTATTTCAGACCGAAACTCTAACGAAACATACGTTTTGGGCGTAATTTAGACCTAAACACCAGCTACCATACGTTTGGGTGTCATTCAGACAGAAACCCTACCGACACATACGCTTTGGGTGTAATTCAGACCGACACATTCGTTTTGGATGTATTTCAGTCCGAAACTCTACCGAAACATACGCTTTGGGCGTAATTTAGACCTAAACACTAGCTAATATACGTTTGGGTGTCATTCAGACCGAAACCCTACCGACATACACGCTTTGGGTGTAATTCAGACCGACACATTCGTTTTGGATGTATTTCAGACCGAAACTCTACCGAAACATACGTTTTCGGCATAATTTAGACCTAAACACTAACTAACATACGTTTGGGTGTCATTCAGACCGAAACCCTACCGACCCATACGCTTTGGGTATAATGCAGACCGAAACACTTGCTAACATTCGTTTTGGATGTATTTCAGACCGAAACTCTACCGAAACATACGTTTTGGGCGTAATTTAGACCTAAACACTAGCTAACCTACGTTTGGGTGTCATTCACACCGAAACCCTACCGACATATACGTTTGGGTGTAATTCAGACCGACACATTCGTTTTGGATGTATTTCAGACCGAAACTCTACCGAAACATACGTTTTGGGCGTAATTTAGACCTAAATACTAGCTAACATACGTTTGGGTGTCATTCAGACCGAAACCCTACCGACACATACGCTTTGGGTGTAATTCAGACCGACACATTCGTTTTGGATGTATTTCAGACCGAAACTCTACCGAAACATAGTTTTGGGCGTAATTGAGACCTAAACACTAGCTAACATACGTTTGGGTGTCATTCAGACCGAAACCCTACCGACAAATACGCTTTGGATGTAATTCAGACAGACACATTCGTTTTGGATGTATTTCAGACCGAAACTCTACCGAAACATACGTTTTGGGCGTAATTTAGACCTAAACACTAGCTAACATACGTTTGGGTGTCATTCAGACCGACACATTCGTTTTGGATGTATTTCAGACCGAAACTCTACCGAAACATAAGTTTTGGGCGTAATTTAGACCTAAACACTAGCTAACATACGTTTGGGTGTCATTCAGACCGAAACCCTGCCGACATATACGCTTTGGGTGTAATTCAGACCGACACATTCGTTTTGGATGTATTTCAGTCCGAAACTCTACCGAAACATACGTTTTGGGCGTAATTTAGACCTAAACACTAGCTAACATACGTTTGGGTGTCATTCAGACAGCAACCCTACCGACACATACGCTTTGGGTGTAATACAGACCGACACATTCGTTTTGAATGTATTTCAGTCCGAAACTCTACCGAAACATAGGCTTTGGGCGTAATTTAGACATAAACACTAGCTAACATACGTTTGGGTGTCATTCAGACCGAAACCCTACCAACACATACGTTTTTTAGTGTAATACAGATTGACACATTCGTTTGCGATGTATTTCAGGCCGAAACTCTACCGAAACATACGTTTTGGGCGTAATTTAGACCTAAACACTAGCTA
Organism: Arenicola marina; assembly: GCA_964019135.1. Taxonomy (NCBI): domain Eukaryota; kingdom Metazoa; phylum Annelida; class Polychaeta; family Arenicolidae; genus Arenicola; species Arenicola marina. The sequence goes on from CAXHSH010000001.1 coordinate 59,555, forward strand.
ACATACGTTTGGGTGTCATTCAGACCGAAACCCGACCGACATACACGCTTTGGGTGTAATTCAGACCGATACATTCGTTTTGGATGTATTTCAGACCGACACATTCGTTTTGGATGTATTTCAGACCGAAACTCTACCGAAACATACGTTTTCGGCGTAATTTAGACCTAAACACTAACTAACATACGTTTGGGTGTCATTCAGATCGAAACCCTACCGACCCATACGCTTTGGGTATAATGCAGACCGAAATATTTGCTAACATTCGTTTTGGATGTATTTCAGACCGAAACTCTACCAAAACATACGTTTTGGGCGTAATTTAGACCTAAACATTAGCTGACATACGTTTGGGTGTCATTCAGACCGAAACCCTACCGACATATACGCTTTGGGTGTAATTCAGACCGACACATTCGTTTTGGATGTATTTCAGTCCGAAACTCTACCGAAACATACGTTTTGGGCGTAATTTAGACCTAAACACTAGCTAACCTACGTTTGGGTGTCATTCACACCGAAACCCTACCGACATATACGCTTTGGGTGTAATTCAGACCGACACATTCGTTTTGGATGTATTTCAGACCAAAACTCTACCGAAACATACGTTTTGGGCGTAATTTAGACCTAAATACTAGCTAACATACGTTTGGGTGTCATTCAGACCGAAACCCTACCGACACATACGCTTTGGGTGTAATTCAGACCGACACATTCGTTTTGGATGTATTTCAGACCGAAACTCTACCGAAACATACGTTTTGGGCGTAATTTAGACCTAAATACTAGCTAACATACGTTTGGGTGTCATTCAGACCGAAACCCTACCGACACATACGCTTTGGGTGTAATTCAGACCGACACATTCGTTTTGGATGTATTTCAGACCGAAACTCTACCGAAACATAGTTTTGGGCGTAATTGAGACCTAAACACTAGCTAACATACGTTTGGGTGTCATTCAGACCGAAACCCTACCGACAAATACGCTTTGGATGTAATTCAGACAGACACATTCGTTTTGGATGTATTTCAGACCGAAACTCTACCGAAACATACGTTTTGGGCGTAATTTAGACCTAAACACTAGCTAACATACGTTTGGGTGTCATTCAGACCGACACATTCGTTTTGGATGTATTTCAGACCGAAACTCTACCGAAACATAAGTTTTGGGCGTAATTTAGACCTAAACACTAGCTAACATACGTTTGGGTGTCATTCAGACCGAAACCCTGCCGACATATACGCTTTGGGTGTAATTCAGACCGACACATTCGTTTTGGATGTATTTCAGTCCGAAACTCTACCGAAACATACGTTTTGGGCGTAATTTAGACCTAAACACTAGCTAACATACGTTTGGGTGTCATTCAGACAGCAACCCTACCGACACATACGCTTTGGGTGTAATACAGACCGACACATTCGTTTTGAATGTATTTCAGTCCGAAACTCTACCGAAACATAGGCTTTGGGCGTAATTTAGACATAAACACTAGCTAACATACGTTTGGGTGTCATTCAGACCGAAACCCTACCAACACATACGTTTTTTAGTGTAATACAGATTGACACATTCGTTTGCGATGTATTTCAGGCCGAAACTCTACCGAAACATACGTTTTGGGCGTAATTTAGACCTAAACACTAGCTAACATACGTTTGGGTGTCATTCAGACCGAAACCCGACCGACATACACGCTTTGGGTGTAATTCAGACCGATACATTCGTTTTGGATGTATTTCAGACCGACACATTCGTTTTGGATGTATTTCAGACCGAAACTCTACCGAAACATACGTTTTCGGCGTAATTTAGACCTAAACACTAACTAACATACGTTTGGGTGTCATTCAGATCGAAACCCTACCGACCCATACGCTTTGGGTATAATGCAGACCGAAATATTTGCTAACATTCGTTTTGGATGTATTTCAGACCGAAACTCTACCAAAACATACGTTTTGGGCGTAATTTAGACCTAAACATTAGCTGACATACGTTTGGGTGTCATTCAGACCGAAACCCTACCGACATATACGCTTTGGGTGTAATTCAGACCGACACATTCGTTTTGGATGTATTTCAGTCCGAAACTCTACCGAAACATACGTTTTGGGCGTAATTTAGACCTAAACACTAGCTAACCTACGTTTGGGTGTCATTCACACCGAAACCCTACCGACATATACGCTTTGGGTGTAATTCAGACCGACACATTCGTTTTGGATGTATTTCAGACCAAAACTCTACCGAAACATACGTTTTCGGCATAATTTAGACCTAAACACTAGCTAACATACGTTTGGGTGTCATTCAGACCGAAACCCTGCCGACATATACGCTTTGGGTGTAATTCAGACCGACACATTCGTTTTGGATGTATTTCAGTCCGAAACTCTACCGAAACATACGTTTTGGGCGTAATTTAGACCTAAACACTAGCTAACCTACGTTTGGGTGTCATTCACACCGAAACACTACCGACATATACGCTTTGGGTGTAATTCAGACCGACACATTCGTTTTGGATGTATTTCAGACCAAAACTCTACCGAAACATACGTTTTCGGCGTAATTTAGACCTAAACACTAACTAACATACGTTTGGGTGTCATTCAGATCGAAACCCTACCGACCCATACGCTTTGGGTATAATGCAGACCGAAACACTTGCTAACATTCGTTTTGGATGTATTTCAGACCGAAACTCTACCGAAACATACGTTTTGGGCGTAATTTAGACCTAAACACTAGCTAACATACGTTTGGGTGTCATTCAGACCGAAACCCTACCGACATATACGCTTTGGGTGTAATTCAGACCGACACATTCGTTTTGGATGTATTTCAGTCCGAAACTCTACCGAAACATACGTTTTGGGCGTAATTTAGACCTAAACACTAGCTAACCTACGTTTGGGTGTCATTCACACCGAAACCCTACCGACATATACGTTTGGGTGTCATTCAGACCGACACATTCGTTTTGGATGTATTTCAGACCGAAACTCTACCGAAACATAAGTTTTGGGCGTGATTTAGACCTAAACACTAGCTAACATACGTTTGGGTGTCATTCAGACCGAAACCCTGCCGACATATACGCTTTGGGTGTAATTCAGACCGAGACATTCGTTTTGGATGTATTTCAGTCCAAAACTCGACCGAAACATACGTTTTGGGGGTAATTTAGACCTAAACACTAGCTAACATACGTTTGGGTATCATTCAGACGGAAACCCTACCGACACATAGGCTTTGGGTGTAATTCAGACCGACACATTCGTTTTGGATGTATTTCAGACCGAAACTCTACCGAAACATATGTTTTGGGCGTAATTTAGACCTAAATACTAGCTAACATACGTTTGGGTGTCATTCAGACCGAAACCCTACCGACACATACGCTTTGGGTGTAATTCAGACCGACACATTCGTTTTGGATGTATTTCAGACCGAAACTCTACCGAAACATAGTTTTGGGCGTAATTGAGACCTAAACACTAGCTAACATACGTTTGGGTGTCATTCAGACCGAAACCCTACCGACAAATACGCTTTGGATGTAATTCAGACAGACACATTCGTTTTGGATGTATTTCAGACCGAAACTCTACCGAAACATACGTTTTGGGCGTAATTTAGACCTAAACACTAGCTAACATACGTTTGGGTGTCATTCAGACCGACACATTCGTTTTGGATGTATTTCAGACCGAAACTCTACCGAAACATAAGTTTTGGGCGTAATTTAGACCTAAACACTAGCTAACATACGTTTGGGTGTCATTCAGACCGAAACCCTGCCGACATATACGCTTTGGGTGTAATTCAGACCGACACATTCGTTTTGGATGTGTTTCAGTCCGAAACTCTACCGAAACATACGTTTTGGGCGTAATTTAGACCCAAACACTAGCTAACATACGTTTGGGTGTCATTCAGACAGCAACCCTACCAACACATACGCTTTGGGTGTAATTCAGACCGACACATTCGTTTTGAATGTATTTCAGACCGAAACTCTACCGAAACATACGTTTTGGGCGTAATTTAGACCTAAACACTAGCTAACATACGTTTGGGTGTCATTCAGACCGACACATTCGTTTTGGATGTATTTCAGACCGAAACTCTACCGAAACATAAGTTTTGGGCGTAATTTAGACCTAAACACTAGCTAACATACGTTTGGGTGTCATTCAGACCGAAACCCTGCCGACATATACGCTTTGGGTGTAATTCAGACCGACACATTCGTTTTGGATGTGTTTCAGTCCGAAACTCTACCGAAACATACGTTTTGGGCGTAATTTAGACCTAAACACTAGCTAACATACGTTTGGGTGTCATTCAGACAGCAACCCTACCGACACATACGCTTTGGGTGTAATTCAGACCGACACATTCGTTTTGAATGTATTTCAGTCCGAAACTACCGAAACATAGGCTTTGGGCGTAATTTAGACATGAACACTAGCTAACATACGTTTGGGTGTCATTCAGACCGAAACCCTACCAACACATACGTTTTTTAGTGTAATACAGATTGACACATTCGTTTGCGATGTATTTCAGGCCGAAACTCTACCGAAACATACGTTTTGGGCGTAATTTAGACCTAAACCCTAGCTAACATACGTTTGGGTGTCATTCAGACCGAAACCCGACCGACATACACGCTTTGGGTGTAATTCAGACCGATACATTCGTTTTGGATGTATTTCAGACCGACACATTCGTTTTGGATGTATTTCAGACCGAAACTCTACCGAAACATACGTTTTCGGCGTAATTTAGACCTAAACACTAACTAACATACGTTTGTGTGTCATTCAGATCGAAACCCTACCGACCCATACGCTTTGGGTATAATGCAGACCGAAATATTTGCTAACATTCGTTTTGGATGTATTTCAGACCGAAACTCTACCAAAACATACGTTTTGGGCGTAATTTAGACCTAAACACTAGCTGACATACGTTTGGGTGTCATTCAGACCGAAACCCTACCGACATATACGCTTTGGGTGTAATTCAGACCGACACATTCGTTTTGGATGTATTTCAGTCCGAAACTCTACCGAAACATAAGTTTTGGGCGTAATTTAGACCTAAACACTAGCTAACATACGTTTGGGTGTCATTCACACCGAAACCCTACCGACATATACGCTTTGGGTGTAATTCAGACCGACACATTCGTTTTGGATGTATTTCAGACCAAAACTCTACCGAAACATACGTTTTCGGCATAATTTAGACCTAAACACTAGCTAACATACGTTTGGGTGTCATTCAGACCGAAACCCTGCCGACATATACGCTTTGGGTGTAATTCAGACCGACACATTCGTTTTGGATGTATTTCAGTCCGAAACTCTACCGAAACATACGTTTTGGGCGTAATTTAGACCTAAACACTAGCTAACCTACGTTTGGGTGTCATTCACACCGAAACCCTACCGACATATACGCTTTGGGTGTAATTCAGACCGACACATTCGTTTTGGATGTATTTCAGACCAAAACTCTACCGAAACATACGTTTTCGGCATAATTTAGACCTAAACACTAGCTAACATACGTTTGGGTGTCATTCAGACCGAAACCCTGCCGACATATACGCTTTGGGTGTAATTCAGACCGACACATTCGTTTTGGATGTATTTCAGACCGAAACTCTACCGAAACATACGTTTTCGGCATAATTTAGACCTAAACACTAGCTAACATACGTTTGGGTGTCATTCAGACCGAAACCCTGCCGACATATACGCTTTGGGTGTAACTCAGACCGACACATTCGTTTTGGATGTATTTCAGGCCGAAACTCTACCGAAACATAGTTTTGGGCGTAATTTAGACCTAAACACCAGCTGCCATACGTTTGGGTGTCATTCAGACCGAAACCCTACCGACACATACGCTTTGGGTGTAATTCAGACCGACACATTCGTTTTGGATGTATTTCAGTCCGAAACTCTACCGAAACATACGCTTTGAGCGTAATTTAGACCTAAACACTAGCTAACATACGTTTGGGTGTCATTCAGACCGAAACCCTACCGACATACAAGCTTTGGGTGTAATGCAGACCGAAACACTTGCTAACATTCGTTTTGGATGTATTTCAGACCGAAACTCTACCGAAACATACGTTTTGGGCGTAATTTAGACCTAAACACTAGCTAACATACGTTTGGGTGTCATTCACACCGAAACCCTACCGACATATACGTTTGGGTGTCATTCAGACCGTCACATTCGTTTTGGATGTATTTCAGACCGAAACTCTACCGAAACATAAGTTTTGGGCGTGATTTAGACCTAAACACTAACTAACATACGTTTGGGTGTCATTCAGATCGAAACTCTACCGACCCATACGCTTTGGGTATAATGCAGACCGAAACACTTGCTAACATTCGTTTTGGATGTATTTCAGACCGAAACTCTACCGAAACATACGTTTTGGGCGTAATTTAGACCTAAACACTAGCTAACATACGTTTGGGTGTCATTCACACCGAAACCCTACCGACATATACGTTTGGGTGTCATTCAGACCGACACATTCGTTTTGGATGTATTTCAGACCGAAACTCTACCGAAACATAAGTTTTGGGCGTGATTTAGACCTAAACACTAGCTAACATACGTTTGGGTGTCATTCAGACCGAAACCCTACCAACACATACGTTTTTTAGTGTAATACAGATTGACACATTCGTTTGCGATGTATTTCAGGCCGAAACTCTACCGAAACATACGTTTTGGGCGTAATTTAGACCTAAATACTAGCAAACATACGTTTGGGTGTCATTCAGACCGAAACCCTACCGACACATACGCTTTGGGTGTAATTCAGACCGACACATTCGTTTTGGATGTATTTCAGACCGAAACTTTACCGAAACATAGTTTTGGGCGTAATTGAGACCTAAACACTAGCTAACATACGTTTGGGTGTCATTCAGACCGAAACCCTACCGACAAATACGCTTTGGATGTAATTCAGACAGACACATTCGTTTTGGATGTATTTCAGACCGAAACTCTACCGAAACATACGTTTTGGGCGTAATTTAGACCTAAACACTAGCTAACATACGTTTGGGTGTCATTCAGACCGAAACCCTGCCGACATATACGCTTTGGGTGTAATTCAGACCGACACATTCGTTTTGGATGTGTTTCAGTCCGAAACTCTACCGAAACATACGTTTTGGGCGTAATTTAGACCTAAACACTAGCTAACATACGTTTGGGTGTCATTCAGACAGCAACCCTACCGACACATACGCTTTGGGTGTAATTCAGACCGACACATTCGTTTTGAATGTATTTCAGTCCGAAACTCTACCGAAACATAGGCTTTGGGCGTAATTTAGACATAAACACTAGCTAACATACGTTTGGGTGTCATTCAGACCGAAACCCTACCAACACATACGTTTTTTAGTGTAATACAGATTGACACATTCGTTTGCGATGTATTTCAGGCCGAAACTCTACCGAAACATACGTTTTGGGCGTAATTTAGACCTAAACACTAGCTAACATACGTTTGGGTGTCATTCAGACCGAAACCCGACCGACATACACGCTTTGGGTGTAATTCAGACCGATACATTCGTTTTGGATGTATTTCAGACCGACACATTCGTTTTGGATGTATTTCAGACCGAAACTCTACCGAAACATACGTTTTCGGCGTAATTTAGACCTAAACACTAACTAACATACGTTTGGGTGTCATTCAGATCGAAACCCTACCGACCCATACGCTTTGGGTATAATGCAGACCGAAATATTTGCTAACATTCGTTTTGGATGTATTTCAGACCGAAACTCTACCGAAACATACGTTTTGGGCGTAATTTAGACCTAAACACTAGCTGACATACGTTTGGGTGTCATTCAGACCGAAACCCTACCGACATATACGCTTTGGGTGTAATTCAGACCGACACATTCGTTTTGGATGTATTTCAGTCCGAAACTCTAACGAAACATACGTTTTGGGCGTAATTTAGACCTAAACACTAGCTAACCTACGTTTGGGTGTCATTCACACCGAAACCCTCCCGACATATACGATTTGGGTGTAATTCAGACCGACACATTCGTTTTGGATGTATTTCAGACCAAAACTCTACCGAAACATACGTTTTCGGCATAATTTAGACCTAAACACTAGCTAACATACGTTTGGGTGTCATTCAGACCGAAACCCTGCCGACATATACGCTTTGGGTGTAATTCAGACCGACACATTCGTTTTGGATGTATTTCAGACAGACACATTCGTTTTGGATGTATTTCAGACCGAAACTCTACCGAAACATACGTTTTGGGCGTAATTTAGACCTAAACACTAGCTAACATACGTTTGGGTGTCATTCAGACCGACACATTCGTTTTGGATGTATTTCAGACCGAAACTCTACCGAAACATAAGTTTTGGGCGTAATTTAGACCTAAACACTAGCTAACATACGTTTGGGTGTCATTCAGACCGAAACCCTGCCGACATATACGCTTTGGGTGTAATTCAGACCGACACATTCGTTTTGGATGTGTTTCAGTCCGAAACTCTACCGAAACATACGTTTTGGGCGTAATTTAGACCTAAACACTAGCTAACATACGTTTGGGTGTCATTCAGACAGCAACCCTACCGACACATACGCTTTGGGTGTAATTCAGACCGACACATTCGTTTTGAATGTATTTCAGACCGAAACTCTACCGAAACATACGTTTTGGGCGTAATTTAGACCTAAACACTAGCTAACATACGTTTGGGTGTCATTCAGACCGACACATTCGTTTTGGATGTATTTCAGACCGAAACTCTACCGAAACATAAGTTTTGGGCGTAATTTAGACCTAAACACTAGCTAACATACGTTTGGGTGTCATTCAGACCGAAACCCTGCCGACATATACGCTTTGGGTGTAATTCAGACCGACACATTCGTTTTGGATGTGTTTCAGTCCGAAACTCTACCGAAACATACGTTTTGGGCGTAATTTAGACCTAAACACTAGCTAACATACATTTGGGTGTCATTCAGACAGCAACCCTACCGACACATACGCTTTGGGTGTAATTCAGACCGACACATTCGTTTTGAATGTATTTCAGTCCGAAACTCTACCGAAACATAGGCTTTGGGCGTAATTTAGACATGAACACTAGCTAACATACGTTTGGGTGTCATTCAGACCGAAACCCTACCAACACATACGTTTTTTAGTGTAATACAGATTGACACATTCGTTTGCGATGTATTTCAGGCCGAAACTCTACCGAAACATACGTTTTGGGCGTAATTTAGACCTAAACCCTAGCTAACATACGTTTGGGTGTCATTCAGACCGAAACCCGACCGACATACACGCTTTGGGTGTAATTCAGACCGATACATTCGTTTTGGATGTATTTCAGACCGACACATTCGTTTTGGATGTATTTCAGACCGAAACTCTACCGAAACATACGTTTTCGGCGTAATTTAGACCTAAACACTAACTAACATACGTTTGTGTGTCATTCAGATCGAAACCCTACCGACCCATACGCTTTGGGTATAATGCAGACCGAAATATTTGCTAACATTCGTTTTGGATGTATTTCAGACCGAAACTCTACCAAAACATACGTTTTGGGCGTAATTTAGACCTAAACACTAGCTGACATACGTTTGGGTGTCATTCAGACCGAAACCCTACCGACATATACGCTTTGGGTGTAATTCAGACCGACACATTCGTTTTGGATGTATTTCAGTCCGAAACTCTACCGAAACATACGTTTTGGGCGTAATTTAGACCTAAACACTAGCTAACCTACGTTTGGGTGTCATTCACACCGAAACCCTACCGACATATACGCTTTGGGTGTAATTCAGACCGACACATTCGTTTTGGATGTATTTCAGACCAAAACTCTACCGAAACATACGTTTTCGGCATAATTTAGACCTAAACACTAGCTAACATACGTTTGGGTGTCATTCAGACCGAAACCCTGCCGACATATACGCTTTGGGTGTAATTCAGACCGACACATTCGTTTTGGATGTATTTCAGTCCGAAACTCTACCGAAACATACGTTTTGGGCGTAATTTAGACCTAAACACTAGCTAACCTACGTTTGGGTGTCATTCACACCGAAACCCTACCGACATATACGCTTTGGGTGTAATTCAGACCGACACATTCGTTTTGGATGTATTTCAGACCAAAACTCTACCGAAACATACGTTTTCGGCATAATTTAGACCTAAACACTAGCTAACATACGTTTGGGTGTCATTCAGACCGAAACCCTGCCGACATATACGCTTTGGGTGTAATTCAGACCGACACATTCGTTTTGGATGTATTTCAGACCGAAACTCTACCGAAACATACGTTTTCGGCATAATTTAGACCTAAACACTAGCTAACATACGTTTGGGTGTCATTCAGACCGAAACCCTGCCGACATATACGCTTTGGGTGTAATTCAGACCGACACATTCGTTTTGGATGTATTTCAGGCCGAAACTCTACCGAAACATAGTTTTGGGCGTAATTTAGACCTAAACACCAGCTGCCATACGTTTGGGTGTCATTCAGACCGAAACCCTACCGACACATACGCTTTGGGTGTAATTCAGACCGACACATTCGTTTTGGATGTATTTCAGTCCGAAACTCTACCGAAACATACGCTTTGGGCGTAATTTAGACCTAAACACTAGCTAACATACGTTTGGGTGTCATTCAGACCGAAACCCTACCGACATACAAGCTTTGGGTGTAATGCAGACCGAAACACTTGCTAACATTCGTTTTGGATGTATTTCAGACCGAAACTCTACCGAAACATACGTTTTGGGCGTAATTTAGACCTAAACACTAGCTAACATACGTTTGGGTGTCATTCACACCGAAACCCTACCGACATATACGTTTGGGTGTCATTCAGACCGACACATTCGTTTTGGATGTATTTCAGACCGAAACTCTACCGAAACATAAGTTTTGGGCGTGATTTAGACCTAAACACTAACTAACATACGTTTGGGTGTCATTCAGATCGAAACTCTACCGACCCATACGCTTTGGGTATAATGCAGACCGAAACACTTGCTAACATTCGTTTTGGATGTATTTCAGACCGAAACTCTACCGAAACATACGTTTTGGGCGTAATTTAGACCTAAACACTAGCTAACATACGTTTGGGTGTCATTCACACCGAAACCCTACCGACATATACGTTTGGGTGTCATTCAGACCGACACATTCGTTTTGGATGTATTTCAGACCGAAACTCTACCGAAACATAAGTTTTGGGCGTGATTTAGACCTAAACACTAGCTAACATACGTTTGGGTGTCATTCAGACCGAAACCCTACCAACACATACGTTTTTTAGTGTAATACAGATTGACACATTCGTTTGCGATGTATTTCAGGCCGAAACTCTACCGAAACATACGTTTTGGGCGTAATTTAGACCTAAATACTAGCAAACATACGTTTGGGTGTCATTCAGACCGAAACCCTACCGACACATACGCTTTGGGTGTAATTCAGACCGACACATTCGTTTTGGATGTATTTCAGACCGAAACTTTACCGAAACATAGTTTTGGGCGTAATTGAGACCTAAACACTAGCTAACATACGTTTGGGTGTCATTCAGACCGAAACCCTACCGACAAATACGCTTTGGATGTAATTCAGACAGACACATTCGTTTTGGATGTATTTCAGACCGAAACTCTACCGAAACATACGTTTTGGGCGTAATTTAGACCTAAACACTAGCTAACATACGTTTGGGTGTCATTCAGACCGAAACCCTGCCGACATATACGCTTTGGGTGTAATTCAGACCGACACATTCGTTTTGGATGTGTTTCAGTCCGAAACTCTACCGAAACATACGTTTTGGGCGTAATTTAGACCTAAACACTAGCTAACATACGTTTGGGTGTCATTCAGACAGCAACCCTACCGACACATACGCTTTGGGTGTAATTCAGACCGACACATTCGTTTTGAATGTATTTCAGTCCGAAACTCTACCGAAACATAGGCTTTGGGCGTAATTTAGACATAAACACTAGCTAACATACGTTTGGGTGTCATTCAGACCGAAACCCTACCAACACATACGTTTTTTAGTGTAATACAGATTGACACATTCGTTTGCGATGTATTTCAGGCCGAAACTCTACCGAAACATACGTTTTGGGCGTAATTTAGACCTAAACACTAGCTAACATACGTTTGGGTGTCATTCAGACCGAAACCCGACCGACATACACGCTTTGGGTGTAATTCAGACCGATACATTCGTTTTGGATGTATTTCAGACCGACACATTCGTTTTGGATGTATTTCAGACCGAAACTCTACCGAAACATACGTTTTCGGCGTAATTTAGACCTAAACACTAACTAACATACGTTTGGGTGTCATTCAGATCGAAACCCTACCGACCCATACGCTTTGGGTATAATGCAGACCGAAATATTTGCTAACATTCGTTTTGGATGTATTTCAGACCGAAACTCTACCGAAACATACGTTTTGGGCGTAATTTAGACCTAAACACTAGCTGACATACGTTTGGGTGTCATTCAGACCGAAACCCTACCGACATATACGCTTTGGGTGTAATTCAGACCGACACATTCGTTTTGGATGTATTTCAGTCCGAAACTCTAACGAAACATACGTTTTGGGCGTAATTTAGACCTAAACACTAGCTAACCTACGTTTGGGTGTCATTCACACCGAAACCCTACCGACATATACGATTTGGGTGTAATTCAGACCGACACATTCGTTTTGGATGTATTTCAGACCAAAACTCTACCGAAACATACGTTTTCGGCATAATTTAGACCTAAACACTAGCTAACATACGTTTGGGTGTCATTCAGACCGAAACCCTGCCGACATATACGCTTTGGGTGTAATTCAGACCGACACATTCGTTTTGGATGTATTTCAGACCGAAACTCTACCGAAACATACGTTTTGGGCGTTATTTTGACCTGAACACTAACTAACATACGTTTGGGTGTCATTCAGATCAAAACCCTACCGACCCATACGCTTTGGGTGTAATGCAGACCGAAGCACTTGCTAACATTCGTTTTGGATGTATTTCAGACCGAAACTCTACCAAAACATACGTTTTCGGCGTAATTTAGACCTAAACACTAGCTAACATACGTTTGGGTGTCATTCAGACCGAAACAGTACCGACACATACGCTTTGGGTGTAATTCAGAAGGACACATTCGTTTTGGATGTATTTCAGACCGAAACTTTAACGAAACATACGTTTTGGGCGTAATTTAGACCTAAACACTAGCCAACATACGTTTGGGTGTCATTCAGACCGACACATTCGTTTTGGATGTATTTCAAACCGAAACTCTACCGAAACATAAGTGTTGGGCGTAACTTAGACCTAAACACTAGCTAACCTACGTTTGGGTGTCATTCACACCGAAACCCTACCGACATATATGCTTTGGGTGTAATTCAGACCGACACATTGGTTTTGGGTGTAATTCAGACCGACACATTCGTTTTGGATGTATTTCAGACCGAAACTCTACCGAAACATACGTTTTCGGCGTAATTTAGACCTAAACACTAGCTAACATACGTTTGGGTGTCATTCAGACCGAAACCCTACCGACACATACGCTTTGGGTGTAATTCAAACCGACACATTCGTTTTGGATGTATTTCAGACCGAAACTCTACCGAAACATAGTTTTGGGCGTAATTGAGACCTAAACACTAGCTAACATACGTTTGGGTGTCATTCAGACCGAAACCCTACCGACAAATACGCTTTGGATGTAATTCAGACAGACACATTCGTTTTGGATGTATTTCAGACCGAAACTCTACCGAAACATACGTTTTGGGCGTAATTTAGACCTAAACACTAGCTAACATACGTTTGGGTGTCATTCAGACCGACACATTCGTTTTGGATGTATTTCAGACCGAAACTCTAACGAAACATAAGTTTTGGGCGTAATTTAGACCTAAACACTAGCTAACATACGTTTGGGTGTCATTCAGACCGAAACCCTGCCGACATATACGCTTTGGGTGTAATTCAGACCGACACATTCGTTTTGGATGTGTTTCAGTCCGAAACTCTACTGAAACATGCGCTTTGGGCGTAATTTAGACCTAAACACTAGCTAACATACGTTTGGGTGTCATTCAGACCGAAACCCTACCAACACATACGTTTTTTAGTGTAATACAGATTAACACAATCGTTTGCGATGAATTTCAGGCCGAAACTCTACCGAAAGATACGTTTTGGGCGTAATTTAGACCTAAACACTAGCTAACATACGTTTGGGTGTCATTCAGACCGAAACCCTACCGACATACACGCTTTGGGTGTAATTCAGACCGATACATTGGTTTTGGATGTATTTCAGACCGACACATTCGTTTGGGATGTATTTCAGACCGAAACTCTACCGAAACATACGTTTTCGGCGTAATTTAGACCTAAACACTAACTAACATACGTTTGGGTGTCATTCAGATCGAAACCCTACCGACCCATACGCTTTGGGTATAATGCAGACCGAAACATTTGCTAACATTCGTTTTGGATGTATTTCAGACCGAAACTCTACCGAAACATACGTTTTGGGCGTAATTTAGACCTAAACACTAGCTGACATACGTTTGGGTGTCATTCAGACCGAACCCCTACCGACATATACGCTTTGGGTGTAATTCAGACCGACACATTCGTTTTGGATGTATTTCAGTCCGAAACTCTACCGAAACATACGTTTTGGGCGTAATTTAGACCTAAACACTAGCTAACCTACGTTTGGGTGTCATTCACACCGAAACCCTACCGACATATACGCTTTGGGTGTAATTCAGACCGACACATTCGTTTTGGATGTATTTCAGACCAAAACTCTACCGAAACATACGTTTTCGGCATAATTTAGACCTAAACACTAGCTAACATACGTTTGGGTGTCATTCAGACCGAAACCCTACCGACACATACGCTTTGGGTGTAATTCAGACCGACACATTCGTTTTGGATGTATTTCAGACCGAAACTCTACCGAAACATACGTTTTCGGCATAATTTAGACCTAAACACTAGCTAACATACGTTTGGGTGTCATTCAGACCGAAACCCTACCGACACATACGCTTTGGGTGTAATTCAGACCGACACATTCGTTTTGGATGTATTTCAGACCGAAACTCTAACGAAACATACGTTTTGGGCGTAATTTAGACCTAAACACCAGCTACCATACGTTTGGGTGTCATTCAGACAGAAACCCTACCGACACATACGCTTTGGGTGTAATTCAGACCGACACATTCGTTTTGGATGTATTTCAGTCCGAAACTCTACCGAAACATACGCTTTGGGCGTAATTTAGACCTAAACACTAGCTAATATACGTTTGGGTGTCATTCAGACCGAAACCCTACCGACATACACGCTTTGGGTGTAATTCAGACCGACACATTCGTTTTGGATGTATTTCAGACCGAAACTCTACCGAAACATACGTTTTCGGCATAATTTAGACCTAAACACTAACTAACATACGTTTGGGTGTCATTCAGACCGAAACCCTACCGACCCATACGCTTTGGGTATAATGCAGACCGAAACACTTGCTAACATTCGTTTTGGATGTATTTCAGACCGAAACTCTACCGAAACATACGTTTTGGGCGTAATTTAGACCTAAACACTAGCTAACCTACGTTTGGGTGTCATTCACACCGAAACCCTACCGACATATACGTTTGGGTGTCATTCAGACCGACACATTCGTTTTGGATGTATTTCAGACCGAAACTCTACCGAAACATAAGTTTTGGGCGTGATTTAGACCTAAACACTAGCTAACATACGTTTGGGTGTCATTCAGACCGAAACCCTACCGACACATACGCTTTGAGTGTAATTCAGACCGACACATTCGTTTTGGATGTATTTCAGACCGAAACTCTACCGAAACATAGTTTTGGGCGTAATTTAGACCTAAACACTAGCTAACATACGTTTGGGTGTCATTCAGACCGAAACCCTACCGACATATACGCTTTGGGTGTAATTCAGACCGACACATTCGTTTTGGATGTGTTTCAGACCGAAACTCTACCGAAACATACGTTTTGGGCGTAATTTAGACCTAAACACTAGCTAACATACGTTTGGGTGTCATTCAGACCGACACATTCGTTTTGGATGTATTTCAGACCGAAACTCTACCGAAACATAAGTTTTGGGCGTAATTTAGACCTAAACACTAGCTAACATACGTTTGGGTGTCATTCAGACCGAAACCCTGCCGACATATACGCTTTGGGTGTAATTCAGACCGACACATTCGTTTTGGATGTGTTTCAGTCCGAAACTCTACCGAAACATACGTTTTGGGCGTAATTTAGACCTAAACACTAGCTAACATACGTTTGGGTGTCATTCAGACAGCAACCCTACCGACACATACGCTTTGGGTGTAATTCAGACCGACACATTCGTTTTGAATGTATTTCAGTCCGAAACTCTACCGAAACATAGGCTTTGGGCGTAATTTAGACATAAACACTAGCTAACATACGTTTGGGTGTCATTCAGACCGAAACCCTACCAACACATACGTTTTTTAGTGTAATACAGATTGACACATTCGTTTGCGATGTATTTCAGGCCGAAACTCTACCGAAACATACGTTTTGGGCGTAATTTAGACCTAAACACTAGCTAACATACGTTTGGGTGTCATTCAGACCGAAACCCGACCGACATACACGCTTTGGGTGTAATTCAGACCGATACATTCGTTTTGGATGTATTTCAGACCGACACATTCGTTTTGGATGTATTTCAGACCGAAACTCTACCGAAACATACGTTTTCGGCGTAATTTAGACCTAAACACTAACTAACATACGTTTGGGTGTCATTCAGATCGAAACCCTACCGACCCATACGCTTTGGGTATAATGCAGACCGAAATATTTGCTAACATTCGTTTTGGATGTATTTCAGACCGAAACTCTACCAAAACATACGTTTTGGGCGTAATTTAGACCTAAACACTAGCTGACATACGTTTGGGTGTCATTCAGACCGAAACCCTACCGACATATACGCTTTGGGTGTAATTCAGACCGACACATTCGTTTTGGATGTATTTCAGTCCGAAACTCTACCGAAACATACGTTTTGGGCGTAATTTAGACCTAAACACTAGCTAACCTACGTTTGGGTGTCATTCACACCGAAACCCTACCGACATATACGCTTTGGGTGTAATTCAGACCGACACATTCGTTTTGGATGTATTTCAGACCAAAACTGTACCGAAACATACGTTTTCGGCATAATTTAGACCTAAACACTAGCTAACATACGTTTGGGTGTCATTCAGACCGAAACCCTGCCGACATATACGCTTTGGGTGTAATTCAGACCGACACATTCGTTTTGGATGTATTTCAGTCCGAAACTCTACCGAAACATACGTTTTGGGCGTAATTTAGACCTAAACACTAGCTAACCTACGTTTGGGTGTCATTCACACCGAAACCCTACCGACATATACGCTTTGGGTGTAATTCAGACCGACACATTCGTTTTGGATGTATTTCAGACCAAAACTCTACCGAAACATACGTTTTCGGCATAATTTAGACCTAAACACTAGCTAACATACGTTTGGGTGTCATTCAGACCGAAACCCTGCCGACATATTCGCTTTGGGTGTAATTCAGACCGACACATTCGTTTTGGATGTATTTCAGACCGAAACTCTACCGAAACATACGTTTTCGGCGTAATTTAGACCTAAACACTAACTAACATACGTTTGGGTGTCATTCAGATCGAAACCCTACCGACCCATACGCTTTGGGTATAATGCAGACCGAAACACTTGCTAACATTCGTTTTGGATGTATTTCAGACCGAAACTCTACCGAAACATACGTTTTGGGCGTAATTTAGACCTAAACACTAGCTAACATACGTTTGGGTGTCATTCAGACCGAAACCCTACCGACATATACGCTTTGGGTGTAATTCAGACCGACACATTCGTTTTGGATGTATTTCAGTCCGAAACTCTACCGAAACATACGTTTTGGGCGTAATTTAGACCTAAACACTAGCTAACCTACGTTTGGGTGTCATTCACACCGAAACCCTACCGACATATACGTTTGGGTGTCATTCAGACCGACACATTCGTTTTGGATGTATTTCAGACGGAAACTCTACCGAAACATAAGTTTTGGGCGTGATTTAGACCTAAACACTAGCTAACATACGTTTGGGTGTCATTCAGACCGAAACCCTGCCGACATATACGCTTTGGGTGTAATTCAGACCGAGACATTCGTTTTGGATGTATTTCAGTCCAAAACTCGACCGAAACATACGTTTTGGGCGTAATTTAGACCTAAACACTAGCTAACATACGTTTGGGTGTCATTCAGACGGAAACCCTACCGACACATAGGCTTTGGGTGTAATTCAGACCGACACATTCGTTTTGGATGTATTTCAGACCGAAACTCTACCGAAACATATGTTTTGGGCGTAATTTAGACCTAAATACTAGCTAACATACGTTTGGGTGTCATTCAGACCGAAACCCTACCGACACATACGCTTTGGGTGTAATTCAGACCGACACATTCGTTTTGGATGTATTTCAGACCGAAACTCTACCGAAACATAGTTTTGGGCGTAATTGAGACCTAAACACTAGCTAACATACGTTTGGGTGTCATTCAGACCGAAACCCTACCGACAAATACGCTTTGGATGTAATTCAGACAGACACATTCGTTTTGGATGTATTTCAGACCGAAACTCTACCGAAACATACGTCTGGGCGTAATTTAGACCTAAACACTAGCTAACATACGTTTGGGTGTCATTCAGACCGACACATTCGTTTTGGATGTATTTCAGACCGAAACTCTACCGAAACATAAGTTTTGGGCGTAATTTAGACCTAAACACTAGCTAACATACGTTTGGGTGTCATTCAGACCGAAACCCTGCCGACATATACGCTTTGGGTGTAATTCAGACCGACACATTCGTTTTGGATGTGTTTCAGTCCGAAACTCTACCGAAACATACGTTTTGGGCGTAATTTAGACCTAAGCACTAGCTAACATACGTTTGGGTGTCATTCAGACAGCAACCCTACCGACACATACGCTTTGGGTGTAATTCAGACCGACACATTCGTTTTGAATGTATTTCAGACCGAAACTCCACCGAAACATACGTTTTGGGCGTAATTTAGACCTAAACACTAGCTAACATACGTTTGGGTGTCATTCAGATCGAAACCCTACCGACCCATACGCTTTGGGTATAATGCAGACCGAAACATTTGCTAACATTCGTTTTGGATGTATTTCAGACCGAAACTCTACCGAAACATACGTTTTGGGCGTAATTTAGACCTAAACACTAGCTGACATACGTTTGGGTGTCATTCAGACCGAAACCCTACCGACATATACGCTTTGGGTGTAATTCAGACCGACACATTCGTTTTGGATGTATTTCAGTCCGAAACTCTACCGAAACATACGTTTTGGGCGTAATTTAGACCTAAACACTAGCTAACCTACGTTTGGGTGTCATTCACACCGAAACCCTACCGACATATACGCTTTGGGTGTAATTCAGACCGACACATTCGTTTTGGATGTATTTCAGACCAAAACTCTACCGAAACATACGTTTTCGGCATAATTTAGACCTAAACACTAGCTAACATACGTTTGGGTGTCATTCAGACCGAAACCCTACCGACACATACGCTTTGGGTGTAATTCAGACCGACACATTCGTTTTGGATGTATTTCAGACCAAAACTCTACCGAAACATACGTTTTCGGCATAATTTAGACCTAAACACTAGCTAACATACGTTTGGGTGTCATTCAGACCGAAACCCTACCGACACATACGCTTTGGGTGTAATTCAGACCGACACATTCGTTTTGGATGTATTTCAGACCGAAACTCTAACGAAACATACGTTTTGGGCGTAATTTAGACCTAAACACCAGCTACCATACGTTTGGGTGTCATTCAGACAGAAACCCTACCGACACATACGCTTTGGGTGTAATTCAGACCGACACATTCGTTTTGGATGTATTTCAGTCCGAAACTCTACCGAAACATACGCTTTGGGCGTAATTTAGACCTAAACACTAGCTAATATACGTTTGGGTGTCATTCAGACCGAAACCCTACCGACATACACGCTTTGGGTGTAATTCAGACCGACACATTCGTTTTGGATGTATTTCAGACCGAAACTCTACCGAAACATACGTTTTCGGCATAATTTAGACCTAAGCACTAACTAACATACGTTTGGGTGTCATTCAGACCGAAACCCTACCGACCCATACGCTTTGGGTATAATGCAGACCGAAACACTTGCTAACATTCGTTTTGGATGTATTTCAGACCGAAACTCTACCGAAACATACGTTTTGGGCGTAATTTAGACCTAAACACTAGCTAACCTACGTTTGGGTGTCATTCACACCGAAACCCTACCGACATATACGTTTG
The DNA here is from genome assembly GCA_964019135.1 of Arenicola marina. Lineage (NCBI taxonomy): Eukaryota > Metazoa > Annelida > Polychaeta > Arenicolidae > Arenicola > Arenicola marina. The sequence goes on from CAXHSH010000001.1 coordinate 80,243, forward strand.
GGTGTCATTCAGACCGACACATTCGTTTTGGATGTATTTCAGACCGAAACTCTACCGAAACATAAGTTTTGGGCGTGATTTAGACCTAAACACTAGCTAACATACGTTTGGGTGTCATTCAGACCGAAACCCTGCCGACATATACGCTTTGGGTGTAATTCAAACCGAGACATTCGTTTTGGATGTATTTCAGTCCAAAACTCGACCGAAACATACGTTTTGGGCGTAATTTAGACCTAAACACTAGCTAACATACGTTTGGGTGTCATTCAGACGGAAACCCTACCGACACATAGGCTTTGGGTGTAATTCAGACCGACACATTCGTTTTGGATGTATTTCAGACCGAAACTCTACCGAAACATACGTTTTGGGCGTAATTTAGACCTAAATACTAGCTAACATACGTTTGGGTGTCATTCAGACCGAAACCCTACCGACACATACGCTTTGGGTGTAATTCAGACCGACACATTCGTTTTGGATGTATTTCAGACCGAAACTCTACCGAAACATAGTTTTGGGCGTAATTGAGACCTAAACACTAGCTAACATACGTTTGGGTGTCATTCAGACCGAAACCCTACCGACAAATACGCTTTGGATGTAATTCAGACAGACACATTCGTTTTGGATGTATTTCAGACCGAAACTCTACCGAAACATACGTTTTGGGCGTAATTTAGACCTAAACACTAGCTAACATACGTTTGGGTGTCATTCAGACCGACACATTCGTTTTGGATGTATTTCAGACCGAAACTCTACCGAAACATAAGTTTTGGGCGTAATTTAGACCTAAACACTAGCTAACATACGTTTGGGTGTCATTCAGACCGAAACCCTGCCGACATATACGCTTTGGGTGTAATTCAGACCGACACATTCGTTTTGGATGTATTTCAGTCCGAAACTCTACCGAAACATACGTTTTGGGCGTAATTTAGACCTAAACACTAGCTAACATACGTTTGGGTGTCATTCAGACAGCAACCCTACCGACACATACGCTTTGGGTGTAATTCAGACCGACACATTCGTTTTGAATGTATTTCAGTCCGAAACTCTACCGAAACATAGGCTTTGGGCGTAATTTAGACATAAACACTAGCTAACATACGTTTGGGTGTCATTCAGACCGAAACCCTACCAACACATACGTTTTTTAGTGTAATACAGATTGACACATTCGTTTGCGATGTATTTCAGGCCGAAACTCTACCGAAACATACGTTTTGGGCGTAATTTAGACCTAAACACTAGCTAACATACGTTTGGGTGTCATTCAGACCGAAACCCGACCGACATACACGCTTTGGGTGTAAATCAGACCGATACATTCGTTTTGGATGTATTTCAGACCGACACATTCGTTTTGGATGTATTTCAGACCGAAACTGTACCGAAACATACGTTTTCGGCGTAATTTAGACATAAACACTAACTAACATACGTTTGGGTGTCATTCAGATCGAAACCCTACCGACCCATACGCTTTGGGTATAATGCAGACCGAAATATTTGCTAACATTCGTTTTGGATGTATTTCAGACCGAAACTCTACCAAAACATACGTTTTGGGCGTAATTTAGACCTAAACATTAGCTGACATACGTTTGGGTGTCATTCAGACCGAAACCCTACCGACATATACGCTTTGGGTGTAATTCAGACCGACACATTCGTTTTGGATGTATTTCAGTCCGAAACTCTACCGAAACATACGTTTTGGGCGTAATTTAGACCTAAACACTAGCTAACCTACGTTTGGGTGTCATTCACACCGAAACCCTACCGACATATACGCTTTGGGTGTAATTCAGACCGACACATTCGTTTTGGATGTATTTCAGACCAAAACTCTACCGAAACATACGTTTTCGGCATAATTTAGACCTAAACACTAGCTAACATACGTTTGGGTGTCATTCAGACCGAAACCCTGCCGACATATACGCTTTGGGTGTAATTCAGACCGACACATTCGTTTTGGATGTATTTCAGTCCGAAACTCTACCGAAACATACGTTTTGGGCGTAATTTAGACCTAAACACTAGCTAACCTACGTTTGGGTGTCATTCACACCGAAACCCTACCGACATATACGCTTTGGGTGTAATTCAGACCGACACATTCGTTTTGGATGTATTTCAGACCAAAACTCTACCGAAACATACGTTTTCGGCATAATTTAGACCTAAACACTAGCTAACATACGTTTGGGTGTCATTCAGACCGAAACCCTGCCGACATATTCGCTTTGGGTGTAATTCAGACCGACACATTCGTTTTGGATGTATTTCAGACCGAAACTCTACCGAAACATACGTTTTCGGCGTAATTTAGACCTAAACACTAACTAACATACGTTTGGGTGTCATTCAGATCGAAACCCTACCGACCCATACGCTTTGGGTATAATGCAGACCGAAACACTTGCTAACATTCGTTTTGGATGTATTTCAGACCGAAACTCTACCGAAACATACGTTTTGGGCGTAATTTAGACCTAAACACTAGCTAACATACGTTTGGGTGTCATTCAGACCGAAACCCTACCGACATATACGCTTTGGGTGTAATTCAGACCGACACATTCGTTTTGGATGTATTTCAGTCCGAAACTCTACCGAAACATACGTTTTGGGCGTAATTTAGACCTAAACACTAGCTAACCTACGTTTGGGTGTCATTCACACCGAAACCCTACCGACATATACGTTTGGGTGTCATTCAGACCGACACATTCGTTTTGGATGTATTTCAGACCGAAACTCTACCGAAACATAAGTTTTGGGCGTGATTTAGACCTAAACACTAGCTAACATACGTTTGGGTGTCATTCAGACCGAAACCCTGCCGACATATACGCTTTGGGTGTAATTCAGACCGAGACATTCGTTTTGGATGTATTTCAGTCCAAAACTCGACCGAAACATACGTTTTGGGCGTAATTTAGACCTAAACACTAGCTAACATACGTTTGGGTGTCATTCAGACGGAAACCCTACCGACACATAGGCTTTGGGTGTAATTCAGACCGACACATTCGTTTTGGATGTATTTCAGACCGAAACTCTACCGAAACATATGTTTTGGGCGTAATTTAGACCTAAATACTAGCTAACATACGTTTGGGTGTCATTCAGACCGAAACCCTACCGACACATACGCTTTGGGTGTAATTCAGACCGACACATTCGTTTTGGATGTATTTCAGACCAAAACTCTACCGAAACATAGTTTTGGGCGTAATTGAGACCTAAACACTAGCTAACATACGTTTGGGTGTCATTCAGACCGAAACCCTACCGACAAATACGCTTTGGATGTAATTCAGACAGACACATTCGTTTTGGATGTATTTCAGACCGAAACTCTACCGAAACATACGTTTTGGGCGTAATTTAGACCTAAACACTAGCTAACATACGTTTGGGTGTCATTCAGACCGACACATTCGTTTTGGATGTATTTCAGACCGAATCTCTACCGAAACATAAGTTTTGGGCGTAATTTAGACCTAAACACTAGCTAACATACGTTTGGGTGTCATTCAGACCGAAACCCTGCCGACATATACGCTTTGGGTGTAATTCAGACCGACACATTCGTTTTGGATGTGTTTCAGTCCGAAACTCTACCGAAACATACGTTTTGGGCGTAATTTAGACCTAAACACTAGCTAACATACGTTTGGGTGTCATTCAGACAGCAACCCTACCGACACATACGCTTTGGGTGTAATTCAGACCGACACATTCGTTTTCAATGTATTTCAGACCGAAACTCTACCGAAACATACGTTTTGGGCGTAATTTAGACCTAAACACTAGCTAACATACGTTTGGGTGTCATTCAGACCGACACATTCGTTTTGGATGTATTTCAGACCGAAACTCTACCGAAACATAAGTTTTGGGCGTAATTTAGACCTAAACACTAGCTAACATACGTTTGGGTGTCATTCAGACCGAAACCCTGCCGACATATACGCTTTGGGTGTAATTCAGACCGACACATTCGTTTTGGATGTGTTTCAGTCCGAAACTCTACCGAAACATACGTTTTGGGCGTAATTTAGACCTAAACACTAGCTAACATACGTTTGGGTGTCATTCAGACCGAAACCCTACCGACACATACGCTTTGGGTGTAATTCAGACCGACACATTCGTTTTGAATGTATTTCAGTCCGAAACTCTACCGAAACATAGGCTTTGGGCGTAATTTAGACATGAACACTAGCTAACATACGTTTGGGTGTCATTCAGACCGAAACCCTACCAACACATACGTTTTTTAGTGTAATACAGATTGACACATTCGTTTGCGATGTATTTCAGGCCGAAACTCTACCGAAACATACGTTTTGGGCGTAATTTAGACCTAAACCCTAGCTAACATCCGTTTGGGTGTCATTCAGACCGAAACCCGACCGACATACACGCTTTGGGTGTAATTCAGACCGATACATTCGTTTTGGATGTATTTCAGACCGACACATTCGTTTTGGATGTATTTCAGACCGAAACTCTACCGAAACATACGTTTTCGGCGTAATTTAGACCTAAACACTAACTAACATACGTTTGTGTGTCATTCAGATCGAAACCCTACCGACCCATACGCTTTGGGTATAATGCAGACCGAAATATTTGCTAACATTCGTTTTGGATGTATTTCAGACCGAAACTCTACCAAAACATACGTTTTGGGCGTAATTTAGACCTAAACACTAGCTGACATACGTTTGGGTGTCATTCAGACCGAAACCCTACCGACATATACGCTTTGGGTGTAATTCAGACCGACACATTCGTTTTGGATGTATTTCAGTCCGAAACTCTACCGAAACATACGTTTTGGGCGTAATTTAGACCTAAACACTAGCTAACCTACGTTTGGGTGTCATTCACACCGAAACCCTACCGACATATACGCTTTGGGTGTAATTCAGACCGACACATTCGTTTTGGATGTATTTCAGACCAAAACTCTACTGAAACATACGTTTTCGGCATAATTTAGACCTAAACACTAGCTAACATACGTTTGGGTGTCATTCAGACCGAAACCCTGCCGACATATACGCTTTGGGTGTAATTCAGACCGACACATTCGTTTTGGATGTATTTCAGTCCGAAACTCTACCGAAACATACGTTTTGGGCGTAATTTAGACCTAAACACTAGCTAACCTACGTTTGGGTGTCATTCACACCGAAACCCTACCGACATATACGCTTTGGGTGTAATTCAGACCGACACATTCGTTTTGGATGTATTTCAGACCAAAACTCTACCGAAACATACGTTTTCGGCATAATTTAGACCTAAACACTAGCTAACATACGTTTGGGTGTCATTCAGACCGAAACCCTGCCGACATATACGCTTTGGGTGTAATTCAGACCGACACATTCGTTTTGGATGTATTTCAGACCGAAACTCTACCGAAACATACGTTTTCGGCATAATTTAGACCTAAACACTAGCTAACATACGTTTGGGTGTCATTCAGACCGAAACCCTACCGACACATACGCTTTGGGTGTAATTCAGACCGACACATTCGTTTTAGATGTATTTCAGACCGAAACTCTACCGAAACATAGTTTTGGGCGTAATTTAGACCTAAACACCAGCTGCCATACGTTTGGGTGTCATTCAGACCGAAACCCTACCGACACATACGCTTTGGGTGTAATTCAGACCGACACATTCGTTTTGGATGTATTTCAGTCCGAAACTCTACCGAAACATACGCTTTGGGCGTAATTTAGACCTAAACACTAGCTAACATACGTTTGGGTGTCATTCAGACCGAAACCCTACCGACATACAAGCTTTGGGTGTAATGCAGACCGAAACACTTGCTAACATTCGTTTTGGATGTATTTCAGACCGAAACTCTACCGAAACATACGTTTTGGGCGTAATTTAGACCTAAACACTAGCTAACATACGTTTGGGTGTCATTCACACCGAAACCCTACCGACATATACGTTTGGGTGTCATTCAGACCGACACATTCGTTTTGGATGTATTTCAGACCGAAACTCTACCGAAACATAAGTTTTGGGCGTGATTTAGACCTAAACACTAACTAACATACGTTTGGGTGTCATTCAGATCGAAACTCTACCGACCCATACGCTTTGGGTATAATGCAGACCGAAACACTTGCTAACATTCGTTTTGGATGTATTTCAGACCGAAACTCTACCGAAACATACGTTTTGGGCGTAATTTAGACCTAAACACTAGCTAACATACGTTTGGGTGTCATTCACACCGAAACCCTACCGACATATACGTTTGGGTGTCATTCAGACCGACACATTCGTTTTGGATGTATTTCAGACCGAAACTCTACCGAAACATAAGTTTTGGGCGTGATTTAGACCTAAACACTAGCTAACATACGTTTGGGTGTCATTCAGACCGAAACCCTGCCGACATATACGCTTTGGGTGTAATTCAGACCGACACATTCGTTTTGGATGTATTTCAGACCGAAACTCTACCGAAACATACGTTTTCGGCATAATTTAGACCTAAACACTAGCTAACATACGTTTGGGTGTCATTCAGACCGAAACCCTACCGACACATACGCTTTGGGTGTAATTCAGACCGACACATTCGTTTTGGATGTATTTCAGACCGAAACTCTACCGAAACATAGTTTTGGGCGTAATTTAGACCTAAACACCAGCTACCATACGTTTGGGTGTCATTCAGACAGAAACCCTACCGACACATACGCTTTGGGTGTAATTCAGACCGACACATTCGTTTTGGATGTATTTCAGTCCGAAACTCTACCGAAACATGCGCTTTGGGTGTAATTTAGACCTAAACACTAGCTAACATACGTTTGGGTGTCATTCAGACCGAAACCCTACCGACATACACGCTTTGGGTGTAATTCAGACCGACACATTCGTTTTGGATGTATTTCAGACCGACACATTCGTTTTGGATGTATTTCAGACCGAAACTCTACCGAAACATAAGTTTTGGGCGTGATTTAGACCTAAACACTAACTAACATACGTTTGGGTGTCATTCAGATCGAAACTCTACCGACCCATACGCTTTGGGTATAATGCAGACCGAAACACTTGCTAACATTCGTTTTGGATGTATTTCAGACCGAAACTCTACCGAAACATACGTTTTGGGCGTAATTTAGACCTAAACACTAGCTAACATACGTTTGGGTGTCATTCACACCGAAACCCTACCGACATATACGTTTGGGTGTCATTCAGACCGACACATTCGTTTTGGATGTATTTCAGACCGAAACTCTACCGAAACATAAGTTTTGGGCGTGATTTAGACCTAAACACTAGCTAACATACGTTTGGGTGCCATTCAGACCGAAACCCTGCCGACATATACGCTTTGGGTGTAATTCAGACCGACACATTCGTTTTGGATGTATTTCAGACCGAAACTCTACCGAAACATACGTCTTCGGCATAATTTAGACCTAAACACTAGCTAACATACGTTTGGGTGTCATTCAGACCGAAACCCTACCGACACATACGCTTTGGGTGTAATTCAGACCGACACATTCGTTTTGGATGTATTTCAGACCGAAACTCTACCGAAACATAGTTTTGGGCGTAATTTAGACCTAAACACCAGCTACCATACGTTTGGGTGTCATTCAGACAGAAACCCTACCGACACATACGCTTTGGGTGTAATTCAGACCGACACATTCGTTTTGGATGTATTTCAGTCCGAAACTCTACCGAAACATACGCTTTGGGTGTAATTTAGACCTAAACACTAGCTAACATACGTTTGGGTGTCATTCAGACCGAAACCCTACCGACATACACGCTTTGGGTGTAATTCAGACCGACACATTCGTTTTGGATGTATTTCAGACCGACACATTCGTTTTGGATGTATTTCAGACCGAAACTCTACCGAAACATACGTTTTCGGCGTAATTTAGACCTAAACACTAACTAACATACGTTTGGGTGTCATTCAGATCGAAACCCTACCGACCCATACGCTTTGGGTATAATGCAGACCGAAACACTTGCTAACATTCGTTTTGGATGTATTTCAGACCGAAACTCTACCGAAACATACGTTTTGGGCGTAATTTAGACCTAAACACTAGCTAACCTACGTTTGGGTGTCATTCAGACCGAAACCCTACCGACATATACGCTTTGGGTGTAATTCAGACCGACACATTCGTTTTGGATGTATTTCAGACCAAAACTCTACCGAAACATACGTTTTCGGCATAATTTAGACCTAAACACTAGTTAACATACGTTTGGGTGTTCTTCAGACCGAAACCCTACCGACCCATACGCTTTGGGTATAATGCAGACCGAAACACTTGCTAACATTCGTTTTGGATGTATTTCAGACCGAAACTCTACCGAAACATACGTTTTGGGCGTAATTTAGACCTAAACACTAGCTAACATACGTTTGGGTGTCATTCAGACCGAAACCCTACCGACATATACGCTTTGGGTGTCATTCAGACCGACACATTCGTTTTGGATGTATTTCAGTCCGAAACTCTACCGAAACATACGTTTTGGGCGTAATTTAGACCTAAACACTAGCTAACCTACGTTTGGGTGTCATTCACACCGAAACCCTTCCGACATATACGTTTTGGTGTCATTCAGACCGACACATTCGTTTTGGATGTATTTCAGACCGAAACTGTACCGAAACATAAGTTTTGGGCGTGATTTAGACCTAAACACTAGCTAACATACGTTTGGGTGTCATTCACACCGAAACCCTGCCGACATATACGCTTTGGGTGTAATTCAGACCGACACATTCGTTTTGGATGTATTTCAGTCCAAAACTCTACCGAAACATACGTTTTGGGCGTAATTTAGACCTAAACACTAGCTAACATACGTTTGGGTGTCATTCAGACCGAAACCCTACCGACATACACGCTTTGGGTGTAACTCAGACCGACACATTCGTTTTGGATGTATTTCAGACCGACACATTCGTTTTGGATGTATTTCAGACCGAAACTCTACCGAAACATACGTTTTCGGCGTAATTTAGACAGAAACACTAACTAACATACGTTTGGGTGTCATTCAGATCGAAACCCTACCGACCCATACGCTTTGGGTATAATGCAGACCGAAACACTTGCTAACATTCGTTTTGGATGTATTTCAGACCGAAACTCTACCGAAACATACGTTTTGGGCGTAATTTAGACCTAAACACTAGCTAACATACGTTTGGGTGTCATTCAGACCGAAACCCTACCGACATATACGCTTTGGGTGTAATTCAGACCGACACATTCGTTTTGGATGTATTTCAGTCCGAAACTCTACCGAAACATACGTTTTGGGCGTAATTTAGACCTAAACACTAGCTAACCTACGTTTGGGTGTCATTCACACCGAAACGCTACCGACATATACGTTTGGGTGTCATTCAGACCGACACATTCGTTTTGGATGTATTTCAGACCGAAACTCTACCGAAACATAAGTTTTGGGCGTGATTTAGACCTAAACACTAGCTAACATACGTTTGGGTGTCATTCAGACCGAAACCCTGCCGACATATACGCTTTGGGTGTAATTCAGACCGACACATTCGTTTTGGATGTATTTCAGTCCAAAACTCTACCGAAACATACGTTTTGGGCGTAATTTAGACCTAAACACTAGCTAACATACGTTTGGGTGTCATTCAGACGGAAACCCTACCGACACATAGGCTTTGGGTGTAATTCAGACCGACACATTCGTTTTGGATGTATTTCAGACCAAAACTCTACCGAAACATACGTTTTGGGCGTAATTTAGACCTAAATACTAGCTAACATAAGTTTGGGTGTCATTCAGACCGAAACCCTACCGACACATACGCTTTGGGTGTAATTCAGACCGACACGTTCGTTTTGGATGTATTTCAGACCGAAACTCTACCGAAACATACGTTTTGGGCGTAATTTAGAACTAAACACTAGCTAACATACGTTTGGGTGTCATTCAGACAGAAACCCTACCGACACATACGCTTTGGGTGTAATTCAGACCGACACATTCGTTTTGGATGTATTTCAGTCCGAAACTCTACCGAAACATACGCTTTGGGCGTAATTTAGACCTAAACACTAGCTAACATACGTTTGGGTGTCATTCAGACCGAAACCCTACCAACACATACGTTTTTTAGTGTAATACAGATTGACACATTCGTTTGCGATGTATTTCAGGCCGAAACTCTACCGAAACATACGTTTTCGGCATAATTTAGACCTAAACACTAGCTAACATACGTTTGGGTGTCATTCAGACCGAAACCCTACCGACACATACGCTTTGGGTGTAATTCAGACCGACACATTTGTTTTGGATGTATTTCAGACCGAAACTCTGCCGAAACATACGTTTTCGGCATAATTTAGACCTAAACACTAGCTAACATACGTTTAGGTGTCATTCAGACCGAAACCCTACCGACACATACGCTTTGGGTGTAATTCAGACCGACACATTCGTTTTGGATGTATTTCAGACCGAAACTCTACCGAAACATAGTTTTGGGCGTAATTTAGACCTAAACACCACCTACCATACGTTTGGGTGTCATTCAGACAGAAACCCTACCGACACATTCGTTTTGGATGTATTTCAGACCGACACATTCGTTTTGGATGTATTTCAGACCGAAACTCTACCGAAACATACGTTTTCGGCGTAATTTAGACCTAAACACTAACTAACATACGTTTGGGTGTCATTCAGATCGAAACCCTACCGACCCATACGCTTTGGGTATAATGCAGACCGAAACACTTGCTAACATTCGTTTTGGATGTATTTCAGACCGAAACTCTACCGAAACATACGTTTTGGGCGTAATTTAGACCTAAACACTAGCTAACATACGTTTGGGTGTCATTCAGACCGAAACCCTACCGACATATACGCTTTGGGTGTAATTCAGACCGACACATTCGTTTTGGATGTATTTCAGTCCGAAACTCTACCGAAACATACGTTTTGGGCGTAATTTAGACCTAAACACTAGCTAACCTACGTTTGGGTGTCATTCACACCGAAACCCTACCGACATATACGTTTGGGTGTCATTCAGACCGACACATTCGTTTTGGATGTATTTCAGACCGAAACTCTACCGAAACATACGTTTCGGGCGTAATTTAGACCTAAACACTAACTAACATACGTTTGGGTGTCATTCAGATCGAAACCCTACCGACCCATACGCTTTGGGTGTAATGCAGACCGAAACACTTGCTAACATTCGTTTTGGATTTATTTCAGACCAAAACTCTACCGAAACATACGTTTTCGGCGTAATTTAGACCTAAACACTAGGTAACATACGTTTGGGTGTCATTTAGACCGAAACCCTACCGACACATACGCTTATGGTGTAATTCAGACCGACACATTCGTTTTGGATGTATTTCAGACCGAAACTCTAGCGAAACATACGTTTTGGGCGTAATTTAGACCTGAACACTAACTAACATACGTTTGGGTGTCATTCAGATCGAAACCCTACCGACCCATACGCTTTGGGTGTAATGCAGACCGAAACACTTGCTAACATTCGTTTTGGATGTATTTCAGACCGAAACTCTACCGAAACATACGTTTTCGGCGTAATTTAGACCTAAACACTAGCTAACATACGTTTGGGTGTCATTCAGACCGAAACAGTACCGACACATACGCTTTGGGTGTAATTCAGAAGGACACATTCGTTTTGGATGTATTTCAGACCGACACATTCGTTTTGGATGTATTTCAGACCGAAACTCTACCGAAACATACGTTTTCGGCGTAATTTAGACCTAAACACTAGCTAACATACGTTTGGGTGTCATTCAGACCGACACATTCGTTTTGGATGTATTTCAGACCGAAACTCTACCGAAACATAAGTTTTGGGCGTAATTTAGACCTAAACACTAGCTAACATACGTTTGGGTGTCATTCAGACCGAAACCCTGCCGACATATACGCTTTGGGTGTAATTCAGACCGACACATTCGTTTTGGATGTGTTTCAGTCCGAAACTCTACCGAAACATACGTTTTGGGCGTAATTTAGACCTAAACACTAGCTAACATACGTTTGGGTGTCATTCAGACAGAAACCCTACCGACACATACGCTTTGGGTGTAATTCAGACCGAAACCCTACCAACACATTCGTTTTTTAGTGTAATACAGATTGACACATTCGTTTGCGATGTATTTCAGGCCGAAACTCTACCGAAACATACGTTTTGGGCGTAATTTAGACCTAAACACTAGCTAACATACGTTTGGGTGTCATTCAGAGCGAAACCCTACCGACATACACGCTTTGGGTGTAATTCAGACCGATACATTTGTTTTGGATGTATTTCAGAGCGACACATTCGTTTTGGATGTATTTCAGACCGAAACTCTACCGAAACATACGTTTTCGGCGTAATTTAGACCTAAACACTAACTAACATACGTTTGGGTGTCATTCAGATCGAAACCCTACCGACCCATACGCTTTGGGTATAATGCAGACCGAAACATTTGCTAACATTCGTTTTGGATGTATTTCAGACCGAAACTCTACCGAAACATACGTTTTGGGCGTAATTTAGACCTAAACACTAGCTGACATACGTTTGGGTGTCATTCAGACCGAAACCCTACCGGCATATACGCTTTGGGTGTAATTCAGACCGACACATTCGTTTTGGATGTATTTCAGTCCGAAACTGAACCGAAACATACGTTTTGGGCGTAATTTAGACCTAAACACTAGCTAACATACGTTTGGGTGTCATTCAGACGGAAACCCCACCGACACATACGCTTCGGGTGTAATTCAGACCGACACATTCGTTTTGGATGTATTTCAGACCGAAATTCTACCGAAACATACGTTTCGGGCGTAATTTAGACCTAAACACTAGCTAACATACGTTTGGGTGTCATTCAGACCGAAACCCTACCGACCCATACGCTTTGGGTGTAATGCAGACCGAAACACCTGCTAACATTCGTTTTGGATGTATTTCAGACCGAAACTCTACCGAAACATACGTTTTTGGCGTAATTTAGACCTAAACACTAGCTAACATACGTTTGGGTGTCATTCAGACCGAAACCCTACCGACACATACGCTTTGGGTGTAATTCAGACCGACACATTCGTTTTGGATGTATTTCAGACCGAAACTCTACCGAAACATAGTTTTGGGCGTAATTGAGACCTAAACACTAGCTAACATACGTTTGGGTGTCATTCAGACCGAAACCCTACCGACAAATTAGCTTTGGATGTAATTCAGACAGACACATTCGTTTTGGGTGTATTTCAGACCGAAACTCTACCGAAACATACGTTTTGGGCGTAATTTAGACCTAAACACTAGTTAACATACGTTTGGGTGTCATTCAGACCGACACATTCGTTTTGGATGTATTTCAGACCGAAACTCTACCGAAACATAAGTTTTGGGCGTAATTTAGACCTAAACACTAGCTAACATACGTTTGGGTGTCATTCAGACCGAAACCCTGCCGACATATACGCTTTGGGTGTAATTCAGACCGACACATTCGTTTTGGATGTATTTCAGTCCGAAACTCTACCGAAACATACGCTTTGGGCGTAATTTAGACCTAAACACTAGCTAACATACGTTTGGGTGTCATTCAGACCGAAACCCTACCGACACATACGCTTTTTTAGTGTAATACAGATTGACACATTCGTCTGCGATGTATTTCAGGCCGAAACTCTACCGAAACATACGTTTTGGGCGAACTTTAGACCTAAACACTAGCTAACATACGTTTGGGTGTCATTCAGACCGAAACCCTACCGACATACACGCTTTGGGTGTAATTCAGACCGACACATTCGTTTTGGATGTATTTCAAACCGACACATTCGTTTTGGATGTATTTCAGACCGAAACTCTACCGAAACATAAGTTTTCGGCGTAATTTAGACCTAAACACTAACTAACATACGTTTGGGTGTCATTCAGATCGAAACCCTACCGACCCATACAATTTGGGTGTAATGCAGACCGAAACACTTGCTAACATTCGTTTTGGATGTATTTCAGACCGAAACTCTACCGAAACATACGTTTTGGGCGTAATTTAGACCTAAACACTAGCTAACATACGTTTGGGTGTCATTCAGACCGAAACCCTACCGACATATACGCTTTGGGTGTAATTCAGACCGACACATTCGTTTTGGATGTATTTCAGACCAAAACTCTATCGAAACATACGTTTTGGGCGTAATTTAGACCTAAACACTAGCTAACATACGTTTGGGTGTCATTCAGACGGAAACCCCACCGACACATACGCTTCGGGTGTAATTCAGACCGACACATTCGTTTTGGATGTATTTCAGACCGAAACTCTACCGAAACATAGGTTTTGGGCGTAATTTAGACCTAAACACTAGCTAACATACGTTTGGGTGTCATTCTGACCGAAACCCTACCGAAATATACGCTTTGGGTGTAATTCAGACCGACACATTCGTTCTGGATGTATTTCAGTCCGAAACTCTACCGAAACATACGTTTTGGGCGTAATTTAGACCTAAACACTAGCTAACATACGTTTGGGTGTCATTCAGACCGAAACCCTGCCGATATATACGCTTTGTGTGTAACTCTACCGAAACATACGTTTTGGGCGCAATTTAGACCTAAACACTAGCTAACATACGTTTGGGTGTCATTCACGGAAACCCTACCGACACATACGCTTTGGGTGTAATTCAGACCGACACATTCGTTTTGGATGTATTTCAGTCCGAAACTCTACCGAAACATACGCTTTGGGGCGTAATTGGTCTTAAACACTAGCTGAACATTCGTTTGGGTGTCATTCAGACCGAAACCCTACCGACACATACGCTTTGTTAGTGTAATACAGATTGACACATTCGTTTGCGATGTATTTCAGGCCGAAACTCTACCGAAACATACGTTTTGGGCGTAATTTAGACCTAAACACTAGCTAACATACGTTTGGGTGTCATTCAGACCGAAACCCTACCGACATACACGCTTTGGGTGTAATTCAGACCGACACATTCGTTTTGGATGTATTTCAGACCGACACATTCGTTTTGGATGTATTTCAAACCGAAAGTCTACCGAAACATACGTTTTCGGCGTAATTTAGACCTAATCACTAACTAACATACGTTTGGATGTCATTCAGATCGAAACCCTACCGACCCATACGCTTTGGGTGTAATGCAGACCGAAACACTTGCTAACATTCGTTTTGGATGTATTTCAGACCGAAACTCTACCGAAACATACGTTTTGGTCGTAATTTAGACCTAAACACTAGCTAACATACGTTTGGGTGTCATTCAGACCGAAACCCTACCGATATATACGCTTTGGGTGTAATTCAGACCGACACATTCGTTTTGGATGTATTTCAGTCCGAAACTCTACCGAAACATACGTTTTGGGCGTAATTTAGACCTAAACACTAGCTAACATACGTTTGGGTGTCATTCAGACGGAAAGCCCACCGACACATACGCTTCGGGTGTAATTCAGACCGACACATTCGTTTTGGATGTATTTCAGAAAGAAACTCTACCGAAACATACGTTTTGGGCGTAATTTAGACCTAAACGCTAGCTAACATACGTTTGGGTGTCATTCAGACCGAACCCCTACCGACACATACGCTTTTATAGTGTAATACAGATTGATACATTCGTTTTGGATGTATTTCAGGCCGAAATTCTACCGAAACATACGTTTTCGGCGTAATTTAGACCTAAACACGAGCTTATATACGTTTTGGTGTCATTCAGACCGAAACCCTACCGACACATACGCTTTGGGTGTAAATCAGACCGACACATTCGTTTTGGATGTATTTCAGACCGAAACTCTACCGAAACATACATTTTGGGCGTAATTTAGACCTAAACACTAGCTAACATACGTTTGGGTGTCATTCAGAGCGAAACCCTACCGACATACACGCTTTGGGTGTAATTCAGACCGATACATTTGTTTTGGATGTATTTCAGAGCGACACATTCGTTTTGGATGTATTTCAGACCGAAACTCTACCGAAACATACGTTTTCGGCGTAATTTAGACCTAAACACTAACTAACATACGTTTGGGTGTCATTCAGATCGAAACCCTACCGACCCATACGCTTTGGGTATAATGCAGACCGAAACATTTGCTAACATTCGTTTTGGATGTATTTCAGACCGAAACTCTACCGAAACATACGTTTTGGGCGTAATTTAGACCTAAACACTAGCTGACATACGTTTGGGTGTCATTCAGACCGAAACCCTACCGGCATATACGCTTTGGGTGTAATTCAGACCGACACATTCGTTTTGGATGTATTTCAGTCCGAAACTGAACCGAAACATACGTTTTGGGCGTAATTTAGACCTAAACACTAGCTAACATACGTTTGGGTGTCATTCAGACGGAAACCCCACCGACACATACGCTTCGGGTGTAATTCAGACCGACACATTCGTTTTGGATGTATTTCAGACCGAAATTCTACCGAAACATACGTTTCGGGCGTAATTTAGACCTAAACACTAGCTAACATACGTTTGGGTGTCATTCAGACCGAAACCCTACCGACCCATACGCTTTGGGTGTAATGCAGACCGAAACACCTGCTAACATTCGTTTTGGATGTATTTCAGACCGAAACTCTACCGAAACATACGTTTTTGGCGTAATTTAGACCTAAACACTAGCTAACATACGTTTGGGTGTCATTCAGACCGAAACCCTACCGACACATACGCTTTGGGTGTAATTCAGACCGACACATTCGTTTTGGATGTATTTCAGACCGAAACTCTACCGAAACATAGTTTTGGGCGTAATTGAGACCTAAACACTAGCTAACATACGTTTGGGTGTCATTCAGACCGAAACCCTACCGACAAATTAGCTTTGGATGTAATTCAGACAGACACATTCGTTTTGGGTGTATTTCAGACCGAAACTCTACCGAAACATACGTTTTGGGCGTAATTTAGACCTAAACACTAGTTAACATACGTTTGGGTGTCATTCAGACCGACACATTCGTTTTGGATGTATTTCAGACCGAAACTCTACCGAAACATAAGTTTTGGGCGTAATTTAGACCTAAACACTAGCTAACATACGTTTGGGTGTCATTCAGACCGAAACCCTGCCGACATATACGCTTTGGGTGTAATTCAGACCGACACATTCGTTTTGGATGTATTTCAGTCCGAAACTCTACCGAAACATACGCTTTGGGCGTAATTTAGACCTAAACACTAGCTAACATACGTTTGGGTGTCATTCAGACCGAAACCCTACCGACACATACGCTTTTTTAGTGTAATACAGATTGACACATTCGTCTGCGATGTATTTCAGGCCGAAACTCTACCGAAACATACGTTTTGGGCGAACTTTAGACCTAAACACTAGCTAACATACGTTTGGGTGTCATTCAGACCGAAACCCTACCGACATACACGCTTTGGGTGTAATTCAGACCGACACATTCGTTTTGGATGTATTTCAAACCGACACATTCGTTTTGGATGTATTTCAGACCGAAACTCTACCGAAACATAAGTTTTCGGCGTAATTTAGACCTAAACACTAACTAACATACGTTTGGGTGTCATTCAGATCGAAACCCTACCGACCCATACAATTTGGGTGTAATGCAGACCGAAACACTTGCTAACATTCGTTTTGGATGTATTTCAGACCGAAACTCTACCGAAACATACGTTTTGGGCGTAATTTAGACCTAAACACTAGCTAACATACGTTTGGGTGTCATTCAGACCGAAACCCTACCGACATATACGCTTTGGGTGTAATTCAGACCGACACATTCGTTTTGGATGTATTTCAGACCGAAACTCTATCGAAACATACGTTTTGGGCGTAATTTAGACCTAAACACTAGCTAACATACGTTTGGGTGTCATTCAGACGGAAACCCCACCGACACATACGCTTCGGGTGTAATTCAGACCGACACATTCGTTTTGGATGTATTTCAGACCGAAACTCTACCGAAACATAGGTTTTGGGCGTAATTTAGACCTAAACACTAGCTAACATACGTTTGGGTGTCATTCTGACCGAAACCCTACCGAAATATACGCTTTGGGTGTAATTCAGACCGACACATTCGTTCTGGATGTATTTCAGTCCGAAACTCTACCGAAACATACGTTTTGGGCGTAATTTAGACCTAAACACTAGCTAACATACGTTTGGGTGTCATTCAGACCGAAACCCTGCCGATATATACGCTTTGTGTGTAACTCTACCGAAACATACGTTTTGGGCGCAATTTAGACCTAAACACTAGCTAACATACGTTTGGGTGTCATTCAGACGGAAACCCTACCGACACATACGCTTTGGGTGTAATTCAGACCGACACATTCGTTTTGGATGTATTTCAGTCCGAAACTCTACCGAAACATACGCTTTGGGCGTAATTGGTCTTAAACACTAGCTAACATTCGTTTGGGTGTCATTCAGACCGAAACCCTACCGACACATACGCTTTGTTAGTGTAATACAGATTGACACATTCGTTTGCGATGTATTTCAGGCCGAAACTCTACCGAAACATACGTTTTGGGCGTAATTTAGACCTAAACACTAGCTAACATACGTTTGGGTGTCATTCAGACCGAAACCCTACCGACATACACGCTTTGGGTGTAATTCAGACCGACACATTCGTTTTGGATGTATTTCAGACCGACACATTCGTTTTGGATGTATTTCAAACCGAAAGTCTACCGAAACATACGTTTTCGGCGTAATTTAGACCTAATCACTAACTAACATACGTTTGGATGTCATTCAGATCGAAACCCTACCGACCCATACGCTTTGGGTGTAATGCAGACCGAAACACTTGCTAACATTCGTTTTGGATGTATTTCAGACCGAAACTCTACCGAAACATACGTTTTGGTCGTAATTTAGACCTAAACACTAGCTAACATACGTTTGGGTGTCATTCAGACCGAAACCCTACCGATATATACGCTTTGGGTGTAATTCAGACCGACACATTCGTTTTGGATGTATTTCAGTCCGAAACTCTACCGAAACATACGTTTTGGGCGTAATTTAGACCTAAACACTAGCTAACATACGTTTGGGTGTCATTCAGACGGAAAGCCCACCGACACATACGCTTCGGGTGTAATTCAGACCGACACATTCGTTTTGGATGTATTTCAGAAAGAAACTCTACCGAAACATACGTTTTGGGCGTAATTTAGACCTAAACGCTAGCTAACATACGTTTGGGTGTCATTCAGACCGAACCCCTACCGACACATACGCTTTTATAGTGTAATACAGATTGATACATTCGTTTTGGATGTATTTCAGGCCGAAATTCTACCGAAACATACGTTTTCGGCGTAATTTAGACCTAAACACGAGCTTATATACGTTTTGGTGTCATTCAGACCGAAACCCTACCGACACATACGCTTTGGGTGTAAATCAGACCGACACATTCGTTTTGGATGTATTTCAGACCGAAACTCTACCGAAACATACATTTTGGGCGTAATTTAGACCTAAACACTAGCTAATATACGTTTGGGTGTCATTCAGATCGAAACCCTACCGACCCATACGCTTTGGGTGTAATGCAGACCGAAACACTTGCTAACATTCGTTTTGGATGTATTTCAGACCGAAACTCTACCGAAACATACGTTTTGGGCGTAATTTAGACCTAAACACTAGCTAACATACGTTTGGGTGTCATTCAGATCGAAACCCTACCGACATATACGATTTGGGTGTAATTCAGACCGACACATTCGTTTTGGATGTATTTCAGTCCGAAACTCTACCGAAACATACGTTTTGGGCGTAATTTAGACCTAAACACTTGCTAACATACGTTTGGGTGTCATTCAGACGGAAACCCCACCGACACATACGCTTCGGGTGTAATTCAGACCGACACATTCGTTTTGGATGTATTTCAGACCGAAATTCTACCGAAACATACGTTTCGGGCGTAATTTAGACCTAAACACTAGCTAACATACGTTTGGGTGTCATTCAGACCGAAACCCTACCGACACATACGCTTTGGGTGTAATTCAGACCGACACATTCGTTTTGGATGTATTTCAGTCCGAAACTCTACCGAAACATACGTTTTGGGCGTAATTTAGACCTAAACGCTAGCTAACATACGTTTGGGTGTCATTCAGACCGAAACCCTACCGACACATACGCTTTTTTAGTGTAATACAGATTGACACATTCGTTTTGGATGTATTTCAGGCCGAAATTCTGCCGAAACATACGTTTTCGGCGTAATTTAGACCTAAACACTAGCTCATATACGTTTTGGTGTCATTCAGACCGAAACCCTACCGACACATACGCTTTGGGTGAAATTCAGACCGACACATTCGTTTTGGATGTATTTCAGTCCGAAACTCTACCGAAACATACGTTTTGGGCGTAATTTAGACCTAAACACTAACTAACATACGTTTGGGTGTCATTCAGATCGAAACCCTACCGACCCATACGCTTTGGGTGTAATGCAGACCGAAACACTTGCTAACATTCGTTTTGGATGTATTTCAGACCGAAACTCTACCGAAACATACGTTTTCGGCGTAATTTAGACCTAAACACTAGCTAACATACGTTTGAGTGTTATTCAGACCGAAACCCTACCGACACATACGCTTTTGGTGTAATTCAGACCGACACATTCGTTTTGGATGTATTTCAGACCGAAACTCTACCGAAACATACGTTTTGGGCGTAATTGAGACCTAAACACTAGCTAACATACGTTTGAGTGTCATTCAGACCGAAACCCTACCGACACATACGCTTTGGGTATAATTCAGACCGACACATTCGTTTTGGATGTATTTCAGACCGAAACTTTAACGAAACATACGTTTTCGGCGTAATTTAGACCTAAACACTAGCTAGCATACGTTTGGGTGTCATTCAGACCGACACATTCGTTTTGGATGTATTTCAAACCGAAACTCTACCGAAACATACGTTTCGGGCGTAATTTAGACCTGAACACTAGCTAACATACGTTTGGGTGTCATTCAGACCGAAACCCTACCGACACATACGCTTTGGGTGTAATTCAGACCGACACATTCGTTTTGGATATATTTCAGTCCAAAACTCTACCGAAACATACGTTTTGGGCGTAATTTAGACCTAAACACTAGCTAACATGCGTTTGGGTGTCATTCAGACCGAAACCCTACCGACATGCACGCTTTGGGTGTAAGTCAGACCGACACATTCGTTTTGGATGTATTTCAGACCGAAACTCTACCGAAACATACGTTTTGGGCGTAATTTAGACCTAAACACTAGCTAACATACGTTTGGGTGTCATTCAGATCGAAACCCTACCGACCCATACGCTTTGGGTGTAATGCAGACCGACACATTCGTTTTGGATGTATTTCAGACCGAAACTCTACCGAAACATACGTTTTCGGCGTAATTTAGACCTAAACACTAGCTAACATACGTTTGAGTGTCATTCACACCGAAACCCTACCGACACATACGCTTTTGGTGTAATTCAGACCGACACATTCGTTTCGGATGTATTTCAGACCGAAACTCTACCGAAACATACGTTTTCGGCGTAATTTAGACCTAAACACTAACTAACATACGTTTGGGTGTCATTCAGATCGAAACCCTACCGACCCATACGCTTTGGGTGTAATGCAGACCGAAACACTTGCTAACATTCGTTTTGGATGTATTTCAGACCGAAACTCTACCGAAACATACGTTTTCGGCGTAATTTAGACCTAAACACTAACTAACATACGTTTGGGTGTCATTCAGATCGAAACCCTACCGACCCATACGCTTTGGGTGTAATGCAGACCGAAACACTTGCTAACATTCGTTTTGGATGTATTTCAGACCGAAACTCTACCGAAACATACGTTTTTGGCGTAATTTAGACCTAAATACTAGCTAACATACGTTTGAGTGTCATTCAGACCGAAACCCTACCGACCCATACGATTTGGGTGCAATGCAGACCGAAACACTTGCTAACATTCGTTTTGGATGTATTTCAGACCGAAACTCTACCGAAACATACGTTTTGGGCGTAATTTAGACCTAAACACTAGCTAACATACGTTTGAGTGTCATTCAGACCGAAACCCTACCGACACATACGCTTTTGGTGTAATTCAGACCGACACATTCGTTTCGGATGTATTTCTGACCGAAACTCTACCGAAACATACGTTTTGGGCGTAATTTACACCTAAACACCAACAAACATACGTTTGGGTGTCATTCAGATCGAAACACTACCGACCCATACGCTTTGGGTGTAATGCAGACCGAAACACTTGCTAACATTCGTTTTGGATGTATTTCAGACCGAAACTCTACCGAAACATACGTTTTGGGCTTAAGTTAGACCTAAACACTAGCTAACATACGTTTGGGTGTCATTCAGACCGAAACAGTACCGACACATACGCTTTGGGTGTAATTCAGACCGACACGTTCGTTTTGGATGTATTTCAGACCGAAACTTTAACGAAACATACGTTTTGGGCGTAATTTAGACCTAAACACTAGCCAACATACGTTTGGGTGTCATTCAGACCGACACATTCGTTTTGGATGTATTTCAAACCGAAACTCTACCGAAACATAAGTGTTGGGCGTAATTTAGACCTAAACACTAGCTAACCTACGTTTGGGTGTCATTCACACCGAAACCCTACAGACATATACGCTTTGGGTGTAATTCAGACCGACACATTGGTTTTGGGTGTAATTCAGACCGACACATTCGTTTTGGATGTATTTCAGACCGAAACTCTACCGAAACA
Source organism: Arenicola marina (assembly GCA_964019135.1). Lineage (NCBI taxonomy): Eukaryota > Metazoa > Annelida > Polychaeta > Arenicolidae > Arenicola > Arenicola marina. Next base: position 103,235 of record CAXHSH010000001.1, read on the forward strand.
TACGTTTTCGGTGTAATTTAGACCTAAACACTAGCTAACGTACGTTTGGGTGTCATTCAGACCGAAACCCTACCGACATACACGCTTTGGGTGTAATTCAGACCGACACATTTGTTTTGGATGTATTTCAGGCCGAAACTCAACCGAAACATACGTTTTCGGCGTAATTTAGACCTAAACACTCGCTCATATACGTTTTGGTGTCATTCAGACCGAAACCATACCGACACATACGCTTTGGGTGTAATTCAGACCGACACGTTCGTTTTGGATGTATTTCAGACCAAAACTCTACCGAAACATACGCTTTGGGCGTAATTTAGACCTAAACACTAACTAACATACGTTTGGGTGTCATTCAGATCGAAACCCTACCGACCCATACGCTTTGGGTGTAATGCAGACCGAAACACTTGCTAACATTCGTTTTGGATGTATTTCAGACCGAAACTCTACCGAAACATACGTTTTGGGCGTAATTTAGACCTAAACACTAGCTAACATACGTTTGGGTGTCATTCAGACCGAAACAGTACCGACACATACGCTTTGGGTGTAATTCAGACCGACACATTCGTTTCGGATGTATTTCAGACCGAAACTCTACCGAAACATACGTTTCGGGCGTAATTTAGACCTAAACACTAACTAACATACGTTTGGGTGTCATTCAGATCGAAACCCTACCGACCCATACGCTTTGGGTGTAATGCAGACCGAAACACTTGCTAACATTCGTTTTGGGTGTATTTCAGACCGAAACTCTACCGAAACATACGTTTTGGGCGTAATTTAGACCTAAACACTAGCTAACAGACGTTTGGGTGTCATTCAGACCGAAACCCGACCGACATATACGCTTTGGGTATAATTCAGACCGACACATTCGTTTTGGATGTATTTCAGTCCGAAACTCTACCGAAACATACGTTTTGGGAATAATTTAGACCTAAACACTAGCTAACATGCATTTGGTTGTCATTCAGACGGAAACCCCACCGACACATACGCTTCGGGTGTAATTCAGACCGACACATTCGTTTTGGATGTATTTCAGACCAAAACTCTACCGAAACATACGTTTCGGGCGTAATTTAGACCTAAACACTAGCTAACATACGTTTGGGTGTCATTCTGACCGAAACCCTACCGAAATATACGCTTTGGGGGTAATTCAGACCGACGCATTCGTTCTGGATGTATTTCAGTCCGAAACTCTACCGAAACATACGTTTTGGGCGTAATTTAGACCTAAACACTAGCTAACATACGTTTGGGTGTCATTCAGACCGAAACCCTGCCGATATATACGCTTTGTGTGTAACTCTACCGAAACATACGTTTTGGGCGCAATTTAGACCTAAACACTAGCTAACATACGTTTGGGTGTCATTCAGACGGAAACCCTACCGACACATACGCTTTGTTAGTGTAATACAGATTGACACATTCGTTTGCGATGTATTTCAGGCCGAAACTCTACCGAAACATACGTTTTGGGCGTAATTTAGACCTAAACACTTGCTAACATACGTTTGGGTGTCATTCAGACCGAAACCCTACCGACATACACGCTTTGGGTGTAATTCAGACCGACACATTCGTTTTGGATGTATTTCAGACCGACACATTCGTTTTGGATGTATTTCAGACCGAAACTCTACCGAAACATACGTTTTCGGCGTAATTTAGACCTAAACACTAGCTCATATACGTTTTGGTGTCATTCAGACCGAAACCATACCGACACATACGCTTTGGGTGTAATTCAGACCGACACATTCGTTTTGGATGTATTTCAGACCGAAACTCTACCGAAACATACGTTTTCGGCGTAATTTAGACCTAAACACTAGCTAACATACGTTTGGGTGTCATTCAGACCGAAACCCTACCGACACATACGCTTTGGGTGTAATTCAGACCGACACATTCGTTTTGGATGTATTTCAGACCGAAACTCTACCGAAACATACGTTTTCGGCGTAATTTAGACCTAAACACTAACTAACATACGTTTGGGTGTCATTCAGATCGAAACCCTACCGACCCAAACGCTTTGGGTGTAATGCAGAGCGAAACACTTGCTAACATTCGTTTTGGATGTATTTCAGAGCGAAACTCTACCGAAACATACGTTTTGGGCGTAATTTAGACCTAAACACTAGCTAACATACGTTTGGGTGTCATTCAGATCGAAGCAGTACCGACACATACGCTTTGGGTGTAATTCAGACCGACACATTCGTTTTGGATGTATTTCAGACCGAAACTTTCACGAAACATACGTTTTGGGCGTAATTTAGACCTAAACACTAGCCAACATACGTTTGGGTGTCATTCAGACCGACACATTCGTTTTGGATGTATTTCAAACCGAAACTCTACCGAAACATAAGTGTTGGGCGTAATTTAGACCTAAACACTAGCTAACCTACGTTTGGGTGTCATTCACGCCGAAACCCTACCGACATATACGCTTTGGGTGTAATTCAGACCGACACATTGGTTTTGGGTGTAATTCAGACCGACACATTCGTTTTGGATGTATTTCAGACCGAAACTCTACCGAAACATACGTTTTGGGCGTAATTTAGACCTAAACACTAGCTAACATATGTTTGGGTGTCATTCAGACCGAAACCCTACCGACACATACGCTTTGGGTGTAATTCAGACCGACACATTCGTTTTGGATGTATTTCAGACCGAAACTCTACCGAAACATAGGTTTGGGCGTAATTGAGACCTAAACACTAGCTAACATACGTTTGGGTGTCATTCAGACCGAAACCCTACCGACAAATACGCTTTGGATGTAATTCAGACAGACACATTCGTGTTGGATGTATTTCAGACCGAAACTCTACCGAAACATACGTTTTGGGCGTAATTTAGACCTAAACACTAGCTAACATACGTTTGGGTGTCATTCAGACCGACACATTCGTTTTGGATGTATTTCAGACCGAAACTCTACCGAAACTCTACCGAAACATAAGTTTTGGGCGTAATTGAGACCTAAACACTAGCTAACATACGTTTGGGTGCCATTCAGACCGAAACCCTACCGACATATACGCTTTGGGTGTAATTCAGACCGACACATTCGTTTTGGATGTATTTCAGTCCAAAACTCTACCGAAACATACGTTTTGGGCGTAATTTAGACCTAAACACTAGCTCACATACGTTTGGGTGTCATTCAGACCGAAACCCTACCGACATATACGCTTTGGGTGTAATTCAGACCGACACATTCGTTTTGGATGTGTTTCAGTCCGAAACTCTACCGAAACATACGTTTTGGGCGTAATTTAGACCTAAACACTAGCTAACATACGTTTGGGTGTCATTCAGACGGAAACCCTACCGACACATACGCTTTGGATGTAATTCAGACCGACACATTCGTTTTGGATGTATTTCAGTCCGAAACTCTGCCGAAACATACGCTTTGGGCGTAATTTAGACCTGAACACTAGCTAACATACGTTCGGGTGTCATTCAGAGCGAAACCCTACCGACACATACGCTTTTTTAGTGTAATACAGATTGACACATTCGTTTTTGATGTATTTCAGGCCGAAACTCTACCGAAACATACGTTTTCGGCGTAATTTAGGCCTAAACACTAGCTAACATACGTTTGCGTGTCATTCAGACCGAAACCCTACCGACATACACGCTTTGGGTGTAATTCAGACCGACACATTCGTTTTGGATGTATTTCAGGCCGAAACTCTACCGAAACATACGTTTTTGGCGTAATTTAGACCTAAACACTGGCTCATATACGTTTTGGTGTCATTCAGACCGAAACCATACCGACACATACGCTTTGGGTGTAATTCAGACCGACACGTTCGTTTTGGATGTATTTCAGACCGAAACTCTACCGAAACATACGTTTTGGGCGTAATTTAGACCTAAACACTAGCTAACATACGTTTGAGTGTCATTCAGACCGAAACCCTACCGACACATACGCTTTTGGTGTAATTCAGACCGACACATTCGTTTCGGATGTATTTCAGACCGAAACTCTACCGAAACATACGTTTTGGGCGTAATTTAGACCTAAACACTAACTAACATACGTTTGGGTGTCATTCAGATCGAAACCCTACCGACCCATACGCTTTGGGTGTAATGCAGACCGAAACACTTGCTAACATTCGTTTTGGATGTATTTCAGACCGAAACTCTACCGAAACATACGTTTTCGGCGTAATTTAGACCTAAACACTAGCTAACATACGTTTGGGCGTCATTCAGACCGAAACCCTACCGACACATACGCTTTGGGTGTAATTCTGACCGACACATTCGTTTTGGATGTATTTCAGACCGAAACTTTAATGAAACATACGTTTTGGGCGTAATTTAGACCTAAACACTAGCCAACATACGTTTGGGTGTCATTCAGACCGACACATTCGTTTTGGATGTATTTCAAACCGAAACTCTACCGAAACATAAGTGTTGGGCGTAATTTAGACCTAAACACTAGCTAACCTACGTTTGGGTGTCATTCACACCGAAACCCTACCGACATATACGCTTTGGGTGTAATTCAGACCGACACATTGGTTTTGGGTGTAATTCAGACCGACACATTCGTTTTGGATATATTTCAGACCGAAACTCTACCGAAACATACGTTTTGGGCGTAATTTAGACCTAAACACTGGCTAACATACGTTTGGGTGTCATTCAGACCGAAACCCTACCGACACATACGCTTTGGGTGTAATTCAGACCGACACATTCGTTTTGGATGTATTTCAGACCGAAACTCTACCATAATACGGAAAGCCAAAGCCACCAGGATTAGCATGTTTTAATATAACGATGCGATGGCAAGAACGGACATGATTATTACAGATTCGCATGACACAGTGTGTCAAGCCCATCATCACTAGTATAACTAGTCACAAGGGGAGAGAGGGGGGGGGCGTATAATGCATTCGAAATAGGTTTTGTTATACGAATTTACGTCACAGTTTTAGTGACATGCAACCTACTAAAATATTCTTCCTGGAGTTATATTAAGAGATATCCCAAGTGATTCAAGGTCATTTTACATGGCACGCCAACTGTTAGTGTGGCGGCGTTTCAATTGTTAAGTAATGTGACATGACTAATATTATAGGTTTTACACACCAAAGAGACGCCTCGACTTGGAAATCAATATGGGACATTCCATGCACCTACGCACCTAGACCACCCGCCACTCGTCATGCCCACCATCGATGAAATTCTTTCCGAATCATCAACAAATAACTTACTTTAAGATCCATATGACAGAATGGCAAAGACCCATCCCCCGCCATTGACATTGAGGCACACCTGGCAGCAGCCACACGATATCTGTATGGGTGCGTCAATGTGCCGCCAATAGGGATGGTTGGTTCTTCACGTGTGACATCTGTATGGGTGCGTCAATGTGCCGCCAATAGGGATGGTTGGTTCTTCACGTGTGACATCTGTATGGGTGCGTCAATGTGCCGCCAATAGGGATGGTTGGTTCTTCACGTGTGACATCTGTATGGGTGCGTCAATGTGCCCCCAATAGGGATGGTTGGTTCTTCACGTGTGACATCTGTATGGGTGCGTCAATGTGCCACCAATAGGGATGGTTGGTTCTTCACGTGTGACATCTGTATGGGTGCGTCATTGTGCCTCCAATAGGGATGGTTGGTTCTTCACGTGTGACATCTGTATGGGTGCGTCATTGTGCCTCCAATAGGGATGGTTGGTTCTTCACGTGTGACATCTGTATGGGTGCGTCAATGTGCCCCCAATAGGGATGGTTGGTTCTTCACGTGTGACATTTGTATGGGTGCGTCAATGTGCCCCCAATAGGGATGGTTGGTTCTTCACGTGTGACATCTGTATGGGTGCGTCAATGTGCCGCCAATAGGGATGGTTGGTTCTTCACGTGTGACATCTGTATGGGTGCGTCAATGTGCCCCCAATAGGGATGGTTGGTTCTTCACGTGTGACATCTGTATGGGTGCGTCAATGTGCCCCCAATAGGGATGGTTGGTTCTTCATGTGTGACATCTGTATGGGTGCGTCAATGTGCCGCCAATAGGGATGGTTGGTTCTTCACGTGTGACATCTGTATGGGTGCGTCAATGTGCCGCCAATAGGGATGGTTGGTTCTTCACGTGTGACATCTGTATGGGTGCGTCAATGTGCCCCCAATAGGGATGGTTGGTTCTTCACGTGTGACATCTGTATGGGTGCGTCATTGTGCCGCCTATAGGGATGGTTGGTTCTTCACGTGTGACATCTGTATGGGTGCATCAATGTGCCACCAATAGGGATGGTTGGTTCTTCATGTGCGACATCTGTATCGGTGCGTCAATGTGCCCCCAATAGGGATGGTTGGTTCTTCACGTGTGACATCTGTATGGGTGCGTCAATGTGCCCCCAATAGGGATGGTTGGTTCTTCACGTGTGACATCTGTATGGGTGCGTCAATGTGCCCCCAATAGGGATGGTTGGTTCTTCACGTGTGACATCTGTATGGGTGCGTCAATGTGCCCCCAATAGGGATGGTTGGTTCTTCACGTGTGACATCTGTATGGGTGCGTCATTGTGCCTCCAATAGGGATGGTTGGTTCTTCACGTGTGACATCTGCATGGGTGCGTCATTGTGCCTCCAATAGGGATGGTTGGTTCTTCACGTGTGACATCTGTATGGGTGCGTCAATGTGCCGCCAATAGGGATGGTTGGTTCTTCATGTGTGACATCTGTATGGGTGCGTCAATGTGCCGCTAATAGATGTGGTTGGTTCTTCAAGTGTGACATCTGTATGGGTGCGTCAGTATGCCGCCAATAGTTGTGGTTGCTTCGTCACGTGTGACATTTTTATGGGTGCTTCAATAGGCCACCAATAGGGGTGGTTGGTTCCTCAAGTGTGACATATCTATGGGTGCGTCAGTATGCCGCCAATAGTTGTGGTTGCTTCGTCACGTGTGACATTTTTATGGGTGCTTCAATAGGCCACCAATAGGGGTGGTTGGTTCTTCACGTGTGACATCTGTATGGGTGCGTCATTGTGCCTCCAATAGGGATGGTTGGTTCTTCAAGTGTGACATCTGTATGGGTGCATCAATGTGCCCCCAATAGGGGTGGTTGGTTCTTCACGTGTGACATCTGTATGGGTGCGTCAATGTGCCACCAATAGGGGTGGTTGGTTCTTCACGTGTGACATCTGTATGGGTGCATCAATGTGCCCCCAATAGGGATGGTTGGTTCTTCACGTGTGACATCTGTATGGGTGCGTCAATGTGCCTCCAATAGGGATGGTTGGTTCTTCACGTGTGACATCTGTATGGGTGCGTCAATGTGCCCCCAATAGGGATGGTTGGTTCTTCACGTGTGACATCTGTATGGGTGCGTCAATGTGCCTCCAATAGGGATGGTTGGTTCTTCACGTGTGACATCTGTATGGGTGCGTCATTGTGCCGCCAATAGGGATGGTTGGTTCTTCACGTGTGACATCTGTATGGGTGCGTCAATGTGCCTCCAATAGGGATGGTTGGTTCTTCACGTGTGACATCTGTATGGGTGCGTCAATGTGCCCCCAATAGGGATGGTTGGTTCTTCACGTGTGACATCTGTATCGGTGCGTCAATGTGCCCCCAATAGGGATGGTTGGTTCTTCATGTGTGACATCTGTATGGGTGCGTCAATGTGCCCCCAATAGGGATGGTTGGTTCTTCACGTGTGACATCTGTATGGGGGCATCAATGTGCCCCCAATAGGGATGGTTGGTTCTTCACGTGTGACATCTGTATGGGTGCGTCAATGTGCCCTCAATAGGGATGGTTGGTTCTTCACGTCTGACATCTGTATGGGTGCGTCATTGTGCCCCCAATAGGGATGGTTGGTTCTTCACGTGTGACATCTGTATGGGTGCGTCAATGTGCCGCCAATAGGGATGGTTGGTTCTTCACGTGTGACATCTGTATGGGTGCGTCATTGTGCCTCCAATAGGGATGGTTGGTTCTTCACGTGTGACATCTGTATGGGTGCGTCAATGTGCCGCCAATAGGGATGGTTGGTTTTTCACGTGTGACATCTGTATGGGTGCGTCAGAGTGCCCCCAATAGGGATGGTTGGTTTTTCACGTGTGACATCTGTATGGGTGCGTCAATGTGCCCCCAATAGGGATGGTTGGTTCTTCATGTGTGACATCTGTATGGGTGCGTCAATGTGCCCCCAATAGGGATGGTTGGTTCTTCACGTGTGACATCTGTATGGGTGCGTCAATGTGCCGCCAATAGGGATGGTTGGTTCTTCACGTGTGACATCTGTATGGGTGCGTCATTGTGCCGCCAATAGGGATGGTTGGTTCTTCACGTGTGACATCTGTATGGGTGCGTCATTGTGCCTCCAATAGGGATGGTTTGTTCTTCACGTGTGACATCTGTATGGGTGCGTCAATGTGCCGCCAATAGGGATGGTTGGTTCTTCACGTGTGACATCTGTATGGGTGCGTCATTGTGCCGCCAATAGGGATGGTTGGTTCTTCACGTGTGACATCTGTATGGGTGCATCAATGTGCCCCCTATAGGGATGGTTGGTTCTTCACGTGTGACATCTGTATGGGTGCGTCATTGTGCCTCCAATAGGGATGGTTGGTTCTTCACGTGTGACATCTGTATGGGTGCGTAAATGTGCCCCCAATAGGGATGGTTGGTTCTTCACGTGTGACATCTGTATGGGTGCGTCAATGTGCCACCAATAGGGATGGTTGGTTCTTCATGTGTGACATCTGTATGGGTGCGTCAATGTGCCCCCAATAGGGATGGTTGGTTCTTCACGTGTGACATCTGTATGGGTGCGTCATTGTGCCTCCAATAGGGATGGTTGGTTCTTCACGTGTGACATCTGTATGGGTGCGTCAATGTGCCCCCAATAGGGATGGTTGGTTCTTCACGTGTGACATCTGTATGGGTGCGTCATTGTGTCGCCAATAGGGATGGTTGGTTCTTCACGTGTGACATCTGTATGGGTGCGTCATTGTGCCTCCAATAGGGATGGTTGGTTCTTCACGTGTGACATCTGTATGGGTGCGTCAATGTGCCGCCAATAGGGATGGTTGGTTCTTCACGTGTGACATCTGTATGGGTGCATCAATGTGCCCCCAATAGGGATGGTTGGTTCTTCACGTGTGACATCTGTATGGGTGCGTCATTGTGCCGCCAATAGGGATGGTTGGTTCTTCACGTGTGACATCTGTATGGGTGCGTCATTGTGCCTCCAAAAGGGATGGTTGGTTCTTCACGTGTGACATCTGTATGGGTGCGTCAATGTGCCGCCAATAGGGATGGTTGGTTCTTCACGTGTGACATCTGTATGGGTGCGTCAATGTGCCCCCAATAGGGATGGTTGGTTCTTCACGTGTGACATCTGTATGGGTGCATCAATGTGCCCCCAATAGGGATGGTCGGTTCTTCACGTGTGACATCTGTATGGGTGCGTCAATGTGCCCCCAATAGGGATGGTTGGTTCTTCACGTGTGACATCTGTATGGGTGCGTCAATGTGCCACCAATAGCGGTGGTTGGTTCTTCACGTGTGACATCTGTATGGGTGCGTCAATGTGCCCCCAATAGGGATGGTTGGTTCTTCACGTGTGACATCTGTATGGGTGCGTCATTGTGCCTCCAATAGGGATGGTTGGTTCTTCACGTGTGACATCTGTATGGGTGCGTCAATGTGCAACCAATAGGGGTGGTTGGTTCTTCACGTGTGACATCTGTATGGGTGCGTCATTGTGCCTCCAATAGGGATGGTTGGTTCTTCACGTGTGACATCTGTATGGGTGCGTCAATTTGCCCCCAATAGGGATGGTTGGTTCTTCACGTGTGACATCTGTATGGGTGCGTCATTGTGCCGCCAATAGGGATGGTTGGTTCTTCACGTGTGATATCTGTATGGGTGCGTCATTGAGCCTCCAATAGGGATGGTTGGTCCTTCATGCCGCCAATAGTTGTGGTTGCTTCGTCACGTGTGACATTTTTATGGGTGCTTCAATAGGCCACCAATAGGGGTGGTTGGTTCTTCACGTGTGACATCTGTATGGGTGCGTCATTGTGCCTCCAATAGGGATGGTTGGTTCTTCAAGTGTGACATCTGTATGGGTGCGTCATTGTGCCCCCAATAGGGGTGGTTGGTTCTTCACGTGTGACATCTGTATGGGTGCGTCAATGTGCCACCAATAGGGGTGGTTGGTTCTTCACGTGTGACATCTGTATGGGTGTATCAATGTGCCCCCAATAGGGATGGTTGGTTCTTCACGTGTGACATCTGTATGGGTGCGTCAATGTGCCCTCAATAGGGATGGTTGGTTCTTCACGTGTGACATCTGTATGGGTGCGTCATTGTGCCCCCAATAGGGATGGTTGGTTCTTCACGTGTGACATCTGTATGGGTGCGTCAATGTGCCGCCAATAGGGATGGTTGGTTCTTCACGTGTGACATCTGTATGGGTGCGTCATTGTGCCTCCAATAGGGATGGTTGGTTCTTCACGTGTGACATCTGTATGGGTGCGTCAATGTGCCGCCAATAGGGATGGTTGGTTCTTCACGTGTGACATCTGTATGGGTGCGTCAGTGTGCCCCCAATAGGGATGGTTGGTTCTTCACGTGTGACATCTGTATGGGTGCATCAATGTGCCCCCAATAGGGATGGTCGGTTCTTCACGTGTGACATCTGTATGGGTGCGTCAATGTGCCCCCAATAGGGATGGTTGGTTCTTCACGTGTGACATCTGTATGGGTGCGTCAATGTGCCACCAATAGGGGTGGTTGGTTCTTCACGTGTGACATCTGTATGGGTGCGTCAATGTGCCCCCAATAGGGATGGTTGGTTCTTCACGTGTGACATCTGTATGGGTGCGTCATTGTGCCTCCAATAGGGATGGTTGGTTCTTCACGTGTGACATCTGTATGGGTGCGTCAATGTGCCCCCAATAGGGGTGGTTGGTTCTTCACGTGTGACATCTGTATGGGTGCGTCATTGTGCCTCCAATAGGGATGGTTGGTTCTTCACGTGTGACATCTGTATGGGTGCGTCAATTTGCCCCCAATAGGGATGGTTGGTTCTTCACGTGTGACATCTGTATGGGTGCGTCATTGTGCCGCCAATAGGGATGGTTGGTTCTTCACGTGTGACATCTGTATGGGTGCGTCATTGTGCCTCCAATAGGGATGGTTGGTTCTTCACGTGTGACATCTGTATGGGTGCGTCAATTTGCCCCCAATAGGGATGGTTGGTTCTCCACGTGTGACATCTGTATGGGTGCGTCATTGTGCCGCCAATAGGGATGGTTGGTTCTTCACGTGTGATATCTGTATGGGTGCGTCATTGAGCCTCCAATAGGGATGGTTGGTCCTTCATGCCGCCAATAGTTGTGGTTGCTTCGTCACGTGTGACATTTTTATGGGTGCTTCAATAGGCCACCAATAGGGGTGGTTGGTTCTTCACGTGTGACATCTGTATGGGTGCGTCATTGTGCCTCCAATAGGGATGGTTGGTTCTTCAAGTGTGACATCTGTATGGGTGCGTCATTGTGCCCCCAATAGGGGTGGTTGGTTCTTCACGTGTGACATCTGTATGGGTGCGTCAATGTGCCACCAATAGGGGTGGTTGGTTCTTCACGTGTGACATCTGTATGGGTGTATCAATGTGCCCCCAATAGGGATGGTTGGTTCTTCACGTGTGACATCTGTATGGGTGCGTCAATGTGCCCTCAATAGGGATGGTTGGTTCTTCACGTGTGACATCTGTAGTATGGGTGCGTCATTGTGCCCCCAATAGGGGTGGTTGGTTCTTCACGTGTGACATCTGTATGGGTGCGTCAATGTGCCACCAATAGGGGTGGTTGGTTCTTCACGTGTGACATCTGTATGGGTGTATCAATGTGCCCCCAATAGGGATGGTTGGTTCTTCACGTGTGACATCTGTATGGGTGCGTCAATGTGCCCTCAATAGGGATGGTTGGTTCTTCACGTGTGACATCTGTATGGGTGCGTCATTGTGCCTCCAATCAACCATCCCTATTGGCGGCACATTGACGCACCCATACAGATGTCACACGTGAAGAACCAACCATCCCTATTGGCGGCACATTGACGCACCCATACAGATATCGTGTGGCTGCTGCCAGGTGTGCCTCAATGTCAATGGCGGGGGATGGGTCTTTGCCATTCTGTCATATGGATCTTATAGTAAGTTATTTGTTGATGCTTCGGAAAGAATTTCATCGATGGTGGGCATGACGAGTGGCGGGTGGTCTAGGTGCGTAGGTGCATGGAATGTGCCATATTGGTTTCCAAGTCGAGGCGTCTCTTTGGTGTGTAGAACCTATAATATTAGTCATGTCACATTACTTAACAATTGAAACGCCGCCACACTAACAGTTGGCGTGCCATGTAAATAGACCTTGAATCACTTGGGATATCTCTTAATATAACTCCAGGAAGAATATTTTAGTAGGTTGCATGTCACTAAAACTGTGACGTAAATTCGTATAACAAAACCTATTTCGAATGCATTATACGCCCCCCCCCCCCTCTCTCCCCTTGTATTCGTCAGTGTGACTAGTTATACTAGTGATGATGGGCTTGACACACTGTGTCATGCGAATCTGTAATAATCATGTCCGTTCTTGCCATCGCATCGTTATATTAAAACATGCTAATCCTGGTGGCTTTGGCTTTCCGTATTATGGTAGAGTTTCGGTCTGAAATACATCCAAAACGAATGTGTCGGTCTGAATTACACCAAAGCGTATGTGTCGGTAGGGTTTCGGTCTGAATGACACCCAAACGTATGTTAGCTAGTGTTTAGGTCTAAATTACGCCGAAAACGTATGTTTCGGTAGAGTTTCGGTCTGAAATACATCCAAAACGAATGTGTCGGTCTGAATTACACCCAAAACCAATGTGTCGGTCTGAATTACACCCAAAGCGTATATGTCGGTAGGGTTTCGGTGTGAATGACACCCAAACGTAGGTTAGCTAGTGTTTAGGTCTAAATTACGCCCAACACTTATGTTTCGGTAGAGTTTCGGTTTGAAATACATCCAAAACGAATGTGTCGGTCTGAATGACACCCAAACGTATGTTGGCTAGTGTTTAGGTCTAAATTACGCCCAAAACGTATGTTTCGGTAGAGTTTCGGTCTGAAATACATCCGAAACGAATGTGTCGGTCTGAATTACACCAAAAGCGTATGTGTCGGTAGGGTTTCGGTCTGAATGACACTCAAACGTATTTTAGCTAGTGTTTAGGTCTAAATTACGCCAAAACGTATGTTTCGGTAGAGTTTCGGTCTGAAATACATCCAAAACGAACGTGTCGGTCTGAATTACACCCAAAGCGTATGTGTCGGTATGGTTTCGGTCTGAATGACACCAAAACGTATATGAGCCAGTGTTTAGGTCTAAATTACGCCGAAAACGTATGTTTCGGTAGAGTTTCGGCCTGAAATACATCCAAAACGAATGTGTCGGTCTGAATTAAACCCAAAGCGTGTATGTCGGTAGGGTTTCGGTCTGAATGACACCCAAACGTATGTTAGCTAGTGTTTAGGCCTAAATTACGCCGAAAACGTATGTTTCGGTAGAGTTTCGGCCTGAAATACATCGCAAACGAATGTGTCAATCTGTATTACACTAAAAAAGCGTATGTGTCGGTAGGGTTTCGGTCTGAATGACACCCAAACGTATGTTAGCTAGTGTTCAGGTCTAAATTACGCCCAAAGCGTATGTTTCGGCAGAGTTTCGGACTGAAATACATCTGAAACGAATGTGTCGGTCTGAATTACATCAAAGCGTATGTGTCGGTAGGGTTTCGGACTGAAACATATCCAAAACGAATCTGTCGGTCTGAATTACACCCAAAGCGTATATGTCGGTAGGGTTTCGGTCTGAATGACACCCAAACGTATGTTAGCTAATGTTTAGGTCTAAATTACGCCCAAAACGTATGTTTCGGTAGAGTTTTGGACTGACATACATCCAAAACGAATGTGTCGGTCTGAATTACACCCAAAGCGTATATGTCGGTAGGGTTTCGGTCTGAATGGCACCCAAATGTATGTTAGCTAGTGTTTAGGTCTCAATTACGCCCAAAACTTATGTTTCGGTAGAGTGTCGGTCTGAAATACATCCAAAACGAATGTGTCGGTCTGAATGACACCCAAACGTATGTTAGCTAGTGTTTAGGTCTAAATTGCGCCCAAAACGTATGTTTCGGTAGAGTTTCGGTCTGAAATACATCCAACACGAATGTGTCTGTCTGAATTACATCCAAAGCGTATTTGTCGGTAGGGTTTCGGTCTGAATGACACCTAAACGTATGTTAGCTAGTGTTTAGGTCTCAATTACGCCCAAAACTATGTTTCGGTAGAGTTTCGGTCTGAAATACATCCAAAATGAATGTGTCGGTCTGAATTACACCCAAAGCGTATGTGTCGGTAGGGTTTCGGTCTGAATGACACCCAAACATATGTTAGCTAGTGTTTAGGTCTAAATTACGCCGAAAACGTATGTTTCGGTAGAGTTTCGGTCTGAAATACATCCAAAACGATTGTGTCGGTCTGAATTACACCCAAAACCAATGTGTCGGTCTGAATTACACCCAAAGCGTATATGTCGGTAGGGTTTCGGTGTGAATGACACCCAAACGTAGGTTAGCTAGTGTTTAGGTCTAAATTACGCCCAAAACGTATGTTTCGGTAGAGTTTCGGTCTGAAATACATCCAAAACGAATGTGTCGGTCTGAATTACACCCAAAGCGTATGTGTCGGTAGGGTTTCGGTCTGAATGACACCAAAACGTATATGAGCTAGTGTTTAGGTCTAAATTACGCCGAAAACGTATGTTTCGGTAGAGTTTCGGTCTGAAATACATCCAAAACGAATGTGTCGGTCTGAATTACACCCAAAGCGTATGTGTCGGTAGGGTTTCGGTCTGAATGACACCAAAACGTATATGAGCTAGTGTTTAGGTCTAAATTACGCCGAAAACGTATGTTTCGGTAGAGTTTCGGTCTGAAATACATCCGAAACGAATGTGTCGGTCTGAATTACACCAAAAGCGTATGTGTCGGTAGGGTTTCGGTCTGAATGACACTCAAACGTATGTTAGCTAGTGTTTAGGTCTAAATTACGCCCAAAACGTATGTTTCGGTAGAGTTTCGGTCTGAAATACATCCAAAACGAATGTTAGCAGGTGTTTCGGTCTGCATTACACCCAAAGCGTATGTGTCGGTACTGTTTCGGTCTGAATGACACCCAAACGTTAGGTCTCAATTACGCCCAAAACTATGTTTCGGTAGAGTTTCGGTCTGAAATACATCCAAAACGAATGTGTCGGTCTGAATTACACCTAAAGCGTATGTGTCAGTAGGGTTTCGGTCTGAATGACACCCAAACATATGTTAGCTAGTGTTTAGGTCTAAATTACGCCGAAAACGTATGTTTCGGTAGAGTTTCGGTCTGAAATACATCCAAAACGATTGTGTCGGTCTGAATTACACCCGAAACCAATGTGTCGGTCTGAATTACACCCAAAGCGTATATGTCGGTAGGGTTTCGGTGTGAATGACACCCAAACGTAGGTTAGCTAGTGTTTAGGTCTAAATTACGCCCAACACTTATGTTTCGGTAGAGTTTCGGTTTGAAATACATCCAAAACGAATGTGTCGGTCTGAATGACACCCAAACGTATGTTGGCTAGTGTTTAGGTCTAAATTACGCCCAAAACGTATGTTTCGTGAAAGTTTCGGTCTGAAATACATCCAAAACGAATGTGTCGGTCTGAATTACACCCAAAGCGTATGTGTCGGTACTGTTTCGATCTGAATGACACCCAAACGTATGTTAGTTAGTGTTTAGGTCTAAATTACGCCGAAAACGTATGTTTCGGTAGAGTTTCGGTCTGAAATACATCCAAAACGAATGTGTCGGTCTGAATTACACCCAAAGCGTATGTGTCGGTAGGGTTTCGGTCTGAATGACACCAAAACGTATATGAGCTAGTGTTTAGGTCCAAATTACGCCGAAAACGTATGTTTCGGTAGAATTTCGGCCTGAAATACATCCAAAACGAATGTGTCAATCTGTATTACACTAAAAAAGCGTATGTGTCGGTAGGGTTTCGGTCTGAATGACACCCAAACGTATGTTAGCTAGCGTTTAGATCTAAATTACGCCCAAAACGTATGTTTCGGTAGAGTTTCGGACTGAAATACATCCAAAACGAATGTGTCGGTCTGAATTACACCCAAAGCGTATGTGTCGGTAGGGTTTCGGTCTGAATGACACCCAAACGTATGTTAGCTAGTGTTTAGGTCTAAATTACGCCCGAAACGTATGTTTCGGTAGAGTTTTGGTCTGAAATACATCCAAAACGAATGTGTCGGTCTGAATTACACCCGAAGCGTATGTGTCGGTGGGGTTTCCGTCTGAATGACACCCAAATGCATGTTAGCTAGTGTTTAGGTCTAAATTCTTCCCAAAACGTATGTTTCGGTAGAGTTTCGGACTGAAATACATCCAAAACGAATGTGTCGGTCTGAATTATACCCAAAGCGTATATGTCGGTCGGGTTTCGGTCTGAATGACACCCAAACGTCTGTTAGCTAGTGTTTAGGTCTAAATTACGCCCAAAACGTATGTTTCGGTAGAGTTTCGGTCTGAAATACATCCAAAACGAATGTTAGCAAGTGTTTCGGTCTGCATTACACCCAAAGCGTATGGGTCGGTAGGGTTTCGATCTGAATGACACCCAAACGTATGTTAGTTAGTGTTTAGGTCTAAATTACGCCCGAAACGTATGTTTCGGTAGAGTTTCGGTCTGAAATACATCCGAAACGAATGTGTCGGTCTGAATTACACCAAAAGCGTATGTGTCGGTAGGGTTTCGGTCTGAATGACACTCAAACGTATGTTAGCTGGTGTTTAGGTCTAAATTACGCCCAAAACGTATGTTTTGGTAGAGTTTCGGTCTGAAATACATCCAAAACGAATGTTAGCAAGTGTTTCGGTCTGCATTACATCCAAAGCGTACGGGTCGGTAGGGTTTCGATCTGAATGACGCCCAAACGTATGTTAGTTAGTGTTTATGTCTAAATTACGCCCAAAGCGTATGTTTCGGTAGAGTTTCGGTCTGAAATACATCCAAAACGAACGTGTCGGTCTGAATTACACCCAAAGCGTATGTGTCGGTATGGTTTCGGTCTGAATGACACCAAAACGTATATGAGCTAGTGTTTAGGTCTAAATTACGCCGAAAACGTATGTTTCGGTTGAGTTTCGGCCTGAAATACATCCAAAACAAATGTGTCGGTCTGAATTACACCCAAAGCGTGTATGTCGGTAGGGTTTCGGTCTGAATGACACCCAAACGTATGTTAGCTAGTGTTTAGGTCTAAATTACACCGAAAACGTATGTTTCGGTAGAGTTTCGGTCTGAAATACATCCAAAACGAATGTGTCGGTCTGAATTACACCCAAAACCAATGTGTCGGTCTGAATTACACCCAAAGCGTATATGTCGGTAGGGTTTCGGTGTGAATGACACCCAAACGAAGGTTACCTAGTGTTTAGGTCTAAATTACGCCCAACACTTATGTTTCGGTAGAGTTTTGGTTTGAAATACATCCAAAACGAATGTGTCGGTCTGAATGACACCCAAACGTATGTTGGCTAGTGTTTAGGTCTAAATTACGCCCAAAACGTATGTTTCGTTAAAGTTTCGGTCTGAAATACATCCAAAACGAATGTGTCGGTCTGAATTACACCCAAAGCGTATGTGTCGGTACTGTTTCGGTCTGAATGACACCCAAACGTATGTTAGCTAGTGTTTAGGTCTAAATTACGCCCAAAACGTATGTTTCGGTAGAGTTTCGGTCTGAAATACATCCAAAACGAATGTTAGCAAGTGTTTCGGTCTGCATTACACCCAAAGCGTATGGGTCGGTAGGGTTTCGATCTGAATGACGCCCAAACGTATGTTAGTTAGTGTTTATGTCTAAATTACGCCCAAAGCGTATGTTTCGGTAGAGTTTCGGTCTGAAATACATCCAAAACCAACGTGTCGGTCTGAATTACACCCAAAGCGTATGTGTCGGTATGGTTTCGGTCTGAATGACACCAAAACGTATATGAGCTAGTGTTTAGGTCTAAATTACGCCCAAAACGTATGTTTCGGTAGAGTTTCGGTCTGAAATACATCCAAAACGAATGTTAGCAAGTGTTCCGGTCTGCATTACACCCAAAGCGTATGGGTCGGTAGGGTTTCGATCTGAATGACACCCAAACGTATGTTAGTTAGTGTTTAGGTGTAAATTACGCCCAAAACGTATGTTTCGGTAGAGTTTCGGTCTGAAATACATCCGAAACGAATGTGTCGGTCTGAATTACACCAAAAGCGTATGTGTCGGTAGGGTTTCGGTCTGAATGACACTCAAACGTATGTTAGCTAGTGTTTAGGTCTAAATTACGCCCAAAACGTATGTTTCGGTAGAGTTTCGGTCTGAAATACATCCAAAACGAATGTTAGCAAGTGTTTCGGTCTGCATTACACCCAAAGCGTACGGGTCGGTAGGGTTTCGATCTGAATGACGCCCAAACGTATGTTAGTTAGTGTTTATGTCTAAATTACGCCCAAAGCGTATGTTTCGGTAGAGTTTCGGTCTGAAATACATCCAAAACGAATGTTAGCAAGTGTTTCGGTCTGCATTACACCCAAAGCGTATGGGTCGGTAGGGTTTCGATCTGAATGACACCCAAACGTATGTTAGTTAGTGTTTAGGTCTAAATTACGCCCGAAACGTATGTTTCGGTAGAGTTTCGGTCTGAAATACATCCGAAACGAATGTGTCGGTCTGAATTACACCAAAAGCGTATGTGTCGGTAGGGTTTCGGTCTGAATGACACTCAAACGTATGTTAGCTGGTGTTTAGGTCTAAATTACGCCCAAAACGTATGTTTTGGTAGAGTTTCGGTCTGAAATACATCCAAAACGAATGTTAGCAAGTGTTTCGGTCTGCATTACATCCAAAGCGTACGGGTCGGTAGGGTTTCGATCTGAATGACGCCCAAACGTATGTTAGTTAGTGTTTATGTCTAAATTACGCCCAAAGCGTATGTTTCGGTAGAGTTTCGGTCTGAAATACATCCAAAACGAACGTGTCGGTCTGAATTACACCCAAAGCGTATGTGTCGGTATGGTTTCGGTCTGAATGACACCAAAACGTATATGAGCTAGTGTTTAGGTCTAAATTACGCCGAAAACGTATGTTTCGGTTGAGTTTCGGCCTGAAATACATCCAAAACAAATGTGTCGGTCTGAATTACACCCAAAGCGTGTATGTCGGTAGGGTTTCGGTCTGAATGACACCCAAACGTATGTTAGCTAGTGTTTAGGTCTAAATTACACCGAAAACGTATGTTTCGGTAGAGTTTCGGTCTGAAATACATCCAAAACGAATGTGTCGGTCTGAATTACACCCAAAACCAATGTGTCGGTCTGAATTACACCCAAAGCGTATATGTCGGTAGGGTTTCGGTGTGAATGACACCCAAACGAAGGTTAGCTAGTGTTTAGGTCTAAATTACGCCCAACACTTATGTTTCGGTAGAGTTTTGGTTTGAAATACATCCAAAACGAATGTGTCGGTCTGAATGACACCCAAACGTATGTTGGCTAGTGTTTAGGTCTAAATTACGCCCAAAACGTATGTTTCGTTAAAGTTTCGGTCTGAAATACATCCAAAACGAATGTGTCGGTCTGAATTACACCCAAAGCGTATGTGTCGGTACTGTTTCGGTCTGAATGACACCCAAACGTATGTTAGCTAGTGTTTAGGTCTAAATTACGCCCAAAACGTATGTTTCGGTAGAGTTTCGGTCTGAAATACATCCAAAACGAATGTTAGCAAGTGTTTCGGTCTGCATTACACCCAAAGCGTATGGGTCGGTAGGGTTTCGATCTGAATGACGCCCAAACGTATGTTAGTTAGTGTTTATGTCTAAATTACGCCCAAAGCGTATGTTTCGGTAGAGTTTCGGTCTGAAATACATCCAAAACCAACGTGTCGGTCTGAATTACACCCAAAGCGTATGTGTCGGTATGGTTTCGGTCTGAATGACACCAAAACGTATATGAGCTAGTGTTTAGGTCTAAATTACGCCCAAAACGTATGTTTCGGTAGAGTTTCGGTCTGAAATACATCCAAAACGAATGTTAGCAAGTGTTCCGGTCTGCATTACACCCAAAGCGTATGGGTCGGTAGGGTTTCGATCTGAATGACACCCAAACGTATGTTAGTTAGTGTTTAGGTGTAAATTACGCCCAAAACGTATGTTTCGGTAGAGTTTCGGTCTGAAATACATCCGAAACGAATGTGTCGGTCTGAATTACACCAAAAGCGTATGTGTCGGTAGGGTTTCGGTCTGAATGACACTCAAACGTATGTTAGCTAGTGTTTAGGTCTAAATTACGCCCAAAACGTATGTTTCGGTAGAGTTTCGGTCTGAAATACATCCAAAACGAATGTTAGCAAGTGTTTCGGTCTGCATTACACCCAAAGCGTACGGGTCGGTAGGGTTTCGATCTGAATGACGCCCAAACGTATGTTAGTTAGTGTTTATGTCTAAATTACGCCCAAAGCGTATGTTTCGGTAGAGTTTCGGTCTGAAATACATCCAAAACGAACGTGTCGGTCTGAATTACACCCAAAGCGTATGTGTCGGTATGGTTTCGGTCTGAATGACACCAAAACGTATATGAGCTAGTGTTTAGGTCTAAATTACGCCGAAAACGTATGTTTCGGTTGAGTTTCGGCCTGAAATACATCCAAAACAAATGTGTCGGTCTGAATTACACCCAAAGCGTGTATGTCGGTAGGGTTTCGGTCTGAATGACACCCAAACGTATGTTAGCTAGTGTTTAGGTCTAAATTACGCCCAACACTTATGTTTCGGTAGAGTTTTGGTTTGAAATACATCCAAAACGAATGTGTCGGTCTGAATGACACCCAAAACCAATGTGTCGGTCTGAATTACACCCAAAGCGTATATGTCGGTAGGGTTTCGGTGTGAATGACACCCAAACGCAGGTTAGCTAGTGTTTAGGTCTAAATTACGCCCAACACTTATGTTTCGGTAGAGTTTTGGTTTGAAATACATCCAAAACGAATGTGTCGGTCTGAATGACACCCAAACGTATGTTGGCTAGTGTTTAGGTCTAAATTACGCCCAAAACGTATGTTTCGTTAAAATTTCGGTCTGAAATACATCCAAAACGAATGTGTCGGTCTGAATTACACCCAAAGCGTATGTGTCGGTACTGTTTCGGTCTGAATGACACCCAAACGTATGTTAGCTAGTGTTTAGGTCTAAATTACGCCCAAAACGTATGTTTCGGTAGAGTTTCGGTCTGAAATACATCCAAAACGAATGTTAGCAAGTGTTTCGGTCTGCATTACACCCAAAGCGTATGGGTCGGTAGGGTTTCGATCTGAATGACACCCAAACGTATGTTAGTTAGTGTTTAGGTGTAAATTACGCCCAAAACGTATGTTTCGGTAGAGTTTCGGTCTGAAATACATCCGAAACGAATGTGTCGGTCTGAATTACACCAAAAGCGTATGTGTCGGTAGGGTTTCGGTCTGAATGACACCCAAACGTATGTTAGCTAGTGTTTAGGTCTAAATTACGCCCAAAGCGTATGTTTCGGTAGAGTTTCGGTCTGAAATACATCCAAAACGAACGTGTCGGTCTGAATTACACCCAAAGCGTATGTGTCGGTATGGTTTCGGTCTGAATGACACCAAAACGTATATGAGCTAGTGTTTAGGTCTAAATTACGCCGAAAACGTATGTTTCGGTTGAGTTTCGGCCTGAAATACATCCAAAACAAATGTGTCGGTCTGAATTACACCCAAAGCGTGTATGTCGGTAGGGTTTCGGTCTGAATGACACCCAAACGTACGTTAGCTAGTGTTTAGGTCTAAATTACACCGAAAACGTATGTTTCGGTAGAGTTTTGGTCTGAAATACATCCAAAACGAATGTGTCGGTCTGAATTACACCCAAAACCAATGTGTCGGTCTGAATTACACCCAAAGCGTATATGTCGGTAGGGTTTCGGTGTGAATGACACCCAAACGTAGGTTAGCTAGTGTTTAGGTCTAAATTACGCCCAACACTTATGTTTCGGTAGAGTTTCGGTTTGAAATACATCCAAAACGAATGTGTCGGTCTGAATGACACCCAAACGTATGTTGGCTAGTGTTTAGGTCTAAATGACGCCCAAAACGTATGTTTCGTTAAAGTTTCGGTCTGAAATACATCCAAAACGAATGTGTCGGTCTGAATTACACCCAAAGCGTATGTGTCGGTACTGTTTCGGTCTGAATGACACCCAAACGTATGTTAGCTAGTGTTTAGGTCTAAATTAAGCCCAAAACGTATGTTTCGGTAGAGTTTCGGTCTGAAATACATCCAAAACGAATGTTAGCAAGTGTTTCGGTCTGCATTACACCCAAAGCGTATGGGTCGGTAGTGTTTCGATCTGAATGACACCCAAACGTATGTTTGTTGGTGTTTAGGTGTAAATTACGCCCAAAACGTATGTTTCGGTAGAGTTTCGGTCAGAAATACATCCGAAACGAATGTGTCGGTCTGAATTACACCAAAAGCGTATGTGTCGGTAGGGTTTCGGTCTGAATGACACTCAAACGTATGTTAGCTAGTGTTTAGGTCTAAATTACGCCCAAAACGTATGTTTCGGTAGAGTTTCGGTCTGAAATACATCCAAAACGAATGTTAGCAAGTGTTTCGGTCTGCATTACACCCAAATCGTATGGGTCGGTAGGGTTTCGATCTGAATGACACCCAAACGTATGTTAGTTAGTGTTTAGGTGTAAATTACGCCCAAAACGTATGTTTCGGTAGAGTTTCGGTCTGAAATACATCCGAAACGAATGTGTCGGTCTGAATTACACCAAAAGCGTATGTGTCGGTAGGGTTTCGGTCTGAATGACACTCAAACGTATGTTAGCTAGTATTTAGGTCTAAATTACGCCGAACACGTATGTTTCGGTAGAGTTTCGGTCTGAAATACATCCAACACGAATGTTAGCAAGTGTTTCGGTCTGCATTACACCCAAAGCGTATGGGTCGGTAGGGTTTCGATCTGAATGACACCCAAACGTATGTTAGTTAGTGTTTAGGTGTAAATTACGCCCAAAACGTATGTTTCGGTAGAGTTTCGGTCTGAAATACATCCGAAACGAATGTGTCGGTCTGAATTACACCAAAAGCGTATGTGTCGGTAGGGTTTCGGTCTGAATGACACTCAAACGTATGTTAGCTAGTGTTTAGGTCTAAATTACGCCGAAAACGTATGTTTCGGTAGAGTTTCGGTCTGAAATACATCCAAAACGAATGTGTCGGTCTGCATTACACCCAAAGCGTATGGGTCGGTAGGGTTTCGATCTGAATGACACCCAAACGTATGTTAGTTAGTGTTAGGTGTAAATTACGCCCAAAACGTATGTTTCGGTAGAGTTTCGGTCTGAAATACATCCAAAACGAATGTGTCGGCCTGACTTACACCAAAAGCGTATGTGTCGGTAGGGTTTCGGTCTGAATGACACTCAAACGTATGTTAGCTAGTGTTTAGGTCTAAATTACGCCGAAAACGTATGTTTCGGTAGAGTTTCGGTCTGAAATACATCCAAAACGAATGTGTCGGTCTGCATTACACCCAAAGCGTATGGGTCGGTAGGGTTTCGATCTGAATGACACCCAAACGTATGTTAGTTAGTGTTAGGTGTAAATTACGCCCAAAACGTATGTTTCGGTAGAGTTTCGGTCTGAAATACATCCAAAACGAATGTGTCGGTCTGACTTACACCCAAAGCGTGCATGTCGGTAGGGTTTCGGTCTGAATGACACCCAAACGCATGTTAGCTAGTGTTTAGGTCTAAATTACGCCCAAAACGTATGTTTCGGTAGAGTTTCGGACTGAAATATATCCAAAACGAATGTGTCGGTCTGAATTACACCCAAAGCGTATGTGTCGGTAGGGTTTCGGTCTGAATGACACCCAAACGTATGTTAGCTAGTGTTCAGGTCGAAATTACGCCCGAAACGTATGTTTCGGTAGAGTTTCGGTTTGAAATACATCCAAAACGAATGTGTCGGTCTGAATGACACCCAAACGTATGCTAGCTAGTGTTTAGGTCTAAATTACGCCGAAAACGTATGTTTCGGTAGAGTTTCGGTCTGAAATACATCCAAAACGAATGTGTCGGTCTGAATTACACCAAAAGCGTATGTGTCGGTAGGGTTTCGGTCTGAATAACACTCAAACGTATGTTAGCTAGTGTTTAGGTCTAAATTACGCCGAAAACGTATGTTTCGGTAGAGTTTCGGTCTGAAATACATCCAAAACGAATGTTAGCAAGTGTTTCGGTCTGCATTACACCCAAAGCGTATGGGTCGGTAGGGTTTCGATCTGAATGACACCCAAACGTATGTTAGTTAGTGTTTAGGTCTAAATTACGCCCAAAACGTATGTTTCGGCAGAATTTCGGCCTGAAATACATCCAAAACGAATGTGTCAATCTGTATTACACTAAAAAAGCGTATGTGTCGGTAGGGTTTCGGTCTGAATGACACCCAAACGTATGTTAGCTAGCGTTTAGGTCTAAATTACGCCCAAAACGTATGTTTCGGTAGAGTTTCGGACTGAAATACATCCAAAACGAATGTGTCGGTCTGAATTACACCCAAAGCGTATGTGTCGGTAGGGTTTCGGTCTGAATGACACCCAAACGTATGTTAGCTAGTGTTTAGGTCTAAATTACGCCCGAAACGTATGTTTCGGTAGAGTTTCGGTCTGAAATACATCCAAAACGAATGTGTCGGTCTGAATTACACCCGAAGCGTATGTGTCGGTGGGGTTTCCGTCTGAATGACACCCAAACGTATGTTAGCTAGTGTTTAGGTCTAAATTACGCCCAAAACGTATGTTTCGGTAGAGTTTCGGACTGAAATACATCCAAAACGAATGTGTCGGTCTGAATTACACCCAAATCGTATATGTCGGTAGGGTTTCGATCTGAATGACACCCAAACGTATGTTAGCTAGTGTTTAGGTCTAAATTACGCCCAAAACGTATGTTTCGGTAGAGTTTCGGTCTGAAATACATCCAAAACGAATGTTAGCAAGTGTTTCGGTCTGCATTACACCCAAAACGTATGGGTCGGTAGGGTTTCGATCTGAATGACACCCAAACGTATGTTAGCTAGTGTTTAGCTCTAAATTACGCCCAAAATGTATGTTTCGGTAGAGTTTCGGTCTGAAATACATCCAAAACGAATGTGTCGGTCTGATTTACACCCAAAGCGTGTGTGTCGGTAGGGTTTCGGTCTGAATGACACCAAAACGTATATAAGCTCGTGTTTAGGTCTAAATTACGCCGAAAACGTATGTTTCGGTAGAATTTCGGCCTGAAATACATCCAAAACAAATGTGTCAATCTGTATTACACTAAAAAAGCGTATGTGTCGGTAGGGGTTCGGTCTGAATGACACCCAAACGTATGTTAGCTAGCGTTTAGGTCTAAATTACGCCCAAAACGTATGTTTCGGTAGAGTTTCGGACTGAAATACATCCAAAACGAATGTGTCGGTCTGAATTACACCCAAAGCGTATGTGTCGGTAGGGTTTCGGTCTGAATGACACCCAAACGTATGTTAGCTAGTGTTTAGGTCTAAATTACGCCCAAAACGTATGTTTCGGTAGAGTTTCGGTCTGAAATACATCCAAAACGAATGTGTCGGTCTGAATTACACCCGAAGCGTATGTGTCGGTGGGCTTTCCGTCTGAATGACACCCAAACGTATGTTAGCTAGTGTTTAGGTCTAAATTACGCCCAAAACGTATGTTTCGGTAGAGTTTCGGTCTGAAATACATCCAAAACGAATGTGTCGGTCTGAATTACACCCAAAGCGTATATATCGGTAGGGTTTCGGTCTGAATGACACCCAAACGTATGTTAGCTAGTGTTTAGGTCTAAATTACGACCAAAACGTATGTTTCGGTAGAGTTTCGGTCTGAAATACATCCAAAACGAATGTTAGCAAGTGTTTCGGTCTGCATTACACCCAAAGCGTATGGGTCGGTAGGGTTTCGATCTGAATGACACCCAAACGTATGTTAGTTAGTGTTTAGGTCTAAATTACGCCCAAAACGTATGTTTCGGCAGAATTTCGGCCTGAAATACATCCAAAACGAATGTGTCAATCTGTATTACACTAAAAAAGCGTATGTGTCGGTAGGGTTTCGGTCTGAATGACACCCAAACGTATGTTAGCTAGCGTTTAGGTCTAAATTACGCCCAAAACGTATGTTTCGGTAGAGTTTCGGACTGAAATACATCCAAAACGAATGTGTCGGTCTGAATTACACCCAAAGCGTATGTGTCGGTAGGGTTTCGGTCTGAATGACACCCAAACGTATGTTAGCTAGTGTTTAGGTCTAAATTACGCCCGAAACGTATGTTTCGGTAGAGTTTTGGTCTGAAATACATCCAAAACGAATGTGTCGGTCTGAATTACACCCGAAGCGTATGTGTCGGTGGGGTTTCCGTCTGAATGACACCCAAATGCATGTTAGCTAGTGTTTAGGTCTAAATTATTCCCAAAACGTATGTTTCGGTAGAGTTTCGGACTGAAATACATCCAAAACGAATGTGTCGGTCTGAATTATACCCAAAGCGTATATGTCGGTCGGGTTTCGGTCTGAATGACACCCAAACGTCTGTTAGCTAGTGTTTAGGTCTAAATTACGCCCAAAACGTATGTTTCGGTAGAGTTTCGGTCTGAAATACATCCAAAACGAATGTTAGCAAGTGTTTCGGTCTGCATTACACCCAAAGCGTATGGGTCGGTATGGTTTCGATCTGAATGACACCCAAACGTATGTTAGTTAGTGTTTAGGTCTAAATTACGCCCGAAACGTATGTTTCGGTAGAGTTTCGGTCTGAAATACATCCGAAACGAATGTGTCGGTCTGAATTACACCAAAAGCGTATGTGTCGGTAGGGTTTCGGTCTGAATGACACTCAAACGTATGTTAGCTGGTGTTTAGGTCTAAATTACGCCCAAAACGTATGTTTTGGTAGAGTTTCGGTCTGAAATACATCCAAAACGAATGTTAGCAAGTGTTTCGGTCTGCATTACATCCAAAGCGTACGGGTCGGTAGGGTTTCGATCTGAATGACGCCCAAACGTATGTTAGTTAGTGTTTATGTCTAAATTACGCCCAAAGCGTATGTTTCGGTAGAGTTTCGGTCTGAAATACATCCAAAACGAACGTGTCGGTCTGAATTACACCCAAAGCGTATGTGTCGGTATGGTTTCGGTCTGAATGACACCAAAACGTATATGAGCTAGTGTTTAGGTCTAAATTACGCCGAAAACGTATGTTTCGGTTGAGTTTCGGCCTGAAATACATCCAAAACAAATGTGTCGGTCTGAATTACACCCAAAGCGTGTATGTCGGTAGGGTTTCGGTCTGAATGACACCCAAACGTATGTTAGCTAGTGTTTAGGTCTAAATTACACCGAAAACGTATGTTTCGGTAGAGTTTCGGTCTGAAATACATCCAAAACGAATGTGTCGGTCTGAATTACACCCAAAACCAATGTGTCGGTCTGAATTACACCCAAAGCGTATATGTCGGTAGGGTTTCGGTGTGAATGACACCCAAACGAAGGTTAGCTAGTGTTTAGGTCTAAATTACGCCCAACACTTATGTTTCGGTAGAATTTTGGTTTGAAATACATCCAAAACGAATGTGTCGGTCTGAATGACACCCAAACGTATGTTGGCTAGTGTTTAGGTCTAAATTACGCCCAAAACGTATGTTTCGTTAAAGTTTCGGTCTGAAATACATCCAAAACGAATGTGTCGGTCTGAATTACACCCAAAGCGTATGTGTCGGTACTGTTTCGGTCTGAATGACACCCAAACGTATGTTAGCTAGTGTTTAGGTCTAAATTACGCCCAAAACGTATGTTTCGGTAGAGTTTCGGTCTGAAATACATCCAAAACGAATGTTAGCAAGTGTTTCGGTCTGCATTACACCCAAAGCGTATGGGTCGGTAGGGTTTCGATCTGAATGACGCCCAAACGTATGTTAGTTAGTGTTTATGTCTAAATTACGCCCAAAGCGTATGTTTCGGTAGAGTTTCGGTCTGAAATACATCCAAAACGAACGTGTCGGTCTGAATTACACCCAAAGCGTATGTGTCGGTATGGTTTCGGTCTGAATGACACCAAAACGTATATGAGCTAGTGTTTAGGTCTAAATTACGCCCAAAACGTATGTTTCGGTAGAGTTTCGGTCTGAAATACATCCAAAACGAATGTTAGCAAGTGTTTCGGTCTGCATTACACCCAAAGCGTATGGGTCGGTAGGGTTTCGATCTGAATGACACCCAAACGTATGTTAGTTAGTGTTTAGGTGTAAATTACGCCCAAAACGTATGTTTCGGTAGAGTTTCGGTCTGAAATACATCCGAAACGAATGTGTCGGTCTGAATTACACCAAAAGCGTATGTGTCGGTAGGGTTTCGGTCTGAATGACACTCAAACGTATGTTAGCTAGTGTTTAGGTCTAAATTACGCCCAAAACGTATGTTTCGGTAGAGTTTCGGTCTGAAATACATCCAAAACGAATGTTAGCAAGTGTTTCGGTCTGCATTACACCCAAAGCGTACGGGTCGGTAGGGTTTCGATCTGAATGACGCCCAAACGTATGTTAGTTAGTGTTTATGTCTAAATTACGCCCAAAGCGTATGTTTCGGTAGAGTTTCGGTCTGAAATACATCCAAAACGAACGTGTCGGTCTGAATTACACCCAAAGCGTATGTGTCGGTATGGTTTCGGTCTGAATGACACCAAAACGTATATGAGCTAGTGTTTAGGTCTAAATTACGCCGAAAACGTATGTTTCGGTTGAGTTTCGGCCTGAAATACATCCAAAACAAATGTGTCGGTCTGAATTACACCCAAGGCGTGTATGTCGGTAGGGTTTCGGTCTGAATGACACCCAAACGTATGTTAGCTAGTGTTTAGGCCTAAATTACGCCCAACACTTATGTTTCGGTAGAGTTTTGGTTTGAAATACATCCAAAACGAATGTGTCGGTCTGAATGACACCCAAAACCAATGTGTCGGTCTGAATTACACCCAAAGCGTATATGTCGGTAGGGTTTCGGTGTGAATGACACCCAAACGCAGGTTAGCTAGTGTTTAGGTCTAAATTACGCCCAACACTTATGTTTCGGTAGAGTTTTGGTTTGAAATACATCCAAAACGAATGTGTCGGTCTGAATGACACCCAAACGTATGTTGGCTAGTGTTTAGGTCTAAATTACGCCCAAAACGAATGTTTCGTTAAAATTTCGGTCTGAAATACATCCAAAACGAATGTGTCGGTCTGAATTACACCCAAGGCGTGTATGTCGGTAGGGTTTCGGTCTGAATGACACCCAAACGTATGTTAGCTAGTGTTTAGGCCTAAATTACGCCCAACACTTATGTTTCGGTAGAGTTTTGGTTTGAAATACATCCAAAACGAATGTGTCGGTCTGAATGACACCCAAAACCAATGTGTCGGTCTGAATTACACCCAAAGCGTATATGTCGGTAGGGTTTCGGTGTGAATGACACCCAAACGCAGGTTAGCTAGTGTTTAGGTCTAAATTACGCCCAACACTTATGTTTCGGTAGAGTTTTGGTTTGAAATACATCCAAAACGAATGTGTCGGTCTGAATGACACCCAAACGTATGTTGGCTAGTGTTTAGGTCTAAATTACGCCCAAAACGAATGTTTCGTTAAAATTTCGGTCTGAAATACATCCAAAACGAATGTGTCGGTCTGAATTACACCCAAAGCGTATGTGTCGGTACTGTTTCGGTCTGAATGACACCCAAACGTATGTTAGCTAGTGTTTAGGTCTAAATTACGCCCAAAACGTATGTTTCGGTAGAGTTTCGGTCTGAAATACATCCAAAACGAATGTTAGCAAGTGTTTCGGTCTGCATTACACCCAAAGCGTATGGGTCGGTAGGGTTTCGATCTGAATGACACCCAAACGTATGTTAGTTAGTGTTTAGGTGTAAATTACGCCCAAAACGTATGTTTCGGTAGAGTTTCGGTCTGAAATACATCCGAAACGAATGTGTCGGTCTGAATTACACCAAAAGCGTATGTGTCGGTAGGGTTTCGGTCTGAATGACACCCAAACGTATGTTAGCTAGTGTTTAGGTCTAAATTACGCCCAAAGCGTATGTTTCGGTAGAGTTTCGGTCTGAAATACATCCAAAACGAACGTGTCGGTCTGAATTACACCCAAAGCGTATGTGTCGGTATGGTTTCGGTCTGAATGACACCAAAACGTATATGAGCTAGTGTTTAGGTCTAAATTACGCCGAAAACGTATGTTTCGGTTGAGTTTCGGCCTGAAATACATCCAAAACAAATGTGTCGGTCTGAATTACACCCAAAGCGTGTATGTCGGTAGGGTTTCGGTCTGAATGACAACCAAACGTACGTTAGCTAGTGTTTAGGTCTAAATTACACCGAAAACGTATGTTTCGGTAGAGTTTCGGTCTGAAATACATCCAAAACGAATGTGTCGGTCTGAATTACACCCAAAACCAATGTGTCGGTCTGAATTACACCCAAAGCGTATATGTCGGTAGGGTTTCGGTGTGAATGACACCCAAACGTAGGTTAGCTAGTGTTTAGGTCTAAATTACGCCCAACACTTATGTTTCGGTAGAGTTTCGGTTTGAAATACATCCAAAACGAATGTGTCGGTCTGAATGACACCCAAACGTATGTTGGCTAGTGTTTAGGTCTAAATGACGCCCAAAACGTATGTTTCGTTAAAGTTTCGGTCTGAAATACATCCAAAACGAATGTGTCGGTCTGAATTACACCCAAAGCGTATGTGTCGGTACTGTTTCGGTCTGAATGACACCCAAACGTATGTTAGCTAGTGTTTAGGTCTAAATTAAGCCCAAAACGTATGTTTCGGTAGAGTTTCGGTCTGAAATACATCCAAAACGAATGTTAGCAAGTGTTTCGGTCTGCATTACACCCAAAGCGTATGGGTCGGTAGTGTTTCGATCTGAATGACACCCAAACGTATGTTTGTTGGTGTTTAGGTGTAAATTACGCCCAAAACGTATGTTTCGGTAGAGTTTCGGTCAGAAATACATCCGAAACGAATGTGTCGGTCTGAATTACACCAAAAGCGTATGTGTCGGTAGGGTTTCGGTCT
This sequence comes from Arenicola marina, assembly GCA_964019135.1. Lineage (NCBI taxonomy): Eukaryota > Metazoa > Annelida > Polychaeta > Arenicolidae > Arenicola > Arenicola marina. The sequence goes on from CAXHSH010000001.1 coordinate 134,647, forward strand.
GAATGACACTCAAACGTATGTTAGCTAGTGTTTAGGTCTAAATTACGCCCAAAACGTATGTTTCGGTAGAGTTTCGGTCTGAAATACATCCAAAACGAATGTTAGCAAGTGTTTCGGTCTGCATTACACCCAAATCGTATGGGTCGGTAGGGTTTCGATCTGAATGACACCAAAACGTATGTTAGTTAGTGTTTAGGTGTAAATTACGCCCAAAACGTATGTTTCGGTAGAGTTTCGGTCTGAAATACATCCGAAACGAATGTGTCGGTCTGAATTACACCAAAAGCGTATGTGTCGGTAGGGTTTCGGTCTGAATGACACTCAAACGTATGTTAGCTAGTATTTAGGTCTAAATTACGCCGAACACGTATGTTTCGGTAGAGTTTCGGTCTGAAATACATCCAACACGAATGTTAGCAAGTGTTTCGGTCTGCATTACACCCAAAGCGTATGGGTCGGTAGGGTTTCGATCTGAATGACACCCAAACGTATGTTAGTTAGTGTTTAGGTGTAAATTACGCCCAAAACGTATGTTTCGGTAGAGTTTCGGTCTGAAATACATCCGAAACGAATGTGTCGGTCTGAATTACACCAAAAGCGTATGTGTCGGTAGGGTTTCGGTCTGAATGACACTCAAACGTATGTTAGCTAGTGTTTAGGTCTAAATTACGCCGAAAACGTATGTTTCGGTAGAGTTTCGGTCTGAAATACATCCAAAACGAATGTGTCGGTCTGCATTACACCCAAAGCGTATGGGTCGGTAGGGTTTCGATCTGAATGACACCCAAACGTATGTTAGTTAGTGTTAGGTGTAAATTACGCCCAAAACGTATGTTTCGGTAGAGTTTCGGTCTGAAATACATCCAAAACGAATGTGTCGGCCTGACTTACACCAAAAGCGTATGTGTCGGTAGGGTTTCGGTCTGAATGACACTCAAACGTATGTTAGCTAGTGTTTAGGTCTAAATTACGCCGAAAACGTATGTTTCGGTAGAGTTTCGGTCTGAAATACATCCAAAACGAATGTGTCGGTCTGCATTACACCCAAAGCGTATGGGTCGGTAGGGTTTCGATCTGAATGACACCCAAACGTATGTTAGTTAGTGTTAGGTGTAAATTACGCCCAAAACGTATGTTTCGGTAGAGTTTTGGACTGAAATATATCCAAAACGAATGTGTCGGTCTGAATTACACCCAAAGCGTATGTGTCGGTAGGGTTTCGGTCTGAATGACACCCAAACGTATGTTAGCTAGTGTTCAGGTCGAAATTACGCCCGAAACGTATGTTTCGGTAGAGTTTCGGTTTGAAATACATCCAAAACGAATGTGTCGGTCTGAATGACACCCAAACGTATGCTAGCTAGTGTTTAGGTCTAAATTACGCCGAAAACGTATGTTTCGGTAGAGTTTCGGTCTGAAATACATCCAAAACGAATGTGTCGGTCTGAATTACACCAAAAGCGTATGTGTCGGTAGGGTTTCGGTCTGAATAACACTCAAACGTATGTTAGCTAGTGTTTAGGTCTAAATTACGCCGAATACGTATGTTTCGGTAGAGTTTCGGTCTGAAATACATCCAAAACGAATGTTAGCAAGTGTTTCGGTCTGCATTACACCCAAAGCGTATGGGTCGGTAGGGTTTCGATCTGAATGACACCCAAACGTATGTTAGTTAGTGTTTAGGTCTAAATTACGCCCAAAACGTATGTTTCGGCAGAATTTCGGCCTGAAATACATCCAAAACGAATGCGTCAATCTGTATTACACTAAAAAAGCGTATGTGTCGGTAGGGTTTCGGTCTGAATGACACCCAAACGTATGTTAGCTAGCGTTTAGGTCTAAATTACGCCCAAAACGTATGTTTCGGTAGAGTTTCGGACTGAAATACATCCAAAACGAATGTGTCGGTCTGAATTACACCCAAAGCGTATGTGTCGGTAGGGTTTCGGTCTGAATGACACCCAAACGTATGTTAGCTAGTGTTTAGGTCTAAATTACGCCCGAAACCTATGTTTCGGTAGAGTTTCGGTCTGAAATACATCCAAAACGAATGTGTCGGTCTGAATTACACCCGAAGCGTATGTGTCGGTGGGGTTTCCGTCTGAATGACACCCAAACGTATGTTAGCTAGTGTTTAGGTCTAAATTACGCCCAAAACGTATGTTTCGGTAGAGTTTCGGACTGAAATACATCCAAAACGAATGTGTCGGTCTGAATTACACCCAAATCGTATATGTCGGTAGGGTTTCGATCTGAATGACACCCAAACGTATGTTAGCTAGTGTTTAGGTCTAAATTACGCCCAAAACGTATGTTTCGGTAGAGTTTCGGTCTGAAATACATCCAAAACGAATGTTAGCAAGTGTTTCGGTCTGCATTACACCCAAAGCGTATGGGTCGGTAGGGTTTCGATCTGAATGACACCCAAACGTATGTTAGCTAGTGTTTAGCTCTAAATTACGCCCAAAATGTATGTTTCGGTAGAGTTTCGGTCTGAAATACATCCAAAACGAATGTGTCGGTCTGATTTACACCCAAAGCGTGTGTGTCGGTAGGGTTTCGGTCTGAATGACACCAAAACGTATATAAGCTCGTGTTTAGGTCTAAATTACGCCGAAAACGTATGTTTCGGTAGAATTTCGGCCTGAAATACATCCAAAACAAATGTGTCAATCTGTATTACACTAAAAAAGCGTATGTGTCGGTAGGGGTTCGGTCTGAATGACACCCAAACGTATGTTAGCTAGCGTTTAGGTCTAAATTACGCCCAAAACGTATGTTTCGGTAGAGTTTCGGACTGAAATACATCCAAAACGAATGTGTCGGTCTGAATTACACCCAAAGCGTATGTGTCGGTAGGGTTTCGGTCTGAATGACACCCAAACGTATGTTAGCTAGTGTTTAGGTCTAAATTACGCCCGAAACGTATGTTTCGGTAATGTTTCGGTCTGAAATACATCCAAAACGAATGTGTCGGTCTGAATTACACCCGAAGCGTATGTGTCGGTGGGCTTTCCGTCTGAATGACACCCAAACGTATGTTAGCTAGTGTTTAGGTCTAAATTACGCCCAAAACGTATGTTTCGGTAGAGTTTCGGTCTGAAATACATCCAAAACGAATGTGTCGGTCTGAATTACACCCAAAGCGTATATATCGGTAGGGTTTCGGTCTGAATTACACCCAAACGTATGTTAGCTAGTGTTTAGGTCTAAATTACGCCCGAAACGTATGTTTCGGTAGAGTTTCGGTCTGAAATACATCCAAAACGAATGTGTCGGTCTGAATTACACCCGAAGCGTATGTGTCGGTGGGGTTTCCGTCTGAATGACACCCAAACGTATGTTAGCTAGTGTTTAGGTCTAAATTACGCCCAAAACGTATGTTTCGGTAGAGTTTCGGACTGAAATACATCCAAAACGAATGTGTCGGTCTGAATTACACCCAAATCGTATATGTCGGTAGGGTTTCGATCTGAATGACACCCAAACGTATGTTAGCTAGTGTTTAGGTCTAAATTACGCCCAAAACGTATGTTTCGGTAGAGTTTCGGTCTGAAATACATCCAAAACGAATGTTAGCAAGTGTTTCGGTCTGCATTACACCCAAAGCGTATGGGTCGGTAGGGTTTCGATCTGAATGACACCCAAACGTATGTTAGCTAGTGTTTAGCTCTAAATTACGCCCAAAATGTATGTTTCGGTAGAGTTTCGGTCTGAAATACATCCAAAACGAATGTGTCGGTCTGATTTACACCCAAAGCGTGTGTGTCGGTAGGGTTTCGGTCTGAATGACACCAAAACGTATATAAGCTCGTGTTTAGGTCTAAATTACGCCGAAAACGTATGTTTCGGTAGAATTTCGGCCTGAAATACATCCAAAACAAATGTGTCAATCTGTATTACACTAAAAAAGCGTATGTGTCGGTAGGGGTTCGGTCTGAATGACACCCAAACGTATGTTAGCTAGCGTTTAGGTCTAAATTACGCCCAAAACGTATGTTTCGGTAGAGTTTCGGACTGAAATACATCCAAAACGAATGTGTCGGTCTGAATTACACCCAAAGCGTATGTGTCGGTAGGGTTTCGGTCTGAATGACACCCAAACGTATGTTAGCTAGTGTTTAGGTCTAAATTACGCCCGAAACGTATGTTTCGGTAGAGTTTCGGTCTGAAATACATCCAAAACGAATGTGTCGGTCTGAATTACACCCGAAGCGTATGTGTCGGTGGGCTTTCCGTCTGAATGACACCCAAACGTATGTTAGCTAGTGTTTAGGTCTAAATTACGCCCAAAACGTATGTTTCGGTAGAGTTTCGGTCTGAAATACATCCAAAACGAATGTGTCGGTCTGAATTACACCCAAAGCGTATATATCGGTAGGGTTTCGGTCTGAATGACACCCAAATGTATGTTAGCTAGTGTTTAGGTCTAAATTACGACCAAAACGTATGTTTCGGTAGAGTTTCGGTCTGAAATACATCCAAAACGAATGTTAGCAAGTGTTTCGGTCTGCATTACACCCAAAGCGTATGGGTCGGTAGGGTTTCGATCTGAATGACATCCAAACGTATGTTAGTTAGTGATTAGGTCTAAATTACGCCGAAAACGTATGTTTCGGTAGAGTTTCGGTCTGAAATACATCCAAAACGAATGTTAGCAAGTGTTTCGGTCTGCATTACACCCAAAGCGTATGGGTCGGTAGGGTTTCGATCTGAATGACACCCAAACGTATGTTAGTTAGTGTTTAGGTCTAAATTACGCCCAAAACGTATGTTTCGGCAGAATTTCGGCCTGAAATACATCCAAAACGAATGTGTCAATCTGTATTACACTAAAAAAGCGTATGTGTCGGTAGGGTTTCGGTCTGAATGACACCCAAACGTATGTTAGCTAGCGTTTAGGTCTAAATTACGCCCAAAACGTATGTTTCGGTAGAGTTTCGGACTGAAATACATCCAAAACGAATGTGTCGGTCTGAATTACACCCAAAGCGTATGTGTCGGTAGGGTTTCGGTCTGAATGACACCCAAACGTATGTTAGCTAGTGTTTAGGTCTAAATTACGCCCGAAACGTATGTTTCGGTAGAGTTTCGGTCTGAAATACATCCAAAACGAATGTGTCGGTCTGAATTACACCCGAAGCGTATGTGTCGGTGGGGTTTCCGTCTGAATGACACCCAAACGTATGTTAGCTAGTGTTTAGGTCTAAATTACGCCCAAAACGTATGTTTCGGTAGAGTTTCGGACTGAAATACATCCAAAACGAATGTGTCGGTCTGAATTACACCCAAATCGTATATGTCGGTAGGGTTTCGATCTGAATGACACCCAAACGTATGTTAGCTAGTGTTTAGGTCTAAATTACGCCCAAAACGTATGTTTCGGTAGAGTTTCGGTCTGAAATACATCCAAAACGAATGTTAGCAAGTGTTTCGGTCTGCATTACACCCAAAGCGTATGGGTCGGTAGGGTTTCGATCTGAATGACACCCAAACGTATGTTAGCTAGTGTTTAGCTCTAAATTACGCCCAAAATGTATGTTTCGGTAGAGTTTCGGTCTGAAATACATCCAAAACGAATGTGTCGGTCTGATTTACACCCAAAGCGTGTGTGTCGGTAGGGTTTCGGTCTGAATGACACCAAAACGTATATAAGCTCGTGTTTAGGTCTAAATTACGCCGAAAACGTATGTTTCGGTAGAATTTCGGCCTGAAATACATCCAAAACAAATGTGTCAATCTGTATTACACTAAAAAAGCGTATGTGTCGGTAGGGGTTCGGTCTGAATGACACCCAAACGTATGTTAGCTAGCGTTTAGGTCTAAATTACGCCCAAAACGTATGTTTCGGTAGAGTTTCGGACTGAAATACATCCAAAACGAATGTGTCGGTCTGAATTACACCCAAAGCGTATGTGTCGGTAGGGTTTCGGTCTGAATGACACCCAAACGTATGTTAGCTAGTGTTTAGGTCTAAATTACGCCCGAAACGTATGTTTCGGTAGAGTTTCGGTCTGAAATACATCCAAAACGAATGTGTCGGTCTGAATTACACCGAAGCGTATGTGTCGGTGGGCTTTCCGTCTGAATGACACCCAAACGTATGTTAGCTAGTGTTTAGGTCTAAATTACGCCCAAAACGTATGTTTCGGTAGAGTTTCGGTCTGAAATACATCCAAAACGAATGTGTCGGTCTGAATTACACCCAAAGCGTATATATCGGTAGGGTTTCGGTCTGAATGACACCCAAACGTATGTTAGCTAGTGTTAGGTCTAAATTACGACCAAAACGTATGTTTCGGTAGAGTTTCGGTCTGAAATACATCCAAAACGAATGTTAGCAAGTGTTTCGGTCTGCATTACACCCAAAGCGTATGGGTCGGTAGGGTTTCGATCTGAATGACATCCAAACGTATGTTAGTTAGTGATTAGGTCTAAATTACGCCGAAAACGTATGTTTCGGTAGACTTTCGGTCTGAAATACATCCAAAACGAATGTGTCGGTCTGAAATACATCCAAAACGAATGTGTCGGTCTGAATTACACCCAAAGCGTGTATGTCGGTAGGGTTTCGGTCTGAATGACACCCAAACGTATGTTAGCTAGTGTTTAGGTCTAAATTACGCCCAAAACGTATGTTTCGGTAGAGTTTCGGCCTGAAATACATCGCAAACGAATGTGTCAATCTGTATTACACTAACAAAGCGTATGTGTCGGTAGGGTTTCGGTCTGAATGACACCCAAACGAATGTTAGCTAGTGTTTAGGTCAAATTACGCCCAAAGCGTATGTTTCGGTAGAGTTTCGGACTGAAATACATCCAAAACGAATGTGTCGGTCTGAATTACACCCAAAGCGTATGTGTCGGTAGGTTTCCGTCTGAATGACACCCAAACGTATGTTAGCTAGTGTTTGGGTCTAAATTGCGCCCAAAACGTATGTTTCGGTAGAGTTACACACAAAGCGTATATATCATCAGGGTTTCGGTCTGAATGACACCCAAACGTATGTTAGCTAGTGTTTAGGTCTAAATTACGCCCAAAACGTATGTTTCGGTAGAGTTTCGGACTGAAATACATCCAGAACGAATGCGTCGGTCTGAATTACACCCAAAGCGTATATTTCGGTAGGGTTTCGGTCTGAATGACACCCAAACGTATCTTAGCTAGTGTTTAGGTCTAAATTACGCCCAAAACCTATGTTTCGGTAGAGTTTCGGTCTGAAATACATCCAAAACGAATGTGTCGGTCTGAATTACACCCGAAGCGTATGTGTCGGTGGGGTTTCCGTCTGAATGACACCCAAACGTATGTTAGCTAGTGTTTAGGTCTAAATTACGCCCAAAACGTATGTTTCGATAGAGTTTCGGACTGAAATACATCCAAAACGAATGTGTCGGTCTGAATTACACCCAAAGCGTATATGTCGGTAGGGTTTCGGCCTGAATGACACCCAAACGTATGTTAGCTAGTGTTTAGGTCTAAATTACGCCCAAAACGTATGTTTCGGTAGAGTTTCGGTCTGAAATACATCCAAAACGAATGTTAGCAAGTGTTTCGGTCTGCATTACACCCAAAGCGTATGGGTCGGTAGGGTTTCGATCTGAATGACACCCAAACGTATGTTAGTTAGTGTTTAGGTCTAAATTACGCCGAAAACTTATGTTTCGGTAGAGTTTCGGTCTGAAATACATCCAAAACGAATGTGTCGGTTTGAAATACATCCAAAACGAATGTGTCGGTCTGAATTACACCCAAAGCGTGTATGTCGGTAGGGTTTCGTTCTGAATGACACCCAACGTATGTTAGCTAGTGTTTAGGTCTAAAGTTCGCCCAAAACGTATGTTTCGGTAGAGTTTCGGCCTGAAATACATCGCAGACGAATGTGTCAATCTGTATTACACTAAAAAAGCGTATGTGTCGGTAGGGTTTCGGTCTGAATGACACCCAAACGTATGTTAGCTAGTGTTTAGGTCTAAATTACGCCCAAAGCGTATGTTTCGGTAGAGTTTCGGACTGAAATACATCCAAAACGAATGTGTCGGTCTGAATTACACCCAAAGCGTATATGTCGGCAGGGTTTCGGTCTGAATGACACCCAAACGTATGTTAGCTAGTGTTTAGGTCTAAATTACGCCCAAAACTTATGTTTCGGTAGAGTTTTGGTCTGAAATACGTCCAAAACGAATGTGTCGGTCTGAATGACACCCAAACGTATGTTAGCTAGTGTTTAGGTCTAAATTACGCCCAAAACGTATGTTTCGGTAGAGTTTCGGTCTGAAATACACCCAAAACGAATGTGTCTGTCTGAATTACATCCAAAGCTAATTTGTCGGTAGGGTTTCGGTCTGAATGACACCCAAACGTATGTTAGCTAGTGTTTAGGTCTCAATTACGCCGAAAACGTATGTTTCGGTAGAGTTTCGGTCTGAAATACATCCAAAACGAATGTGTCGGTCTGCATTACACCCAAAGCGTATGGGTCGGTAGGGTTTCGATCTGAATGACACCCAAACGTATGTTAGTTAGTGTTAGGTGTAAATTACGCCCAAAACGTATGTTTCGGTAGAGTTTCGGTCTGAAATACATCCAAAACGAATGTGTCGGTCTGACTTACACCCAAAGCGTGCATGTCGGTAGGGTTTCGGTCTGAATGACACCCAAACGCATGTTAGCTAGTGTTTAGGTCTAAATTACGCCCAAAACGTATGTTTCGGTAGAGTTTCGGACTGAAATATATCCAAAACGAATGTGTCGGTCTGAATTACACCCAAAGCGTATGTGTCGGTAGGGTTTCGGTCTGAATGACACCCAAACGTATGTTAGCTAGTGTTCAGGTCGAAATTACGCCCGAAACGTATGTTTCGGTAGAGTTTTGGTTTGAAATACATCCAAACGAATGTGTCGGTCTGAATGACACCCAAACGTATGCTAGCTAGTGTTTAGGTCTAAATTACGCCGAAAACGTATGTTTCGTTAATGTTTCGGTCTGAAATACCTCCAAAACGAATGTGTCGGTCTGAATTATACCCAAAGCGTATGTGTCGGTAGGGTTTCGGTCTGAATGACACTCAAGCGTATGTTAGCTAGTGTTTAGGTCTAAATTACGCCCAAAACGTATGTTTCGGCAGAATTTCGGCCTGAAATACATCCAAAACGAATGTGTCAATCTGTATTACACTAAAAAAGCGTATGTGTCGGTAGGGTTTCGGTCTGAATGACACCCAAACGTATGTTAGCTAGCGTTTAGGTCTAAATTACGCCCAAAACGTATGTTTCGGTAGAGTTTCGGACTGAAATACATCCAAAACGAATGTGTCGGTCTGAATTACACCCAAAGCGTATGTGTCGGTAGGGTTTCGGTCTGAATGACACCCAAACGTATGTTAGCTAGTGTTTAGGTCTAAATTACGCCCGAAACGTATGTTTCGGTAGAGTTTCGGTCTGAAATACATCCAAAACGAATGTGTCGGTCTGAATTACACCCGAAGCGTATGTGTCGGTGGGGTTTCCGTCTGAATGACACCCAAACGTATGTTAGCTAGTGTTTAGGTCTAAATTACGCCCAAAACGTATGTTTCGGTAGAGTTTCGGACTGAAATACATCCAAAACGAATGTGTCGGTCTGAATTACACCCAAATCGTATATGTCGGTAGGGTTTCGATCTGAATGACACCCAAACGTATGTTAGCTAGTGTTTAGGTCTAAATTACGCCCAAAACGTATGTTTCGGTAGAGTTTCGGTCTGAAATACATCCAAAACGAATGTTAGCAAGTGTTTCGGTCTGCATTACACCCAAAGCGTATGGGTCGGTAGGGTTTCGATCTGAATGACACCCAAACGTATGTTAGCTAGTGTTTAGGTCTAAATTACGCCCAAAATGTATGTTTCGGTAGAGTTTCGGTCTGAAATACATCCAAAACGAATGTGTCGGTCTGATTTACACCCAAAGCGTGTGTGTCGGTAGGGTTTCGGTCTGAATGACACCAAAACGTATATAAGCTCGTGTTTAGGTCTAAATTACGCCGAAAACGTATGTTTCGGTAGAATTTCGGCCTGAAATACATCCAAAACAAATGTATCAATCTGTATTACACTAAAAAAGCGTATGTGTCGGTAGGGGTTCGGTCTGAATGACACCCAAACGTATGTTAGCTAGCGTTTAGGTCTAAATTACGCCCAAAACGTATGTTTCGGTAGAGTTTCGGACTGAAATACATCCAAAACGAATGTGTCGGTCTGAATTACACCCAAAGCGTATGTGTCGGTAGGGTTTCGGTCTGAATGACACCCAAACGTATGTTAGCTAGTGTTTAGGTCTAAATTACGCCCGAAACGTATGTTTCGGTAGAGTTTCGGTCTGAAATACATTCAAAACGAATGTGTCGGTCTGAATTACACCCGAAGCGTATGTGTCGGTGGGCTTTCCGTCTGAATGACACCCAAACGTATGTTAGCTAGTGTTTAGGTCTAAATTACGCCCAAAACGTATGTTTCGGTAGAGTTTCGGACTGAAATACATCCAAAACGAATGTGTCGGTCTGAATTACACCCAAAGCGTATATATCGGTAGGGTTTCGGTCTGAATGACACCCAAACGTATGTTAGCTAGTGTTTAGGTCTAAATTACGACCAAAACGTATGTTTCGGTAGAGTTTCGGTCTGAAATACATCCAAAACGAATGTTAGCAAGTGTTTCGGTCTGCATTACACCCAAAGCGTATGGGTCGGTAGGGTTTCGATCTGAATGACATCCAAACGTATGTTAGTTAGTGATTAGGTCTAAATTACGCCGAAAACGTATGTTTCGGTAGACTTTCGGTCTGAAATACATCCAAAACGAATGTGTCGGTCTGAAATACATCCAAAACGAATGTGTCGGTCTGAATTACACCCAAAGCGTGTATGTCGGTAGGGTTTCGGTCTGAATGACACCCAAACGTATGTTAGCTAGTGTTTAGGTCTAAATTACGCCCAAAACGTATGTTTCGGTAGAGTTTCGGCCTGAAATACATCGCAAACGAATGTGTCAATCTGTATTACACTAACAAAGCGTATGTGTCGGTAGGGTTTCGGTCTGAATGACACCCAAACGAATGTTAGCTAGTGTTTAGGTCAAATTACGCCCAAAGCGTATGTTTCGGTAGAGTTTCGGACTGAAATACATCCAAAACGAATGTGTCGGTCTGAATTACACCCAAAGCGTATGTGTCGGTAGGGTTTCCGTCTGAATGACACCCAAACGTATGTTAGCTAGTGTTTAGGTCTAAATTGCGCCCAAAACGTATGTTTCGGTAGAGTTACACACAAAGCGTATATATCGGCAGGGTTTCGGTCTGAATGACACCCAAACGTATGTTAGCTAGTGTTTAGGTCTAAATTACGCCCAAAACGTAAGTTTTGGTAGAGTTTCTGTCTGAAATACATCCAAAACGAATGTGTCGGTCTGAATTACACCCGAAGCGTATGTGTCGTTGGGGTTTCCGTCTGAATGACACCCAAACGTATGTTAGCTAGTGTTTAGGTCTAAATTACGCCCAAAACGTATGTTTCGATAGAGTTTCGGACTGAAATACATCCAAAACGAATGTGTCGGTCTGAATTACACCCAAAGCGTATATTTCGGTAGGGTTTCGGTCTGAATGACACCCAAACGTATGTTAGCTAGTGTTTAGGTCTAAATTACGCCCAAAACCTATGTTTCGGTAGAGTTTCTGTCTGAAATACATCCAAAACGAATGTGTCGGTCTGAATTACACCCGAAGCGTATGTGTCGGTGGGGTTTCCGTCTGAATGACACCCAAACGTATGTTAGCTAGTGTTTAGGTCTAAATTACGCCCAAAACGTATGTTTCGATAGAGTTTCGGACTGAAATACATCCAAAACGAATGTGTCGGTCTGAATTACACCCAAAGCGTATATGTCGGTAGGGTTTCGGTCTGAATGACACCCAAACGTATGTTAGCTAGTGTTTAGGTCTAAATTACGCCCAAAACGTATGTTTCGGTAGAGTTTCGGTCTGAAATACATCCAAAACGAATGTTAGCAAGTGTTTCGGTCTGCATTACACCCAAAGCGTATGGGTCGGTAGGGTTTCGATCTGAATGACACCCAAACGTATGTTAGTTAGTGTTTAGGTCTAAATTACGCCGAAAACTTATGTTTCGGTAGAGTTTCGGTCTGAAATACATCCAAAACGAATGTGTCGGTTTGAAATACATCGAAAACGAATGTGTCGGTCTGAATTACACCCAAAGCGTGTATGTCGGTAGGGTTTCGGTCTGAATGACACCCAAACGTATGTTAGCTAGTGTTTAGGTCTAAAGTTCGCCCAAAACGTATGTTTCGGTAGAGTTTCGGCCTGAAATACATCGCAGACGAATGTGTCAATCTGTATTACACTAAAAAAGCGTATGTGTCGGTAGGGTTTCATTCTGAATGACACCCAAACGTATGTTAGCTAGTGTTTAGGTCTAAATTACGCCCAAAGCGTATGTTTCGGTAGAGTTTCGGACTGAAATACATCCAAAACGAATGTGTCGGTCTGAATTACACCCAAAGCGTATATGTCGGCAGGGTTTCCGTCTGAATGACACCCAAACGTATGTTAGCTAGTGTTTAGGTCTAAATTACGCCCAAAACTTATGTTTCGGTAGAGTTTCGGTCTGAAATACGTCCAAAACGAATGTGTCGGTCTGAATGACACCCAAACGTATGTTAGCTAGTGTTTAGGTCTAAATTACGCCCAAAACGTATGTTTCGGTAGAGTTTCGGTCTGAAATACACCCAAAACGAATGTGTCTGTCTGAATTACATCCAAAGCTAATTTGTCGGTAGGGTTTCGGTCTGAATGACACCCAAACGTATGTTAGCTAGTGTTTAGGTCTCAATTACGCCCAAAACTATGTTTCGGTAGAGTTTCGGTCTGAAATACATCCAAAACGAATGTGTCGGTCTGAATTACACCCAAAGCGTATGTGTCGGTAGGGTTTCGGTCTGAATGACACCCAAACGTATGTTAGCTAGTGTTTAGGTCTAAATTACGCCGAAAACGTATGTTTCGGTAGAGTTTCGGCCTGAAATACATCCAAAACGAATGTTAGCAGGTGTTTCGGTCTGCATTACACCCAAAGCGTATGGGTCGGTTGGGTTTCGATCTGAATGACACCCAAACGAATGTTAGTTAGTGTTTAGGTCTAAATTACGCCCAAAACGTATGTTTCGGTAGAGTTTCGGTCTGAAATACATCCGAAACGAATGTGTCGGTCTGAATTACACCAAAAGCGTATGTGTCGGTAGGGTTTCGGTCTGAATGACACTCAAACGTATGTTAGCTAGAGTTTAGGTCTAAATTACGCCGAAAACGTATGTTTCGGTAGAGTTTCGGTCTGAAATACATCCAAAACGAATGTTAGCAAGTGTTTCGGTCTGGATTACACCCAAAGCGTATGGGTCGGTAGGGTTTCGATCTGAATGACACCCAAACGTATGTTAGTTAGTGTTTAGGTCTAAATTACGCCGAAAACTTATGTTTCGGTAGAGTTTCGGTCTGAAATACATCCAAAACGAATGTGTCGGTTTGAAATACATCCAAAACGAATGTGTCGGTCTGAATTACACCCAAAGCGTGTATGTCGGTAGGGTTTCGGTCTGAATGACACCCAAACGTATGTTAGCTAGTGTTTAGGTCTAAAGTACGCCCAAAACGTATGTTTCGGTAGAGTTTCGGCCTGAAATACATCGCAGACGAATGTGTCAATCTGTATTACACTAAAAAAGCGTATGTGTCGATAGGTTTTCGGTCTGAATGACACCCAAACGTATGTTAGCTAGTGTTTAGGTCTAAATTACGCCCAAAGCGTATGTTTCGGTAGAGTTTCGGACTGAAATACATCCAAAACGAATGTGTCGGTCTGAATGACACCCAAACGTATGTTAACTAGTGTTTAGGTCTAAATTACGCCCAAAACGTATGTTTCGTTAAAGTTTCGGTCTGAAAGACATCCAAAACGAATGTGTCGGTCTGAATTACACCCAAAGCGTATGTGTCGGTACTGTTTCGGTCTGAATGACACTCAAACGTATGTTAGCTAGTGTTTAGGTGTAAATTACGCCCAAAACGTATGTTTCGGTGGAGTTTCGGACTGAAATACATCCAGAACGAATGCGTCGGTCTGAAGTACACCCAAAGCGTATATTTCGGTAGGGTTTCGGTCTGAATGACACCCAAACGTATGTTAGCTAGTGTTTAGGTCTAAATTACGCCCAAAACGTATGTTTCGGTAGAGTTTCGGTCTGAAATACATCCAAAACGAATGTGTCGCTCTGAATTACACCCGAAGCGTATGTGTCGGTGGGGTTTCCGTCTGAATGACACCCAAACGTATGTTAGCTAGTGTTTAGGTCTAAATTACGCCCAAAACGTATGTTTCGACAGAGTTTCGGACTGAAATACATCCAAAACGAATGTGTCGGTCTGAATGACACCCAAAGCGTATATGTCGGTAGGGTTTCGGTCTGAATGACACCCAAACGTATGTTAGCTAGTGTTTAGGTGTAAATTACGCCCAAAACGTATGTTTCGGTAGAGTTTCGGTCTGAAATACATCCAAAACGAATGTTAGCAAGTGTTTCGGTCTGCATTACACCCAAAGCGTATGGGTCGGTAGGGTTTCGATCTGAATGACACTCAAACGTATGTTAGTTAGTGTTTAGGTCTAAATTACGCCGAAAACTTATGTTTCGGTAGAGTTTCGGTCTGAAATACATCCAAAACGAATGTGTCGGTTTGAAATACATCCAAAACGAATGTGTCGGTCTGAATTACACCCAAAGCGTGTATGTCGGTAGGGTTTCGGCCTGAATGACACCCAAACGTATGTTAGCTAGTGTTTAGGTCTAACTTACGCCCAAAACTTATGTTTCGCTAGAGTTTCGGTCTGAAATACATCCAAAACGAATGTGTCGGTTTGAAATACATCCAAAACGAATGTGTCGGTCTGAATTACACCCAAAGCGTGTATGTCGGTAGGGTTTCCGTCTGAATGACACCCAAACGTATGTTAGCTAGTGTTTAGGTCTAACTTACGCCCAAAACTTATGTTTCGCTAGAGTTTCGGTCTGAAATACATCCAAAACGAATGTGTCGGTCTGAATGACACCCAAACGTATGTTAGCTAGTGTTTAGGTCTAAATTACGCCCAAAACGTATGTTTCGGTAGAGTTTCGGTCTGAAATACACCCAAAACGAATGTGTCTGTCTGAATTACATCCAAAGCTAATTTGTCGGTAGGGTTTCGGTCTGAATGACACCCAAACGTATGTTAGCTAGTGTTTAGGTCTCAATTGGGCCCAAAACTATGTTTCGGTAGAGTTTCGGTCTGAAATACATCCAAAACAAACGTGTCGTTCTGAATTACACCCAAAGCGTATGTGTCGGTATGGTTTCGGTCTGAATGACACCCAAACGTATGTTAGCTAGTGTTTAGGTGTAAATTACGCCCAAAACGTATGTTTCGGTAGAGTTTCGGTCTGAAATACATCCAAAACGAATGTTAGCAAGTGTTTCGGTCTGCATTACACCCAAAGCGTATGGGTCGGTAGGGTTTCGATCTGAATGACACTCAAACGTATGTTAGTTAGTGTTTAGGTCTAAATTACGCCGAAAACTTATGTTTCGGTAGAGTTTCGGTCTGAAATACATCCAAAACGAATGTGTCGGTTTGAAATACATCCAAAACGAATGTGTCGGTCTGAATTACACCCAAAGCGTGTATGTCGGTAGGGTTTCGGCCTGAATGACACCCAAACGTATGTTAGCTAGTGTTTAGGTCTAACTTACGCCCAAAACTTATGTTTCGGTAGAGTTTCGGTCTGAAATACATCCAAAACGAATGTGTCGGTTTGAAATACATCCAAAACGAATGTGTCGGTCTGAATTACACCCAAAGCGTGTATGTCGGTAGGGTTTCCGTCTGAATGACACCCAAACGTATGTTAGCTAGTGTTTAGGTCTAACTTACGCCCCAAACTTATGTTTCGCTAGAGTTTCGGTCTGAAATACATCCAAAACGAATGTGTCGGTCTGAATGACACCCAAACGTATGTTAGCTAGTGTTTAGGTCTAAATTACGCCCAAAACGTATGTTTCGGTAGAGTTTCGGTCTGAAATACACCCAAAACGAATGTGTCTGTCTGAATTACATCCAAAGCTAATTTGTCGGTAGGGTTTCGGTCTGAATGACACCCAAACGTATGTTAGCTAGTGTTTAGGTCTCAATTGGGCCCAAAACTATGTTTCGGTAGAGTTTCGGTCTGAAATACATCCAAAACAAACGTGTCGTTCTGAATTACACCCAAAGCGTATGTGTCGGTAGGGTTTCGGTGTGAATGACACCCAAACGTAGGTTAGCTAGTGTTTAGGTCTAAATTACGCCCAACACTTATGTTTCGGGAGAGTTTCGGTTTGAAATACATCCAAAACGAATGTGTCGGTCTGAATGACACCCAAACGTATGTTGGCTAGTGTTTAGGTCTAAATGACGCCCAAAACGTATGTTTCGTTAAAGTTTCGGTCTGAAATACATCCAAAACGAATGTGTCGGTCTGAATTACACCCAAAGCGTATGTGTCGGTACTGTTTCGGTCTGAATGACACCCAAACGTATGTTAGCTAGTGTTTAGGTCTAAATTAAGCCCAAAACGTATGTTTCGGTAGAGTTTCGGTCTGAAATACATCCAAAACGAATGTTAGCAAGTGTTTCGGTCTGCATTACACCCAAAGCGTATGGGTCGGTAGTGTTTCGATCTGAATGACACCCAAACGTATGTTTGTTGGTGTTTAGGTGTAAATTACGCCGAAAACGTATGTTTCGGTAGAGTTTCGGTCTGAAATACATCCAAAACGAATGTTAGCAGGTGTTTCGGTCTGCATTACACCAAAAGCGTATGGGTCGGTTGGGTTTCGATCTGAATGACACCCAAACGAATGTTAGTTAGTGTTTAGGTCTAAATTACGCCCAAAACGTATGTTTCGGTAGAGTTTCGGTCTGAAATACATCCGAAACGAATGTGTCGGTCTGAATTACACCAAAAGCGTATGTGTCGGTAGGGTTTCGGTGTGAATGACACTCAAACGTATGTTAGCTAGTGTTTAGGTCCAAATTACGCCGAAAACGTATGTTTCGGTAGAGTTTCGGTCTGAAATACATCCAAAACGAATGTTAGCAAGTGTTTCGGTCTGCATTACACCCAAAGCGTATGGGTCGGTAGGGTTTCGATCTGAATGACACCCAAACGTATGTTAGTTAGTGTTTAGGTCTAAATTACACCGAAAACGTATGTTTCGGTAGAGTTTCGGTCTGAAATACATCCAAAACGAATGTGTCGGTCTGAATTACACCCAAAGCGTATGTGTCGGTAGGGTTTCGGTCTGAATGACGCCCAAACGTATGTTAGCTAGTGTTTAGTTCTAAATTACGCCCGAAACGTATGTTTCGGTAGAGTTCCGGTCTGAAATACATTCAAAACGAATGTGTCGGTCTGAATTACACCCAAAGCGTGTATGTCGGTAGGGTTTCGGTCTGAATGACACCCAAACGCATGTTAGCTAGTGTTTAGGTCTAAATTACGCCCAAAACGTATGGTTCGGTAGAGTTTCGGATTGAAATACATCCAAAACGAATGTGTCGGTCTGAATGACACCCAAACGTATGTTAGCTAGTGTTTAGGTCTAAATTACGCCCAAAACGTATGTTTCGTTAAAGTTTCGGTCTGAAAGACATCCAAAACGAATGTGTCGGTCTGAATTACACCCAAAGCGTATGTGTCGGTACTGTTTCGGTCTGAATGACACTCAAACGTATGTTAGCTAGTGTTTAGGTGTAAATTACGCCCAAAACGTATGTTTCGTTAGAGTTTCGGTCTGAAATACATCCAAAACGAATGTGTCGGTCTGAATTACACCCAAAGCGTATATGTCGGTTGGGTTTCGGTGTGAATGACACCCAAACGTAGGTTAGCTAGTGTTTAGGTCTAAATTACGCCCAACACTTATGTTTCGGTAGAGTTTCGGTTTGAAATACATCCAAAACGAATGTGTCGGTCTGAATGACACCCAAACGTATGTTAGCTAGTGTTTAGGTCTAAATTACGCCCAAAGCGTATGTTTCGTAAAAGTTTCGGTCTGAAATACATCCAAAACGAATGTGTCGGTCTGAATTACACCCAAAGCGTATGTGCCGGTAGGGTTTCGGTCTGAATGACACCCAAACGTATATTAGCTATTGTTTAGGGCTAAATTACGCCGAAAACGTATGTTTCGGTAGAGTTTCGGTCTGAAATACATCCAAAACGATTGTTAGCAAGTGTTTCGGTCTGCATTACACCCAAAGCGTATGGGTCGGTAGGGTTTCGATCTGAATGACACCCAAACGTATGTTAGTTAGTGTTTAGGTCTAAATTACGCCCAAAACGTATGTTTCGGTAGAGTTTCGGTCTGAAATACATCCAAAACGAATGTGTCTGTCTGAATTACATCCAAAGCTAATTTGTCGGTAGGGTTTCGGTCTGAATGACACCCAAACCTATGTTAGCTAGTGTTTAGGTCTCAATTACGCCCAAAACTATTATTCGGTAGAGTTTCGGACTGAAATACATCCAAAACGAATGTGTCGGTCTGAATTACACCCAAAGCGTATGTGTCGGTAGGGTTTCGGTCTGAATGACACCCAAACGTATGTTAGCTAGTGTTTAGGTCTAAATTACGCCCGAAACGTATGTTTCGGTAGAGTTTCGGTCTGAAATACATCCAAAACGAATGTTAGCAAGTGTTTCGGTCTGCATTACACCCAAAGCGTATGGGTCGGTAGGGTTTCGATCTGAATGACACCCAAACGTATGTTAGTTAGTGTTTAGGTCTAAATTACGCCCAAAACGTATGTTTCGGTAGAGTTTCGGTCTGAAATACATCCAAAACGAATGTGTCTGTCTGAATTACATCCAAAGCTAATTTGTCGGTAGGGTTTCGGTCTGAATGACACCCAAACCTATGTTAGCTAGTGTTTAGGTCTCAATTACGCCCAAAACTATTATTCGGTAGAGTTTCGGACTGAAATACATCCAAAACGAATGTGTCGGTCTGAATTACACCCAAAGCGTATGTGTCGGTAGGGTTTCGGTCTGAATGACACCCAAACGTATGTTAGCTAGTGTTTAGGTCTAAATTACGCCCGAAACGTATGTTTCGGTAGAGTTTCGGTCTGAAATACATCCAAAACGAATGTGTCGGTCTGAATTACACCCAAATCGTATATGTCGGTAGGGTTTCGATCTGAATGACACCCAAACGTATGTTAGCTAGTGTTTAGGTCTAAATTACGCCCAAAACGTATGTTTCGGTAGAGTTTCGGTCTGAAATACATCCAAAACGAATGTTAGCAAGTGTTTCGGTTTGCATTACACCCAAAGCGTATGGGTCGGTAGGGTTTCGATCTGAATGACACCCAAACGTATGTTAGCTAGTGTTTAGGTCTAAATTACGCCCAAAATGTATGTTTCGGTAGAGTTTCGGTCTGAAATACATCCAAAACGAATGTGTCGGTCTGATTTACACCCAAAGCGTGTGTGTCGGTAGGGTTTCGGTCTGAATGACACCAAAACGTATATAAGCTCGTGTTTAGGTCTAAATTACGCCGAAAACGTATGTTTCGGTAGAATTTCGGCCTGAAATACATCCAAAACGAATGTGTCAATCTGTATTACTCTAAAAAAGCGTATGTGTCGGTAGGGGTTCGGTCTGAATGACACCCAAACGTATGTTAGCTAGCGTTTAGGTCTAAATTACGCCCAAAACCTATGTTTCGGTAGAGTTTCGGACTGAAATACATCCAAAACGAATGTGTCGGTCTGAATTACACCCAAAGCGTATGTGTCGGTAGGGTTTCGGTCTGAATGACACCCAAACGTATGTTAGCTAGTGTTTAGGTCTAAATTACGCCCGAAACGTATGTTTCGGTAGAGTTTCGGTCTGAAATACATCCAAAACGAATGTGTCGGTCTGAATTACACCCGAAGCGTATGTGTCGGTGTGCTTTCCGTCTGAATGACACCCAAACGTATGTTAGCTAGTGTTTAGGTCTAAATTACGCCCAAAACGTATGTTTCGGTAGAGTTTCGGACTGAAATACATCCAAAACGAATGTGTCGGTCTGAATTACACCCAAAGCGTATATATCGGTAGGGTTTCGGTCTGAATGACACCCAAACGTATGTTAGCTAGTGTTTAGGTCTAAATTACGACCAAAACGTATGTTTCGGTAGAGTTTCGGTCTGAAATACATCCAAAACGAATGTTAGCAAGTGTTTCGGTCTGCATTACACCCAAAGCGTATGGGTCGGTAGGGTTTCGATCTGAATGACATCCAAACGTATGTTAGTTAGTGATTAGGTCTAAATTACGCCGAAAACGTATGTTTCGGTAGACTTTCGGTCTGAAATACATCCAAAACGAATGTGTCGGTCTGAAATACATCCAAAACGAATGTGTCGGTCTGAATTCCCCCCAAAGCGTGTATGTCGGTAGGGTTTCGGTCTGAATGACACCCAAACGTATGTTAGCTAGTGTTTAGGTCTAAATTACGCCCAAAACGTATGTTTCGGTAGAGTTTCGGCCTGAAATACATCGCAAACGAATGTGTCAATCTGTATTACACTAACAAAGCGTGTGTGTCGGTAGGGTTTCGGTCTGAATGACACCCAAACGAATGTTAGCTAGTGTTTAGGTCAAATTACGCCCAAAGCGTATGTTTCGGTAGAGTTTTGGACTGAAATACATCTAAAACGAATGTGTCGGTCTGAATTACACCCAAAGCGTATGTGTCGGTAGGGTTTCCGTCTGAATGACACCCAAACGTATGTTAGCTAGTGTTTAGGTCTAAATTGCGCCCAAAACGTATGTTTCGGTAGAGTTACACACAAAGCGTATATATCGGCAGGGTTTCGGTCTGAATGACACCCAAACGTATGTTAGCTAGTGTTTAGGTCTAAATTACGCCCAAAACGTATGTTTCGGTAGAGTTTCGGACTGAAATACATCCAGAACGAATGCGTCGGTCTGAATTACACCCAAAGCGTATATTTCGGTAGGGTTTCGGTCTGAATGACACCCAAACGTATGTTAGCTAGTGTTTAGGTCTAAATTACGCCCAAAACCTATGTTTCGGTAGAGTTTCTGTCTGAAATACATCCAAAACGAATGTGTCGGTCTGAATTACACCCGAAGCGTATGTGTCGGTGGGGTTTCCGTCTGAATGACACCCAAACGTATGTTAGCTAGTGTTTAGGTCTAAATTACGCCCAAAACGTATGTTTCGATAGAGTTTCGGACTGAAATACATCCAAAACGAATGTGTCGGTCTGAATTACACCCAAAGCGTATATGTCGGTAGGGTTTCGGTCTGAATGACACCCAAACGTATGTTAGCTAGTGTTTAGGTCTAAATTACGCCCAAAACGTATGTTTCGGTAGAGTTTCGGTCTGAAATACATCCAAAACGAATGTTAGCAAGTGTTTCGGTCTGCATTACACCCAAAGCGTATGGGTCGGTAGGGTTTCGATCTGAATGACACCCAAACGTATGTTAGTTAGTGTTTAGGTCTAAATTACGCCGAAAACTTATGTTTCGGTAGAGTTTCGGTCTGAAATACATCCAAAACGAATGTGTCGGTTTGAAATACATCCAAAACGAATGTGTCGGTCTGAATTACACCCAAAGCGTGTATGTCGGTAGGGTTTCGGTCTGAATGACACCCAAACGTATGTTAGCTAGTGTTTAGGTCTAAAGTTCGCCCAAAACGTATGTTTCGGTAGAGTTTCGGCCTGAAATACATCGCAGACGAATGTGTCAATCTGTATTACACTAAAAAAGCGTATGTGTCGGTAGGGTTTCGGTCTGAATGACACCCAAACGTATGTTAGCTAGTGTTTAGGTCTAAATTACGCCCAAAGCGTATGTTTCGGTAGAGTTTCGGACTGAAATACATCCAAAACGAATGTGTCGGTCTGAATTACACCCAAAGCGTATATGTCGGCAGGGTTTCCGTCTGAATGACACCCAAACGTATGTTAGCTAGTGTTTAGGTCTAAATTACGCCCAAAACTTATGTTTCGGTAGAGTTTCGGTCTGAAATACGTCCAAAACGAATGTGTCGGTCTGAATGACACCTAAACGTATGTTAGCTAGTGTTTAGGTCTAAATTACGCCCAAAACGTATGTTTCGGTAGAGTTTCGGTCTGAAATACACCCAAAACGAATGTGTCTGTCTGAATTACATCCAAAGCTAATTTGTCGGTAGGGTTTCGGTCTGAATGACACCCAAACGTATGTTAGCTAGTGTTTAGGTCTAAATTACGCCGAAAACGTATGTTTCGGTAGAGTTTCGGTCTGAAATACATCCAAAACGAATGTTAGCAGGTGTTTCGGTCTGCATTACACCCAAAGCGTATGGGTCGGTTGGGTTTCGATCTGAATGACACCCAAACGAATGTTAGTTAGTGTTTAGGTCTAAATTACGCCCAAAACGTATGTTTCGGTAGAGTTTCGGTCTGAAATACATCCGAAACGAATGTGTCGGTCTGAATTACACCAAAAGCGTATGTGTCGGTAGGGTTTCGGTCTGAATGACACTCAAACGTATGTTAGCTAGAGTTTAGGTCTAAATTACGCCGAAAACGTATGTTTCGGTAGAGTTTCGGTCTGAAATACATCCAAAACGAATGTTAGCAAGTGTTTCGGTCTGCATTACACCCAAAGCGTATGGGTCGGTAGGGTTTCGATCTGAATGACACCCAAACGTATGTTAGTTAGTGTTTAGGTCTAAATTACGCCGAAAACTTATGTTTCGGTAGTATTTCGGTCTGAAATACATCCAAAACGAATGTGTCGGTTTGAAATACATCCAAAACGAATGTGTCGGTCTGAATTACACCCAAAGCGTGTATGTCGGTAGGGTTTCGGTCTGAATGACACCCAAACGTATGTTAGCAGGTGTTTAGGTCTAAAGTACGCCCAAAACGTATGTTTCGGTAGAGTTTCGGCCTGAAATACATCGCAGACGAATGTGTCAATCTGTATTACACTAAAAAAGCGTATGTGTCGATAGGTTTTCGGTCTGAATGACACCCAAACGTATGTTAGCTACTGTTTAGGTCTAAATTACGCCCAAAGCGTATGTTTCGGTAGAGTTTCGGACTGAAATACATCCAAAACGAATGTGTCGGTCTGAATGACACCCAAACGTATGTTAGCTAGTGTTTAGGTCTAAATTACGCCCAAAACGTATGTTTCGGTAGAGTTTCGGACTGAAAGACATCCAAAACGAATGTGTCGGTCTGAATTACACCCAAAGCGTATGTGTCGGTAGGGTTTCGGTCTGAATGACACCCAAACGTATGTTAGCTAGTGTTTAGGTCTAAATTACGCCCGAAACGTATGTTTCGGTAGAGTTTCGGTCTGAAATACATCCAAAACGAATGTGTCGGTCTGAATTACATCCAAAGCTAATTTGTCGGTAGGGTTTCGGTCTGAATGACACCCAAACCTATGTTAGCTAGTGTTTAGGTCTCAATTACGCCCAAAACTATTATTCGGTAGAGTTTCGGACTGAAATACATCCAAAACGAATGTGTCGGTCTGAATTACACCCAAAGCGTATGTGTCGGTAGGGTTTCGGTCTGAATGACACCCAAACGTATGTTAGCTAGTGTTTAGGTCTAAATTACGCCCGAAACGTATGTTTCGGTAGAGTTTCGGTCTGAAATACATCCAAAACGAATGTGTCGGTCTGAATTACACCCGAAGCGTATGTGTCGGTGGGGTTTCCGTCTGAATGACACCCAAACGTATGTTAGCTAGTGTTTAGGTCTAAATTACGCCCAAAACGTATGTTTCGGTAGAGTTTCGGACTGAAATACATCCAAAACGAATGTGTCGGTCTGAATGACACCCAAACGTATGTTAGCTAGTGTTTAGGTCTAAATTACGCCCAAAACGTATGTTTCGGTAGAGTTTCGGACTGAAAGACATCCAAAACGAATGTGTCGGTCTGAATTACACCCAAAGCGTATGTGTCGGTAGGGTTTCGGTCTGAATGACACCCAAACGTATGTTAGCTAGTGTTTAGGTCTAAATTACGCCCGAAACGTATGTTTCGGTAGAGTTTCGGTCTGAAATACATCCAAAACGAATGTGTCGGTCTGAATTACATCCAAAGCTAATTTGTCGGTAGGGTTTCGGTCTGAATGACACCCAAACCTATGTTAGCTAGTGTTTAGGTCTCAATTACGCCCAAAACTATTATTCGGTAGAGTTTCGGACTGAAATACATCCAAAACGAATGTGTCGGTCTGAATTACACCCAAAGCGTATGTGTCGGTAGGGTTTCGGTCTGAATGACACCCAAACGTATGTTAGCTAGTGTTTAGGTCTAAATTACGCCCGAAACGTATGTTTCGGTAGAGTTTCGGTCTGAAATACATCCAAAACGAATGTGTCGGTCTGAATTACACCCGAAGCGTATGTGTCGGTGGGGTTTCCGTCTGAATGACACCCAAACGTATGTTAGCTAGTGTTTAGGTCTAAATTACGCCCAAAACGTATGTTTCGGTAGAGTTTCGGACTGAAATACATCCAAAACGAATGTGTCGGTCTGAATTACACCCAAATCGTATATGTCGGTAGGGTTTCGATCTGAATGACACCCAAACGTATGTTAGCTAGTGTTTAGGTCTAAATTACGCCCAAAACGTATGTTTCGGTAGAGTTTCGGTCTGAAATACATCCAAAACGAATGTTAGCAAGTGTTTCGGTTTGCATTACACCCAAAGCGTATGGGTCGGTAGGGTTTCGATCTGAATGACACCCAAACGTATGTTAGCTAGTGTTTAGGTCTAAATTACGCCCAAAATGTATGTTTCGGTAGAGTTTCGGTCTGAAATACATCCAAAACGAATGTGTCGGTCTGATTTACACCCAAAGCGTGTGTGTCGGTAGGGTTTCGGTCTGAATGACACCAAAACGTATATAAGCTCGTGTTTAGGTCTAAATTACGCCGAAAACGTATGTTTCGGTAGAATTTCGGCCTGAAATACATCCAAAACGAATGTGTCAATCTGTATTACACTAAAAAAGCGTATGTGTCGGTAGGGGTTCGGTCTGAATGACACCCAAACGTATGTTAGCTAGCGTTTAGGTCTAAATTACGCCCAAAACCTATGTTTCGGTAGAGTTTCGGACTGAAATACATCCAAAACGAATGTGTCGGTCTGAATTACACCCAAAGCGTATGTGTCGGTAGGGTTTCGGTCTGAATGACACCCAAACGTATGTTAGCTAGTGTTTAGGTCTAAATTACGCCCGAAACGTATGTTTCGGTAGAGTTTCGGTCTGAAATACATCCAAAACGAATGTGTCGGTCTGAATTACACCCGAAGCGTATGTGTCGGTGGGCTTTCCGTCTGAATGACACCCAAACGTATGTTAGCTAGTGTTTAGGTCTAAATTACGCCCAAAACGTATGTTTCGGTAGAGTTTCGGACTGAAATACATCCAAAACGAATGTGTCGGTCTGAATTACACCCAAAGCGTATATATCGGTAGGGTTTCGGTCTGAATGACACCCAAACGTATGTTAGCTAGTGTTTAGGTCTAAATTACGACCAAAACGTATGTTTCGGTAGAGTTTCGGTCTGAAATACATCCAAAACGAATGTTAGCAAGTGTTTCGGTCTGCATTACACCCAAAGCGTATGGGTCGGTAGGGTTTCGATCTGAATGACATCCAAACGTATGTTAGTTAGTGATTAGGTCTAAATTACGCCGAAAACGTATGTTTCGGTAGACTTTCGGTCTGAAATACATCCAAAACGAATGTGTCGGTCTGAAATACATCCAAAACGAATGTGTCGGTCTGAATTCCCCCCAAAGCGTGTATGTCGGTAGGGTTTCGGTCTGAATGACACCCAAACGTATGTTAGCTAGTGTTTAGGTCTAAATTACGCCCAAAACGTATGTTTCGGTAGAGTTTCGGCCTGAAATACATCGCAAACGAATGTGTCAATCTGTATTACACTAACAAAGCGTGTGTGTCGGTAGGGTTTCGGTCTGAATGACACCCAAACGAATGTTAGCTAGTGTTTAGGTCAAATTACGCCCAAAGCGTATGTTTCGGTAGAGTTTTGGACTGAAATACATCTAAAACGAATGTGTCGGTCTGAATTACACCCAAAGCGTATGTGTCGGTAGGGTTTCCGTCTGAATGACACCCAAACGTATGTTAGCTAGTGTTTAGGTCTAAATTGCGCCCAAAACGTATGTTTCGGTAGAGTTACACACAAAGCGTATATATCGGCAGGGTTTCGGTCTGAATGACACCCAAACGTATGTTAGCTAGTGTTTAGGTCTAAATTACGCCCAAAACGTATGTTTCGGTAGAGTTTCGGACTGAAATACATCCAGAACGAATGCGTCGGTCTGAATTACACCCAAAGCGTATATTTCGGTAGGGTTTTGGTCTGAATGACACCCAAACGTATGTTAGCTAGTGTTTAGGTCTAAATTACGCCCAAAACCTATGTTTCGGTAGAGTTTCTGTCTGAAATACATCCAAAACGAATGTGTCGGTCTGAATTACACCCGAAGCGTATGTGTCGGTGGGGTTTCCGTCTGAATGACACCCAAACGTATGTTAGCTAGTGTTTAGGTCTAAATTACGCCCAAAACGTATGTTTCGATAGAGTTTCGGACTGAAATACATCCAAAACGAATGTGTCGGTCTGAATTACACCCAAAGCGTATATGTCGGTAGGGTTTCGGTCTGAATGACACCCAAACGTATGTTAGCTAGTGTTTAGGTCTAAATTACGCCCAAAACGTATGTTTCGGTAGAGTTTCGGTCTGAAATACATCCAAAACGAATGTTAGCAAGTGTTTCGGTCTGCATTACACCCAAAGCGTATGGGTCGGTAGGGTTTCGATCTGAATGACACCCAAACGTATGTTAGTTAGTGTTTAGGTCTAAATTACGCCGAAAACTTATGTTTCGGTAGAGTTTCGGTCTGAAATACATCCAAAACGAATGTGTCGGTTTGAAATACATCCAAAACGAATGTGTCGGTCTGAATTACACCCAAAGCGTGTATGTCGGTAGGGTTTCGGTCTGAATGACACCCAAACGTATGTTAGCTAGTGTTTAGGTCTAAAGTTCGCCCAAAACGTATGTTTCGGTAGAGTTTCGGCCTGAAATACATCGCAGACGAATGTGTCAATCTGTATTACACTAAAAAAGCGTATGTGTCGGTAGGGTTTCGGTCTGAATGACACCCAAACGTATGTTAGCTAGTGTTTAGGTCTAAATTACGCCCAAAGCGTATGTTTCGGTAGAGTTTCGGACTGAAATACATCCAAAACGAATGTGTCGGTCTGAATTACACCCAAAGCGTATATGTCGGCAGGGTTTCCGTCTGAATGACACCCAAACGTATGTTAGCTAGTGTTTAGGTCTAAATTACGCCCAAAACTTATGTTTCGGTAGAGTTTCGGTCTGAAATACGTCCAAAACGAATGTGTCGGTCTGAATGACACCCAAACGTATGTTAGCTAGTGTTTAGGTCTAAATTACGCCCAAAACGTATGTTTCGGTAGAGTTTCGGTCTGAAATACACCCAAAACGAATGTGTCTGTCTGAATTACATCCAAAGCTAATTTGTCGGTAGGGTTTCGGTCTGAATGACACCCAAACGTATGTTAGCTAGTGTTTAGGTCTAAATTACGCCGAAAACGTATGTTTCGGTAGAGTTTCGGTCTGAAATACATCCAAAACGAATGTTAGCAGGTGTTTCGGTCTGCATTACACCCAAAGCGTATGGGTCGGTTGGGTTTCGATCTGAATGACACCCAAACGAATGTTAGTTAGTGTTTAGGTCTAAATTACGCCCAAAACGTATGTTTCGGTAGAGTTTCGGTCTGAAATACATCCGAAACGAATGTGTCGGTCTGAATTACACCAAAAGCGTATGTGTCGGTAGGGTTTCGGTCTGAATGACACTCAAACGTATGTTAGCTAGAGTTTAGGTCTAAATTACGCCGAAAACGTATGTTTCGGTAGAGTTTCGGTCTGAAATACATCCAAAACGAATGTTAGCAAGTGTTTCGGTCTGCATTACACCCAAAGCGTATGGGTCGGTAGGGTTTCGATCTGAATGACACCCAAACGTATGTTAGTTAGTGTTTAGGTCTAAATTACGCCGAAAACTTATGTTTCGGTAGTATTTCGGTCTGAAATACATCCAAAACGAATGTGTCGGTTTGAAATACATCCAAAACGAATGTGTCGGTCTGAATTACACCCAAAGCGTGTATGTCGGTAGGGTTTCGGTCTGAATGACACCCAAACGTATGTTAGCAGGTGTTTAGGTCTAAAGTACGCCCAAAACGTATGTTTCGGTAGAGTTTCGGCCTGAAATACATCGCAGACGAATGTGTCAATCTGTATTACACTAAAAAAGCGTATGTGTCGATAGGTTTTCGGTCTGAATGACACCCAAACGTATGTTAGCTACTGTTTAGGTCTAAATTACGCCCAAAGCGTATGTTTCGGTAGAGTTTCGGACTGAAATACATCCAAAACGAATGTGTCGGTCTGAATGACACCCAAACGTATGTTAGCTAGTGTTTAGGTCTAAATTACGCCCAAAACGTATGTTTCGTTAAAGTTTCGGTCTGAAAGACATCCAAAACGAATGTGTCGGTCTGAATTACACCCAAAGCGTATGTGTCGGTACTGTTTCGGTCTGAATGACACTCAAACTTATGTTAGCTAGTGTTTAGGTGTAAATTACGCCCAAAACGTATGTTTCGGTGGAGTTTCGGACTGAAATACATCCAGAACGAATGCGTCGGTCTGAAGTACACCCAAAGCGTATATTTCGGTAGGGTTTCGGTCTGAATGACACCCAAACGTATGTTAGCTAGTGTTTAGGTCTAAATTACGCCCAAAACGTATGTTTCGGTAGAGTTTCGGTCTGAAATACATCCAAAACGAATGTGTCGCTCTGAATTACACCCGAAGCGTATGTGTCGGTGGGGTTTCCGTCTGAATGACACCCAAACGTATGTTAGCTAGTGTTTAGGTCTAAATTACGCCCAAAACGTATGTTTCGACAGAGTTTCGGACTGAAATACATCCAAAACGAATGTGTCGGTCTGAATGACACCCAAAGCGTATATGTCGGTAGGGTTTCGGTCTGAATGACACCCAAACGTATGTTAGCTAGTGTTTAGGTGTAAATTACGCCCAAAACGTATGTTTCGGTAGAGTTTCGGTCTGAAATACATCCAAAACGAATGTTAGCAAGTGTTTCGGTCTGCATTACACCCAAAGCGTATGGGTCGGTAGGGTTTCGATCTGAATGACACTCAAACGTATGTTAGTTAGTGTTTATTTCTAAATTACGCCGAAAACTTATGTTTCCGTAGAGTTTCGGTCTGAAATACATCCAAAACGAATGTGTCGGTTTGAAATACATCCAAAACGAATGTGTCGGTCTGAATTACACCCAAAGCGTGTATGTCGGTAGGGTTTCGGTCTGAATGACACCCAAACGTATGTTAGCTAGTGTTTAGGTCTAAAGTACGCCCAAAACATATGTTTCGGTAGCGTTTCGGCCTGAAATACATCGCAGACGAATGTGTCAATCTGTATTACACTAAAAAAGCGTATGTGTCGATAGGTTTTCGGTCTGAATGACACCCAAACGTATGTTAGCTAGTGTTTAGGTCTAAATTACGCCCAAAGCGTATGTTTCGGTAGAGTTTCGGACTGAAATACATCCAAAACGAATGTGTCGGTCTGAATTACACCCAAAGCGTATGTGTCGGTAGGGTTTCCGTCTGAATGACACCCAAACGTATGTTAGCTAGTGTTTAGGTCTAACTTACGCCCAAAACTTATGTTTCGCTAGAGTTTCGGTCTGAAATACATCCAAAACGAATGTGTCGGTCTGAATGACACCCAAACGTATGTTAGCTAGTGTTTAGGTCTAAATTACGCCCAAAACGTATGTTTCGGTAGAGTTTCGGTCTGAAATACACCCAAAACGAATGTGTCTGTCTGAATTACATCCAAAGCTAATTTGTCGGTAGGGTTTCGGTCTGAATGACACCCAAACGTATGTTAGCTAGTGTTTAGGTCTCAATTAGGCCCAAAACTATGTTTCGGTAGAGTTTCGGTCTGAAATACATCCAAAACGAATGTGTCGGTCTGAATTACACCCAAAGCGTATGTGTCGGTAGGGTTTCGGTCTGAATGACACCCAAACGTATGTTAGCTAGTGTTTAGGTCTAAATTACGCCGAAAACGTATGTTTCGGTAGAGTTTCGGTCTGAAATACATCCAAAACGAATGTTAGCAGGTGTTTCGGTCTGCATTACACCCAAAGCGTATGGGTCGGTTGGGTTTCGATCTGAATGACACCCAAACGAATGTTAGTTAGTGTTTAGGTCTAAATTACGCCCAAAACGTATGTTTCGGTAGAGTTTCGGTCTGAAATACATCCGAAACGAATGTGTCGGTCTGAAATACATCCAAAACGAATGTGTCGGTCTGAATTACACCCAAAGCGTATGTGTCGGTAGGGTTTCGGTCTGAATGACACCCAAACGCATGTTAGCTAGTGTTTAGGTCTAAATTACGCCCAAAACGTATGTTTCGGTAGAGTTTCGGACTGAAATACATCCAAAACGAATGTTAGCAAGTGTTTCGGTCTGCATTACACCCAAAGCGTATGGGTCGGTAGGGTTTCGATCTGAATGACACCCAAACGTATGTTAGTTAGTCTTTAGGTCTAAATTACACTGAAAACGTATGTTTCGGTAGAGTTTCGGTGTGAAATACATCCAAAACGAATGTGTCGGTCTGAATTACACCCAAAGCGCATGTGTCGGTAGGGTTTCGGTCTGAATGACACCCAAACGTATGTTAGCTAGTGTTTAGGTCAAAATTACGCCCAAAACGTATGTTTCGGTAGAGTTCCGGTCTGAAATACATCCAAAACGAATGTGTCGGTCTGAAATACATCCAATACGAATGTGTCGGTCTGAATTACACCCAAAGCGTGTATGTCGGTAGGGTTTCGGTCTGAATGACACCCAAACGCATGTTAGCTAGTGTTTAGGTCTAAATTACGCCCAAAACGTATGTTTCGGTAGAGTTTCGGACTGAAATACATCCAAAACGAATGTGTCGGTCTGAATGACACCCAAACGTATGTTAGCTAGTGTTTAAGTCTAAATTACGACCAAAATGTATGTTTCGTTAAAGTTTCGGTCTGAAATACATCCAAAACGAATGTGTCGGTCTGAATTACACCCAAAGCGTATGCGTCGGTACTGTTTCGGTCTGAATGACACTCAAACGTATGTTAGTTAGTGTTTAGGTCTAAATTACGCCCAAAACGTATGTTTCGGTAGAGTTTCGGTCTGAAATACATCCAAAACGAATGTGTCGGTCTGAATTACACCAAAAGCGTATGTGTCGGTAGGGTTTCGGTCTGAATGACACCCAAACGTATGTTAGCTAGTGTTTAGGTCTAAATTACGTCGAAAACGTATGTTTCGGTAGAGTTTCGGTCTGAAATACATCCAAAACGAATGTTAGCAAGTGTTTCGGTCTGCATTACACCCAAAGCGTATGGTTCGGTAGGGTTTCGATCTCAATGACACCCAAACGTATGTTAGTTAGTGTTTAGGTCTAAATGACGCCCAAAACGTATGTTTCGGTAGAGTTTCGGTCTGAAATACATCCAAAACGAATGTGTCTGTCTGAATTACATCCAAAGCTAATTTGTCGGTAGGGTTTCGGTCTGAATGACACCCAAACCTATGTTAGCTAGTGTTTAGGTCTCAATTACGCCCAAAACTATTATTCGGTAGAGTTTCGGTCTGAAATACATCCAAAACGAATGTGTCGGTCTGAATTACACCCAAAGCGTATGTGTCGGTAGGGTTTCGGTCTGAATGACACTCAAACGTATGTTAGCTAGTGTTTAGGTCTAAATTTCGCCGGAAACGTATGTTTCGGTAGAGTTTCGGTCTGAAATACATCCAAAACGAATGTTAGCAAGTGTTTCGGTCTGCATTACACCCAAAGCGTATGGGTCGGTAGGGTTTCGATCTGAAGGACACCCAAACGTATGTTAGTTAGTGTTTAGGTCTAAATTACACCGAAAACGTATGTTTCGGTAGAGTTTCGGTCTGAAATACATCCAAACGAATGTGTCGGTCTGAATTACACCCAAAGCGTATGTGTCGGTAGGGTTTCGGTCTGAATGAAACCCAAACGTATGTTAGCTAGTGTTTAGGTCAAAATTACGCCCAAAACGTATGTTTCGGTAGAGTTCCGGTCTGAAATACATCCAAAACGAATGTGTCGGTCTGAATTACACCCAAAGCGTGTATGTCGGTAGGGTTTCGGTCTGAATGACACCCAAACGCATGTTAGCTAGTGTTTAGGTCTAAATTACGCCCAAAACGTATGTTTCGGTAGAGTTTCGGACCGAAATACATCCAAAACGAATGTTAGCAAGTGTTTCGGTCTGCATTACACCCAAAGCGTATGGGTCGGTAGGGTTTCGATCTGAATGACGCCCAAACGTATGTTAGTTAGTCTTTAGGTCTAAATTACACTGAAAACGTATGTTTCGGTAGAGTTTCGGTCTGAAATACATCCAAAACGAATGTGTCTTTGTGAATTACACCCAAAGCGCATGTGTCGGTAGGGTTTCGGTCTGAATGACACCCAAACGTATGTTAGCTAGTGTTTAGGTCAAAATTACGCCCAAAACGTATGTTTCGGTAGAGTTCCGGTCTGAAATACATCCAAAACGAATGTGTCGGTCTGAAATACATCCAATACGAATGTGTCGGTCTGAATTACACCCAAAGCGTGTATGTCGGTAGGGTTTCGGTCTGAATGACACCCAAACGCATGTTAGCTAGTGTTTAGGTCTAAATTACGCCCAAAACGTATGTTTCGGTAGAGTTTCGGACTGAAATACATCCAAAACGAATGTGTGGGTCTGAATGACACCCAAACGTATGTTAGCTAGTGTTTAGGTCTAAATTACGCCCAAAACGTATGTTTCGTTAAAGTTTCGGTCTGAAAGACATCCAAAACGAATGTGTCGGTCTGAATTACACCCAAAGCGTATGTGTCGGTACTGTTTCGGTCTGAATGACGCTCAAACGTATGTTAGCTAGTGTTTAGGTGTAAATTACGCCCAAAACGTATGTTTCGATAGAGTTTCGGTCTGAAATACATCCAAAACGAATGTGTCGGTCTGAATTACACCAAAAGCGTATGTGTCGGTAGGGTTTCGGTCTGAATGACACTCAAACGTATGTTAGCTAGTGTTAAGGTCTAAATTACGCCGAAAACGTATGTTTCGGTAGAGTTTCGGTCTGAAATACATCCAAAACGAATGTTAGCAAGTGTTTCGGTCTGCATTACACCCAAAGCGTATGGGTCGGTAGGGTTTCGATCTGAATGACACCCAAACGTATGCTAGTTAGTGTTTAGATCTAAATTACGCCCAAAACGTATGTTTCAGTAGAGTTTCGGTCTGAAATACATCCAAAACGAATGTGTCGGTCTGAATTACACCCAAAGCGTATATGTCGGTTGGGTTTCGGTGTGAATGACACCCAAACGTAGGTTAGCTAGTGTTTAGGTCTAAATTACGCCCAACACTTATGTTTCGGTAGAGTTTCGGTCTGAAATACATCCAAAACGAATGTGTCGGTCTGAATGACACCCAAACGTATGTTAGCTAGTGTTTAGGTCTAAATTACGCCCAAAGCGTGTGTTTCGTAAAAGTTTCGGTCTGAAATACATCCAAAACGAATGTGTCGGTCTGAATTACACCTAAAGCGTATGTGCCGGTAGGGTTTCGGTCTGAATGACACCCAAACGTATATTAGCTATTGTTTAGGGCTAAATTACGCCCAAAACGTATGTTTCGGTAGAGTTTCGGTCTGAAATACATCCAAAACGAATGTTAGCAAGTGTTTCGGTCTGCATTACACCCAAAGCGTATGGGTCGGTAGGGTTTCGATCTGAATGACACCCAAACGTATGTTAGTTAGTGTTTAGGTCTAAATTACGCCCAAAACGTATGTTTCGGTAGAGTTTCGGTCTGAAATACATCCAAAACGAATGTGTCTGTCTGAATTACATCCAAAGCTAATTTGTCGGTAGGGTTTCGGTCTGAATGACACCCAAACCTATGTTAGCTAGTGTTTAGGTCTCAATTACGCCCAAAACTATTATTCGGTAGAGTTTCGGTCTGAAATACATCCAAAACGAATGTGTCGGTCTGAATTACACCCAAAGCGTGTATGTCGGTAGGGTTTCGGTCTGAATGACACCCAAACGCATGTTAGCTAGTGTTTAGGTCTAAATTACGCCCAAAACGTATGTTTCGGTAGAGTTTCGGACTGAAATACATCCAAAACGAATGTGTGGGTCTGAATGACACCCAAACGTATGTTAGCTAGTGTTTAGGTCTAAATTACGCCCAAAACGTATGTTTCGTTAAAGTTTCGGTCTGAAAGACATCCAAAACGAATGTGTCGGTCTGAATTACACCCAAAGCGTATGTGTCGGTACTGTTTCGGTCTGAATGACACTCAAACGTATGTTAGCTAGTGTTTAGGAGTAAATTACGCCCAAAACGTATGTTTCGGTAGAGTTTCGGTCTGAAATACATCCAAAACGAATGTGTCGGTCTGCATTACACCAAAAGCGTATGTGTCGGTAGGGTTTCGGTCTGAATGACACTCAAACGTATGTTAGCTAGTGTTAAGGTCTAAATTACGCCGAAAACGTATGTTTCGGTAGAGTTTCGGTCTGAAATACATCCAAAACGAATGTTAGCAAGTGTTTCGGTCTGCATTACACCCAAAGCGTATGGGTCGGTAGGGTTTCGATCTGAATGACACCCAAACGTATGCTAGTTAGTGTTTAGATCTAAATTACGCCCAAAACGTATGTTTCAGTAGAGTTTCGGTCTGAAATACATCCAAAACGAATGTGTCGGTCTGAATTACACCCAAAGCGTATATGTCGGTTGGGTTTCGGTGTGAATGACACCCAAACGTAGGTTAGCTAGTGTTTAGGTCTAAATTACGCCCAACACTTATGTTTCGGTAGAGTTTCGGTTTGAAATACATCCAAAACGAATGTGTCGGTCTGAATGACACCCAAACGTATGTTAGCTAGTGTTTAGGTCTAAATTACGCCCAAAGCGTGTGTTTCGTAAAAGTTTCGGTCTGAAATACATCCAAAACGAATGTGTCGGTCTGAATTACACCCAAAGCGTATGTGTCGGTAGGGTTTCGGTCTGAATGACACCCAAACGTATGTTAGCTAGTGTTTAGGTCTAAATTACGCCGAAAACGTATGTTTCGGTAGAGTTTCGGTCTGAAATACATCCAAAACGAATGTTAGCAGGTGTTTCGGTCTGCATTACACCCAAAGCGTATGGGTCGGTTGGGTTTCGATCTGAATGACACCCAAACGAATGTTAGTTAGTGTTTAGGTCTAAATTACGCCCAAAACGTATGTTTCGGTAGAGTTTCGGTCTGAAATACATCCGAAACGAATGTGTCGGTCTGAATTACACCAAAAGCGTATGTGTCGGTAGGGTTTCGGTGTGAATGACACTCAAACGTATGTTAGCTAGTGTTTAGGTCTAAATTACGCCGAAAACGTATGTTTCGGTAGAGTTTCGGTCTGAAATACATCCAAAACGAATGTTAGCAAGTGTTTCGGTCTGCATTACACCCAAAGCGTATGTGTCGGTAGGGTTTCGATCTGAATGACACCCAAACGTATGTTAGTTAGTTTTTAGGTCTAAATTACACCGAAAACGTATGTTTCGGTAGAGTTTCGGTCTGAAATACATCCAAAACGAATGTGTCGGTCTGAATTACACCCAAAGCGTATGTGTCGGTAGGGTTTCGGTCTGAATGACGCCCAAACGTATGTTAGCTAGTGTTTAGGTCTAAATTACGCCCAAAACGTATGTTTCGGTAGAGTTCCGGTCTGAAATACATTAAAAACGAATGTGTCGGTCTGAATTACACCCAAAGCGTGTATGTCGGTAGGGTTTCGGTCTGAATGACACCCAAACGCATGTTAGCTAGTGTTTAGGTCTAAATTACGCCCAAAACGTATGGTTCGGTAGAGTTTCGGATTGAAATACATCCAAAACGAATGTGTCGGTCTGAATGACACCCAAACGTATGTTAGCTAGTGTTTAGGTCTCAATTAGGCCCAAAACTATGTTTCGGTAGAGTTTCGGTCTGAAATACATCCAAAACGAATGTGTCGGTCTGAATTACACCCAAAGCGTATGTGTCGGTAGGGTTTCGGTCTGAATGACACCCAAACGTATGTTAGCTAGTGTTTAGGTCTAAATTACGCCGAAAACGTATGTTTCGGTAGAGTTTCGGTCTGAAATACATCCAAAACGAATGTTAGCAGGTGTTTCGGTCTGCATTACACCCAAAGCGTATGGGTCGGTTGGGTTTCGATCTGAATGACACCCAAACGAATGTTAGTTAGTGTTTAGGTCTAAATTACGCCCAAAACGTATGTTTCGGTAGAGTTTCGGTCTGAAATACATCCGAAACGAATGTGTCGGTCTGAAATACATCCAAAACGAATGTGTCGGTCTGAATTACACCCAAAGCGTATGTGTCGGTAGGGTTTCGGTCTGAATGACACCCAAACGCATGTTAGCTAGTGTTTAGGTCTAAATTACGCCCAAAACGTATGTTTCGGTAGAGTTTCGGACTGAAATACATCCAAAACGAATGTTAGCAAGTGTTTCGGTCTGCATTACACCCAAAGCGTATGGGTCGGTAGGGTTTCGATCTGAATGACACCCAAACGTATGTTAGTTAGTCTTTAGGTCTAAATTACACTGAAAACGTATGTTTCGGTAGAGTTTCGGTGTGAAATACATCCAAAACGAATGTGTCGGTCTGAATTACACCCAAAGCGCATGTGTCGGTAGGGTTTCGGTCTGAATGACACCCAAACGTATGTTAGCTAGTGTTTAGGTCAAAATTACGCCCAAAACGTATGTTTCGGTAGAGTTCCGGTCTGAAATGCATCCAAAACGAATGTGTCGGTCTGAAATACATCCAATACGAATGTGTCGGTCTGAATTACACCCAAAGCGTGTATGTCGGTAGGGTTTCGGTCTGAATGACACCCAAACGCATGTTAGCTAGTGTTTAGGTCTAAATTACGCCCAAAACGTATGTTTCGGTAGAGTTTCGGACTGAAATACATCCAAAACGAATGTGTCGGTCTGAATGACACCCAAACGTATGTTAGCTAGTGTTTAAGTCTAAATTACGACCAAAATGTATGTTTCGTTAAAGTTTCGGTCTGAAATACATCCAAAACGAATGTGTCGGTCTGAATTACACCCAAAGCGTATGCGTCGGTACTGTTTCGGTCTGAATGACACTCAAACGTATGTTAGTTAGTGTTTAGGTCTAAATTACGCCCAAAACGTATGTTTCGGTAGAGTTTCGGTCTGAAATACATCCAAAACGAATGTGTCGGTCTGAATTACACCAAAAGCGTATGTGTCGGTAGGGTTTCGGTCTGAATGACACCCAAACGTATGTTAGCTAGTGTTTAGGTCTAAATTACGTCGAAAACGTATGTTTCGGTAGAGTTTCGGTCTGAAATACATCCAAAACGAATGTTAGCAAGTGTTTCGGTCTGCATTACACCCAAAGCGTATGGTTCGGTAGGGTTTCGATCTCAATGACACCCAAACGTATGTTAGTTAGTGTTTAGGTCTAAATGACGCCCAAAACGTATGTTTCGGTAGAGTTTCGGTCTGAAATACATCCAAAACGAATGTGTCTGTCTGAATTACATCCAAAGCTAATTTGTCGGTAGGGTTTCGGTCTGAATGACACCCAAACCTATGTTAGCTAGTGTTTAGGTCTCAATTACGCCCAAAACTATTATTCGGTAGAGTTTCGGTCTGAAATACATCCAAAACGAATGTGTCGGTCTGAATTACACCCAAAGCGTATGTGTCGGTAGGGTTTCGGTCTGAATGACACTCAAACGTATGTTAGCTAGTGTTTAGGTCTAAATTTCGCCGGAAACGTATGTTTCGGTAGAGTTTCGGTCTGAAATACATCCAAAACGAATGTTAGCAAGTGTTTCGGTCTGCATTACACCCAAAGCGTATGGGTCGGTAGGGTTTCGATCTGAAGGACACCCAAACGTATGTTAGTTAGTGTTTAGGTCTAAATTACACCGAAAACGTATGTTTCGGTAGAGTTTCGGTCTGAAATACATCCAAACGAATGTGTCGGTCTGAATTACACCCAAAGCGTATGTGTCGGTAGGGTTTCGGTCTGAATGAAACCCAAACGTATGTTAGCTAGTGTTTAGGTCAAAATTACGCCCAAAACGTATGTTTCGGTAGAGTTCCGGTCTGAAATACATCCAAAACGAATGTGTCGGTCTGAATTACACCCAAAGCGTGTATGTCGGTAGGGTTTCGGTCTGAATGACACCCAAACGCATGTTAGCTAGTGTTTAGGTCTAAATTACGCCCAAAACGTATGTTTCGGTAGAGTTTCGGACCGAAATACATCCAAAACGAATGTTAGCAAGTGTTTCGGTCTGCATTACACCCAAAGCGTATGGGTCGGTAGGGTTTCGATCTGAATGACGCCCAAACGTATGTTAGTTAGTCTTTAGGTCTAAATTACACTGAAAACGTATGTTTCGGTAGAGTTTCGGTCTGAAATACATCCAAAACGAATGTGTCTTTGTGAATTACACCCAAAGCGCATGTGTCGGTAGGGTTTCGGTCTGAATGACACCCAAACGTATGTTAGCTAGTGTTTAGGTCAAAATTACGCCCAAAACGTATGTTTCGGTAGAGTTCCGGTCTGAAATACATCCAAAACGAATGTGTCGGTCTGAAATACATCCAATACGAATGTGTCGGTCTGAATTACACCCAAAGCGTGTATGTCGGTAGGGTTTCGGTCTGAATGACACCCAAACGCATGTTAGCTAGTGTTTAGGTCTGAATTACGCCCAAAACGTATGTTTCGGTAGAGTTTCGGACTGAAATACATCCAAAACGAATGTGTGGGTCTGAATGACACCCAAACGTATGTTAGCTAGTGTTTAGGTCTAAATTACGCCCAAAACGTATGTTTCGTTAAAGTTTCGGTCTGAAAGACATCCAAAACGAATGTGTCGGTCTGAATTACACCCAAAGCGTATGTGTCGGTACTGTTTCGGTCTGAATGACGCTCAAACGTATGTTAGCTAGTGTTTAGGTGTAAATTACGCCCAAAACGTATGTTTCGATAGAGTTTCGGTCTGAAATACATCCAAAACGAATGTGTCGGTCTGAATTACACCAAAAGCGTATGTGTCGGTAGGGTTTCGGTCTGAATGACACTCAAACGTATGTTAGCTAGTGTTAAGGTCTAAATTACGCCGAAAACGTATGTTTCGGTAGAGTTTCGGTCTGAAATACATCCAAAACGAATGTTAGCAAGTGTTTCGGTCTGCATTACACCCAAAGCGTATGGGTCGGTAGGGTTTCGATCTGAATGACACCCAAACGTATGCTAGTTAGTGTTTAGATCTAAATTACGCCCAAAACGTATGTTTCAGTAGAGTTTCGGTCTGAAATACATCCAAAACGAATGTGTCGGTCTGAATTACACCCAAAGCGTATATGTCGGTTGGGTTTCGGTGTGAATGACACCCAAACGTAGGTTAGCTAGTGTTTAGGTCTAAATTACGCCCAACACTTATGTTTCGGTAGAGTTTCGGTCTGAAATACATCCAAAACGAATGTGTCGGTCTGAATGACACCCAAACGTATGTTAGCTAGTGTTTAGGTCTAAATTACGCCCAAAGCGTGTGTTTCGTAAAAGTTTCGGTCTGAAATACATCCAAAACGAATGTGTCGGTCTGAATTACACCTAAAGCGTATGTGCCGGTAGGGTTTCGGTCTGAATGACACCCAAACGTATATTAGCTATTGTTTAGGGCTAAATTACGCCCAAAACGTATGTTTCGGTAGAGTTTCGGTCTGAAATACATCCAAAACGAATGTTAGCAAGTGTTTCGGTCTGCATTACACCCAAAGCGTATGGGTCGGTAGGGTTTCGATCTGAATGACACCCAAACGTATGTTAGTTAGTGTTTAGGTCTAAATTACGCCCAAAACGTATGTTTCGGTAGAGTTTCGGTCTGAAATACATCCAAAACGAATGTGTCTGTCTGAATTACATCCAAAGCTAATTTGTCGGTAGGGTTTCGGTCTGAATGACACCCAAACCTATGTTAGCTAGTGTTTAGGTCTCAATTACGCCCAAAACTATTATTCGGTAGAGTTTCGGTCTGAAATACATCCAAAACGAATGTGTCGGTCTGAATTACACCCAAAGCGTGTATGTCGGTAGGGTTTCGGTCTGAATGACACCCAAACGCATGTTAGCTAGTGTTTAGGTCTAAATTACGCCCAAAACGTATGTTTCGGTAGAGTTTCGGACTGAAATACATC
Source organism: Arenicola marina (assembly GCA_964019135.1). Classification (NCBI taxonomy): domain Eukaryota; kingdom Metazoa; phylum Annelida; class Polychaeta; family Arenicolidae; genus Arenicola; species Arenicola marina. The sequence continues at coordinate 175,338 of CAXHSH010000001.1, forward strand.
CAAAACGAATGTGTGGGTCTGAATGACACCCAAACGTATGTTAGCTAGTGTTTAGGTCTAAATTACGCCCAAAACGTATGTTTCGTTAAAGTTTCGGTCTGAAAGACATCCAAAACGAATGTGTCGGTCTGAATTACACCCAAAGCGTATGTGTCGGTACTGTTTCGGTCTGAATGACACTCAAACGTATGTTAGCTAGTGTTTAGGAGTAAATTACGCCCAAAACGTATGTTTCGGTAGAGTTTTGGTCTGAAATACATCCAAAACGAATGTGTCGGTCTGCATTACACCAAAAGCGTATGTGTCGGTAGGGTTTCGGTCTGAATGACACTCAAACGTATGTTAGCTAGTGTTAAGGTCTAAATTACGCCGAAAACGTATGTTTCGGTAGAGTTTCGGTCTGAAATACATCCAAAACGAATGTTAGCAAGTGTTTCGGTCTGCATTACACCCAAAGCGTATGGGTCGGTAGGGTTTCGATCTGAATGACACCCAAACGTATGCTAGTTAGTGTTTAGATCTAAATTACGCCCAAAACGTATGTTTCAGTAGAGTTTCGGTCTGAAATACATCCAAAACGAATGTGTCGGTCTGAATTACACCCAAAGCGTATATGTCGGTTGGGTTTCGGTGTGAATGACACCCAAACGTAGGTTAGCTAGTGTTTAGGTCTAAATTACGCCCAACACTTATGTTTCGGTAGAGTTTCGGTTTGAAATACATCCAAAACGAATGTGTCGGTCTGAATGACACCCAAACGTATGTTAGCTAGTGTTTAGGTCTAAATTACGCCCAAAGCGTGTGTTTCGTAAAAGTTTCGGTCTGAAATACATCCAAAACGAATGTGTCGGTCTGAATTACACCCAAAGCGTATGTGTCGGTAGGGTTTCGGTCTGAATGACACCCAAACGTATGTTAGCTAGTGTTTAGGTCTAAATTACGCCGAAAACGTATGTTTCGGTAGAGTTTCGGTCTGAAATACATCCAAAACGAATGTTAGCAGGTGTTTCGGTCTGCATTACACCCAAAGCGTATGGGTCGGTTGGGTTTCGATCTGAATGACACCCAAACGAATGTTAGTTAGTGTTTAGGTCTAAATTACGCCCAAAACGTATGTTTCGGTAGAGTTTCGGTCTGAAATACATCCGAAACGAATGTGTCGGTCTGAATTACACCAAAAGCGTATGTGTCGGTAGGGTTTCGGTGTGAATGACACTCAAACGTATGTTAGCTAGTGTTTAGGTCTAAATTACGCCGAAAACGTATGTTTCGGTAGAGTTTCGGTCTGAAATACATCCAAAACGAATGTTAGCAAGTGTTTCGGTCTGCATTACACCCAAAGCGTATGTGTCGGTAGGGTTTCGATCTGAATGACACCCAAACGTATGTTAGTTAGTGTTTAGGTCTAAATTACACCGAAAACGTATGTTTCGGTAGAGTTTCGGTCTGAAATACATCCAAAACGAATGTGTCGGTCTGAATTACACCCAAAGCGTATGTGTCGGTAGGGTTTCGGTCTGAATGACGCCCAAACGTATGTTAGCTAGTGTTTAGGTCTAAATTACGCCCAAAACGTATGTTTCGGTAGAGTTCCGGTCTGAAATACATTAAAAACGAATGTGTCGGTCTGAATTACACCCAAAGCGTGTATGTCGGTAGGGTTTCGGTCTGAATGACACCCAAACGCATGTTAGCTAGTGTTTAGGTCTAAATTACGCCCAAAACGTATGGTTCGGTAGAGTTTCGGATTGAAATACATCCAAAACGAATGTGTCGGTCTGAATGACACCCAAACGTATGTTAGCTAGTGTTTAGGTCTAAATTACGCCCAAAACGTATGTTTCGTTAAAGTTTCGGTCTGAAAGACATCCAAAACGAATGTGTCGGTCTGAATTACACCCAAAGCGTATGTGTCGGTACTGTTTCGGTCTGAATGACACTCAAACGTATGTTAGCTAGTGTTTAGGTGTAAATTACGCCCAAAACGTATGTTTCGGTAGAGTTTCGGTCTGAAATACATCCAAAACGAATGTGTCGGTCTGAATTACACCAAAAGCGTATGTGTCGGTAGGGTTTCGGTCTGAATGACACTCAAACGTATGTTAGCTAGTGTTTAGGTCTAAATTACGCCGAAAACGTATGTTTCGGTAGAGTTTCGGTCTGAAATACATCCAAAACGAATGTTAGCAAGTGTTTCGGTCTGCATTACACCCAAAGGGTATGGGTCGGTAGGGTTTCGATCTGAATGACACCCAAACGTATGTTAGTTAGTGTTTAGATCTAAATTACGCCCAAAACGTATGTTTCAGTAGAGTTTCGGTCTGAAATACATCCAAAACGAATGTGTCGGTCTGAATTACACCCAAAGCGTATATGTCGGTTGGGTTTCGGTGTGAATGACACCCAAACGTAGGTTAGCTAGTGTTTAGGTCTAAATTACGCCCAACACTTATGTTTCGGTAGAGTTTCGGTTTGAAATACATCCAAAACGAATGTGTCGGTCTGAATGAAACCCAAACGTATGTTAGCTAGTGTTTAGGTCTAAATTACGCCCAAAGCGTATGTTTCGTAAAAGTTTCGGTCTGAAATACATCCAAAACGAATGTGTCGGTCTGAATTACACCCAAAGCGTATGTGCCGGTAGGGTTTCGGTCTGAATGACACCCAAACGTATATTAGCTATTGTTTAGAGCTAAATTACGCCGAAAACGTATGTTTCGGTAGAGTTTCGGTCTGAAATACATCCAAAACGAATGTTAGCAAGTGTTTCGGTCTGCATTACACCCAAAGCGTATGGGTCGGTAGGGTTTCGATCTGAATGACACCCAAACGTATGTTAGTTAGTGTTTAGGTCTAAATTACGCCCAAAACGTATGTTTCGGTAGAGTTTCGGTCTGAAATACATCCAAAACGAATGTGTCTGTCTGAATTACATCCAAAGCTAATTTGTCGGTAGGGTTTCGGTCTGAATGACACCCAAACCTATGTTAGCTAGTGTTTAGGTCTCAATTACGCCCAAAACTATTATTCGGTAGAGTTTCGGTCTGAAATACATCCAAAACGAATGTGTCGGTCTGAATTACACCCAAAGCGTATGTGTTGGTAGGGTTTGGGTCTGAATGACACTCAAACGTATGTTAGCTAGTGTTTAGGTCTAAATTTCGCCGGAAACGTATGTTGCGGTATAGTTTCGGTCTGAAATACATCCAAAACGAATGTTAGCAAGTGTTTCGGTCTGCATTACACCCAAAGCGTATGGGTCGGTAGGGTTTCGATCTGAAGGACACCCAAACGTATGTTAGTTAGTGTTTAGGTCTAAATTACACCGAAAACGTATGTTTCGGTAGAGTTTCGGTCTGAAATACATCCAAACGAATGTGTCGGTCTGAATTACACCCAAAGCGTATGTGTCGGTAGGGTTTCGGTCTGAATGACACCCAAACGTATGTTAGCTAGTGTTTAGGTCAAAATTACGCCCAAAGCGTATGTTTCGGTAGAGTTCCGGTCTGAAATACATCCAAAACGAATGTGTCGGTCTGAAATACATCCAAAACGAATGTGTCGGTCTGAATTACACCCAAAGCGTATGTGTCGGTAGGGTTTCGGTCTGAATGACACCCAAACGCATGTTAGCTAGTGTTTAGGTCTAAATTACGCCAAAAACGTATGTTTCGGTAGAGTTTCGGACTGAAATACATCCAAAACGAATGTTAGCAAGTGTTTCGGTCTGCATTACACCCAAAGCGTATGGGTCGGTAGGGTTTCGATCTGAATGACACCCAAACGTATGTTAGTTAGTCTTTAGGTCTAAATTACACTGAAAACGTATGTTTCGGTAGAGTTTCGGTGTGAAATACATCCAAAACGAATGTGTCGGTCTGAATTACACCCAAAGCGCATGTGTCGGTAGGGTTTCGGTCTGAATGACACCCAAACGTATGTTAGCTAGTGTTTAGGTCAAAATTACGCCCAAAACGTATGTTTCGGTAGAGTTCCGGTCTGAAATACATCCAAAACGAATGTGTCGGTCTGAAATACATCCAATACGAATGTGTCGGTCTGAATTACACCCAAAGCGTGTATGTCGGTAGGGTTTCGGTCTGAATGACACCCAAACGCATGTTAGCTAGTGTTTAGGTCTAAATGACGCCCAAAACGTATGTTTCGGTAGAGCTTCGGACTGAAATACATCCAAAACGAATGTGTCGGTCTGAATGACACCCAAACGTATGTTAGCTAGTGTTTAGTTCTAAATTACGACCAAAATGTATGTTTCGTTAAAGTTTCGGTCTGAAATACATCCAAAACGAATGTGTCGGTCTGAATTACACCCAAAGCGTATGCGTCGGTACTGTTTCGGTCTGAATGACACTCAAACGTATGTTAGTTAGTGTTTAGGTCTAAATTACGCCCAAAACGTATGTTTCGGTAGAGTTTCGGTCTGAAATACATCCAAAACGAATGTGTCGGTCTGAATTACACCAAAAGCGTATGTGTCGGTAGGGTTTCGGTCTGAATGACACCCAAACGTATGTTAGCTAGTGTTTAGGTCTAAATTACGTCGAAAACGTATGTTTCGGTAGAGTTTCGGTCTGAAATACATCCAAAACGAATGTTAGCAAGTGTTTCGGTCTGCATTACACCCAAAGCGTATGGGTCGGTAGGGTTTCGATCTCAATGACACCCAAACGTATGTTAGTTAGTGTTTAGGTCTAAATGACGCCCAAAACGTATGTTTCGGTAGAGTTTCGGTCTGAAATACATCCAAAACGAATGTGTCTGTCTGAATTACATCCAAAGCTAATTTGTCGGTAGGGTTTCGGTCTGAATGACACCCAAACCTATGTTAGCTAGTGTTTAGGTCTCAATTACGCCCAAAACTATTATTCGGTAGAGTTTCGGTCTGAAATACATCCAAAACGAATGTGTCGGTCTGAATTACACCCAAAGCGTATGTGTCGGTAGGGTTTCGGTCTGAATGACACTCAAACGTATGTTAGCTAGTGTTTAGGTCTAAATTTCGCCGGAAACGTATGTTTCGGTAGAGTTTCGGTCTGAAATACATCCAAAACGAATGTTAGCAAGTGTTTCGGTCTGCATTACACCCAAAGCGTATGGGTCGGTAGGGTTTCGATCTGAAGGACACCCAAACGTATGTTAGTTAGTGTTTAGGTCTAAATTACACCGAAAACGTATGTTTCGGTAGAGTTTCGGTCTGAAATACATCCAAACGAATGTGTCGGTCTGAATTACACCCAAAGCGTATGTGTCGGTAGGGTTTCGGTCTGAATGACACCCAAACGTATGTTAGCTAGTGTTTAGGTCAAAATTACGCCCAAAACGTATGTTTCGGTAGAGTTCCGGTCTGAAATACATCCAAAACGAATGTGTCGGTCTGAAATACATCCAAAACGAATGTGTCGGTCTGAATTACACCCAAACGCATGTTAGCTAGTGTTTAGGTCTAAATTACGCCCAAAACGTATGTTTCGGTAGAGTTTCGGACCGAAATACATCCAAAACGAATGTTAGCAAGTGTTTCGGTCTGCATTACACCCAAAGCGTATGGGTCGGTAGGGTTTCGATCTGAATGACGCCCAAACGTATGTTAGTTAGTCTTTAGGTCTAAATTACACTGAAAACGTATGTTTCGGTAGAGTTTCGGTCTGAAATACATCCAAAACGAATGTGTCTTTGTGAATTACACCCAAAGCGCATGTGTCGGTAGGGTTTCGGTCTGAATGACACCCAAACGTATGTTAGCTAGTGTTTAGGTCAAAATTACGCCCAAAACGTATGTTTCGGTAGAGTTCCGGTCTGAAATACATTCAAAACGAATGTGTCGGTCTGAAATACATCCAATACGAATGTGTCGGTCTGAATTACACCCAAAGCGTGTATGTCGGTAGGGTTTCGGTCTGAATGACACCCAAACGCATGTTAGCTAGTGTTTAGGTCTAAATTACGCCCAAAACGTATGTTTCGGTAGAGTTTCGGACTGAAATACATCCAAAACGAATGTGTGGGTCTGAATGACACCCAAACGTATGTTAGCTAGTGTTTAGGTCTAAATTACGCCCAAAACGTATGTTTCGTTAAAGTTTCGGTCTGAAAGACATCCAAAACGAATGTGTCGGTCTGAATTACACCCAAAGCGTATGTGTCGGTACTGTTTCGGTCTGAATGACACTCAAACGTATGTTAGCTAGTGTTTAGGTGTAAATTACGCCCAAAACGTATGTTTCGGTAGAGTTTCGGTCTGAAATACATCCAAAACGAATGTGTCGGTCTGAATTACACCAAAAGCGTATGTGTCGGTAGGGTTTCGGTCTGAATGACACTCAAACGTATGTTAGCTAGTGTTAAGGTCTAAATTACGCCGAAAACGTATGTTTCGGTAGAGTTTCGGTCTGAAATACATCCAAAACGAATGTTAGCAAGTGTTTCGGTCTGCATTACACCCAAAGCGTATGGGTCGGTAGGGTTTCGATCTGAATGACACCCAAACGTATGCTAGTTAGTGTTTAGATCTAAATTACGCCCAAAACGTATGTTTCAGTAGAGTTTCGGTCTGAAATACATCCAAAACGAATGTGTCGGTCTGAATTACACCCAAAGCGTATATGTCGGTTGGGTTTCGGTGTGAATGACACCCAAACGTAGGTTAGCTAGTGTTTAGGTCTAAATTACGCCCAACACTTATGTTTCGGTAGAGTTTCGGTCTGAAATACATCCAAAACGAATGTGTCGGTCTGAATGACACCCAAACGTATGTTAGCTAGTGTTTAGGTCTAAATTACGCCCAAAACGTATGTTTCGGTAGAGTTTCGGTCTGAAATACATCCAAAACGAATGTGTCTGTCTGAATTACATCCAAAGCTAATTTGTCGGTAGGGTTTCGGTCTGAATGACACCCAAACCTATGTTAACTAGTGTTTAGGTCTCAATTACGCCCAAAACTATTATTCGGTAGAGTTTCGGTCTGAAATACATCCAAAACGAATGTGTCGGTCTGAATTACACCCAAAGCGTATGTGTCGGTAGGGTTTCGGTCTGAATGACACTCAAACGTATGTTAGCTAGTGTTTAGGTCTAAATTTCGCCGGAAACGTATGTTTCGGTAGAGTTTCGGTCTAAAATACATCCAAAACGAATGTTAGCAAGTGTTTCGGTCTGCATTACACCCAAAGCGTATGGGTCGGTAGGGTTTCGATCTGAAGGACACCCAAACGTATGTTAGTTAGTGTTTAGGTCTAAATTACACCGAAAACGTATGTTTCGGTAGAGTTTCGGTCTGAAATACATCCAAACGAATGTGTCGGTCTGAATTACACCCAAAGCGTATGTGTCGGTAGGGTTTCGGTCTGAATGACACCCAAACGTATGTTAGCTAGTGTTTAGGTCAAAATTACGCCCAAAACGTATGTTTCGGTAGAGTTCCGGTCTGAAATACATCCAGAACGAATGTGTCGGTCTGAAATACATCCAAAACGAATGTGTCGGTCTGAATTACACCCAAAGCGTATGTGTCGGTAGGGTTTCGGTCTGAATGACACCCAAACGCATGTTAGCTAGTGTTTAGGTCTAAATTACGCCCAAAACGTATGTTTCGGTAGAGTTTCGGACTGAAATACATCCAAAACGAATGTTAGCAAGTGTTTCGGTCTGCATTACACCCAAAGCGTATGGGTCGGTAGGGTTTCGATCTGAATGACACCCAAACGTATGTTAGTTAGTCTTTAGGTCTAAATTACACTGAAAACGTATGTTTCGGTAGAGTTTCGGTCTGAAATACATCCAAAACGAATGTGTCGGTCTGAATTACACCCAAAGCGCATGTGTCGGTAGGGTTTCGGTCTGAATGACACCCAAACGTATGTTAGCTAGTGTTTAGGTCAAAATTACGCCCAAAACGTATGTTTCGGTAGAGTTCCGGTCTGAAATACATCCAAAACGAATGTGTCGGTCTGAAATACATCCAATACGAATGTGTCGGTCTGAATTACACCCAAAGCGTGTATGTCGGTAGGGTTTCGGTCTGAATGACACCCAAACGCATGTTAGCTAGTGTTTAGGTCTAAATTACGCCCAAAACGTATGTTTCGGTAGAGTTTCGGACTGAAATACATCCAAAATGAATGTGTCGGTCTGAATGACACCCAAACGTATGTTAGCTAGTGTTTAGGTCTAAATTACGACCAAAATGTATGTTTCGTTAAAGTTTCGGTCTGAAATACATCCAAAACGAATGTGTCGGTCTGAATTACACCCAAAGCGTATGTGTCGGTACTGTTTCGGTCTGAATGACACTCAAACGTATGTTAGCTAGTGTTTAGGTCTAAATTACGCCCAAAACGTATGTTTCGGTAGAGTTTCGGTCTGAAATACATCCAAAACGAATGTGTCGGTCTGAATTACACCAAAAGCGTATGTGTCGGTAGGGTTTCGGTCTGAATGACACTCAAACGTATGTTAGCTAGTGTTTAGGTCTAAATTACGTCGAAAACGTATGTTTCGGTAGAGTTTCGGTCTGAAATACATCCAAAACGAATGTTAGCAAGTGTTTCGGTCTGCATTACACCCAAAGCGTATGGGTCGGTAGGGTTTCGATCTCAATGACACCCAAACGTATGTTAGTTAGTGTTTAGGTCTAAATTACGCCCAAAACGTATGTTTCGGTAGAGTTTCGGTCTGAAATACATCCAAAACGAATGTGTCGGTCTGAATTACACCCAAAGCGTATATGTCGGTAGGGTTTCGGTGTGAATGACACCGAAACGTAGGTTAGCTAGTGTTTAGGTCTAAATTACGCCCAACACTTATGTTTCGGTAGAGTTTCGGTTTGAAATACATCCAAAACGAATGTGTCGGTCTGAATGACACCCAAACGTATGTTAGCTAGTGTTTAGGTCTAAATTACGCCCAAAACGTATGTTTCGTAAAAGTTTCGGTCTGAAATACATCCAAAACGAATGTGTCGGTCTGAATTACACCCAAAGCGTTTATGCCGGAAGGGTTTCGGTCTGAATGACACCCAAACGTATGTGAGCTAGTGTTTAGGTCTAAATTATGCCCAAAACGTATGTTTCGGTAGAGTTTCGGTCTGAAATACATCCAAAACGAATGTGTCGGTCTGAATTACACCAAAAGCGTATGTGTCGGTAGGGTTTCGGTCTGAATGACACTCAAACGTATGTTAGCTAGTGTTTAGGTCTAAATTACGTCGAAAACGTATGTTTCGGTAGAGTTTCGGTCTGAAATACATCCAAAACGAATGTTAGCAAGTGTTTCGGTCTGCATTACACCCAAAGCGTATGGGTCGGTAGGGTTTCGATCTCAATGACACCCAAACGTATGTTAGTTAGTGTTTAGGTCTAAATTACGCCCAAAACGTATGTTTCGGTAGAGTTTCGGTCTGAAATACATCCAAAACGAATGTGTCGGTCTGAATTACACCCAAAGCGTATATGTCGGTAGGGTTTCGGTGTGAATGACACCGAAACGTAGGTTAGCTAGTGTTTAGGTCTAAATTACGCCCAACACTTATGTTTCGGTAGAGTTTCGGTTTGAAATACATCCAAAACGAATGTGTCGGTCTGAATGACACCCAAACGTATGTTGGCTAGTGTTTAGGTCTAAATTACGCCCAAAACGTATGTTTCGTAAAAGTTTCGGTCTGAAATACATCCAAAACGAATGTGTCGGTCTGAATTACACCCAAAGCGTTTATGCCGGTAGGGTTTCGGTCTGAATGACACCCAAACGTATGTGAGCTAGTGTTTAGGTCTAAATTATGCCCAAAACGTATGTTTCGGTAGAGTTTCGGTCTGAAATACATCCAAAACGAATGTGTCGGTTTGAATTACACCCAAAGCGTATGTGTCGGTACTGTTTCGGTCTGAATGACACCCAAACGTATGTTAGCTAGTGTTTAGGTCTAAATTACGCCGAAAACGTATGTTTCGGTAGAGTTTCGGTCTGAAATACATCCAAAACGAATGTTAGCAAGTGTTTCGGTCTGCATTACACCCAAAGCGTATGGGTCGGTAGGGTTTCGATCTGAATGACACCCAAACGTATGTTAGTTAGTGTTTAGGTCTAAATTACGCCCAAAACGTTTGTTTCGGTAGAGTTTCGGTCTGAAATACATCCGAAACGAATGTGTCGGTCTGAATTACACCAAAAGCGTATGTGTCGGTAGGGTTTCGGTCTGAATGACACTCAAACGTATATTAGCTAGTGTGTAGGTCTAAATTACGCCGAAAACGTATGTTTCGGTAGAGTTTCGGTCTGAAATACATCCAAAACGAATGTTAGCAAGTGTTTCGGTCTGCATTACACCCAAAGCGTATGGGTCGGTAGGGTTTCGATCTGAATGACACCCAAACGTATGTTAGTTAGTGTTTAGGTCTAAATTACGCCGAAAACGTATGTTTCGGTAGAGTTTCGGTCTGAAATACATCCAAAACGAATGTGTCGGTCTGAATTACACCCAAAGCGTATGTGTCGGTAGGGTTTCGGTCTGAATGACACCCAAACGCATGTTAGCTAGTGTTTAGGTCTAAATTACGCCCAAAACGTATGTTTCGGTTGAGTTTCGGACTGAAATACATCCAAAACGAATGTGTCGGTCTGAATTACACCCAAAGCGTATGTGTCGGTAGGGTTTCGGTCTGAATGACACCCAAACGTATGTTAGCTAGTGTTCAGTTCTAAATTACGCCCAAAACGTATGTTTCGTTAAAGTTTCGGTCTGAAATACATCCAAAACGAATGTGTCGGTCTGAATTACACCCAAAGCGTATGTGTCGGTAGGGTTTCGGTATGAATGAACCTCAAACGTATGTTAGCTAGTGTTTAGGTCTAAATTACGCCCAAAACGTATGTTTCGGTAGAGTTTCGGTCTGAAATACATCCAAAACGAATGTGTCTTTGTGAATTACACCAAAAGCGTATGTGTCGGTAGGGTTTCGGTCTGAATGACACTCAAACGTATGTTAGCTAGTGTTTAGGTCTAAATTACGCCGAAAACGTATGTTTCGGTAGAGTTTCGGTCTGAAAAACATCCAAAACGAATGTTAGCAAGTGTTTCGGTCTGCATTACACCCAAAGCGTATGGGTCGGTAGGGTTTCGATCTGAATGACACCCAAACGTATGTTAGTTAGTGTTTAGGTCTAAATTACCCCGAAAACGTATGTTTCGGTAGAGTTTCGGTCTGAAATACATCCAAAACGAATGTGTCGCTCTGAATTATACCCAAAGCGTATGGGTCGGTAGGGTTTCGATCTGAATGACACCAAAACGTATATGAGCTAGTGTTTAGGTCTAAATTACGCCGAAAACGTATGTTTCGGTAGAATTTCGGCCTGAAATACATCCAAAACGAATGTGTCGCTCTGAATTATACCCAAAGCGTATATGTCGGTAGAGTTTCGGTCTGAATGACACCCAAACGTATGTTAGCTAGTGTTTAGGTCTAAATTACGCCCAAAACGTATGTTTCGGTAGAGTTTCGGTCTGAAATACATCCAAAACAAATGTTAGCAAGTGTTTCGGTCTGCATTACACCCAAAGCGTATGGGTCGGTAGGGTTTCGATCTGAAGGACACCCAAACGTATGTTAGTTAGTGTTTAGGTCTAAATTACGCCCAAAACGTATGTTTCGGTAGAGTTTCGGTCTGAAATGCATCCGAAACGAATGTGTCGGTCTGAATTACACCAAAAGCGTATGTGTCGGTAGGGTTTCGATCTGAATGGCACTCAAACGTATGTTAGCTAGTGTTTAGGTCTAAATTACGCCGAAAACGTATGTTTCGGTAGAGTTTCGGTCTGAAATACATCCAAAACGAATGTTAGCAAGTGTTTCGGTCTGCATTACACCCAAAGCGTATGGGTCGGTAGGGTTTCGATCTGAATGACACCCAAACGTATGTTAGTTAGTGTTTAGGTCTAAATTACCCCGAAAACGTATGTTTCGGTAGAGTTTCGGTCTGAAATACATCCAAAACGAATGTGTCGCTCTGAATTATACCCAAAGCGTATGGGTCGGTAGCGTTTCGATCTGAATGACACCAAAACGTATATGAGCTAGTGTTTAGGTCTAAATTACGCCGAAAACGTATGTTTCGGTAGAATTTCGGCCTGAAATACATCCAAAACGAATGTGTCGCTCTGAATTATACCCAAAGCGTATATGTCGGTAGAGTTTCGGTCTGAATGACACCCAAACGTATGTTAGCTAGTGTTTAGGTCTAAATTACGCCCAAAACGTATGTTTCGGTAGAGTTTCGGTCTGAAATACATCCAAAACGAATGTTAGCAAGTGTTTCGGTCTGCATTACACCCAAAGCGTATGGGTCGGTAGGGTTTCGATCTGAAGGACACCCAAACGTATGTTAGTTAGTGTTTAGGTCTAAATTACGCCCAAAACGTATGTTTCGGTAGAGTTTCGGTCTGAAATACATCCGAAACGAATGTGTCGGTCTGAATTACACCAAAAGCGTATGTGTCGGTAGGGTTTCGGTCTGAATGACACTCAAACGTATGTTAGCTAGTGTTTAGGTCTAAATTACGCCGAAAACGTATGTTTCGGTAGAGTTTCGGTCTGAAATACATCCAAAACGAATGTTAGCAAGTGTTTCGGTCTGCATTACACCCAAAGCGTATGGGTCGGTAGGGTTTCGATCTGAATGACACCCAAACGTATGTTAGTTAGTGTTTAGGTCTAAATTACGCCCAAAACGTTTGCTTCGGTAGAGTTTCGGTCTGAAATACATCCGAAACGAATGTGTCGGTCTGAATTACACCAAAAGCGTATGTGTCGGTAGGGTTTCGGTCTGAATGACACTCAAACGTATATTAGCTAGTGTGTAGGTCTAAATTACGCCGAAAACGTATGTTTCGGTAGAGTTTCGCTCTGAAATACATCCAAAACGAATGTTAGCAAGTGTTTCGGTCTGCATTACACCCAAAGCGTATGGGTCGGTAGGGTTTCGATCTGAATGACACCCAAACGTATGTTAGTTAGTGTTTAGGTCTAAATTACCCCGAAAACGTATGTTTCGGTAGAGTTTCGGTCTGAAATACATCCAAAACGAATGTGTCGTTCTGAATTATACCCACAGCGTATGGGTCGGTAGGGTTTCGATCTGAATGACACCAAAACGTATATGAGCTAGTGTTTAGGTCTAAATTACGCCGAAAACGTATGTTTCGGTAGAATTTCGGCCTGAAATACATCCAAAACGAATGTGTCGCTCTGAATTATACCCAGAGCGTATATGTCGGTAGGGTTTCGGTCTGAATGACACCCAAACGTATGTTAGCTAGTGTTTAGGTCTAAATTACGCCCAAAACGTATGTTTCGGTAGAGTTTCGGTCTGAAATACATACAAAACGAATGTTAGCAAGTGTTTCGGTCTGCATTACACCCAAAGCGTATGGGTCGGTAGGGTTTCGATCTGAATGACACCCAAACGTATGTTAGTTAGTGTTTAGGTCTAAATTACGCCCAAAACGTATGTTTCGGTAGAGTTTCGGTCTGAAATACATCCGAAACGAATGTGTCGGTCTGAATTACACCAAAAGCGTATGTGTCGGTAGGTTTTCGGTCTGAATGACACTCAAACGTATATTAGCTAGTGTGTAGTTCTAAATTACGCCGAAAACGTATGTTTCGGTAGAGTTTCGGTCTGAAATACATCCAAAACGAATGTTAGCAAGTGTTTCGGTCTGCATTACACCCAAAGCGTATGGGTCGGTAGGGTTTCGATCTGAATGACACCCAAACGTATGTTAGTTAGTGTTTAGGTCTAAATTACGCCGAAAACGTATGTTTCGGTAGAGTTTCGGTCTGAAATACATCCAAAACGAATGTGTCGGTCTGAATTACACCCAAAGCGTATGTGTCGGTAGGGTTTCGGTCTGAATGACACCCAAACGCATGTTAGCTAGTGTTTAGGTCTAAATTACGCCCAAAACGTATGTTTCGGTAGAGTTTCGGACTGAAATACATCCAAAACGAATGTGTCGGTCTGAATTACACCCAAAGCGTATGTGTCGGTACTGTTTCGGTCTGAATGACACCCAAACGTATGTTAGCTAGTGTTTAGGTCTAAATTACGCCCAAAACGTATGTTTCGTTAAAGTTTCGGTCTGAAAGACATCCAAAACGAATGTGTCGGTCTGAATTACACCCAAAGCGTATGTGTCGGTACTGTTTCGGTCTGAATGACACTCAAACGTATGTTAGCTAGTGTTTAGGAGTAAATTACGCCCAAAACGTATGTTTCGGTAGAGTTTCGGTCTGAAATACATCCAAAACGAATGTGTCGGTCTGCGTTACACCAAAAGCGTATGTGTCGGTAGGGTTTCGGTCTGAATGACACTCAAACGTATGTTAGCTAGTGTTAAGGTCTAAATTACGCCGAAAACGTATGTTTCGGTAGAGTTTCGGTCTGAAATACATCCAAAACGAATGTTAGCAAGTGTTTCGGTCTGCATTACACCCAAAGCGTATGGGTCGGTAGGGTTTCGATCTGAATGACACCCAAACGTATGCTAGTTAGTGTTTAGATCTAAATTACGCCCAAAACGTATGTTTCAGTAGAGTTTCGGTCTGAAATACATCCAAAACGAATGTGTCGGTCTGAATTACACCCAAAGCGTATATGTCGGTTGGGTTTCGGTGTGAATGACACCCAAACGTAGGTTAGCTAGTGTTTAGGTCTAAATTACGCCCAACACTTATGTTTCGGTAGAGTTTCGGTTTGAAATACATCCAAAACGAATGTGTCGGTCTGAATGACACCCAAACGTATGTTAGCTAGTGTTTAGGTCTAAATTACGCCCAAAGCGTGTGTTTCGTAAAAGTTTCGGTCTGAAATACATCCAAAACGAATGTGTCGGTCTGAATTACACCCAAAGCGTATGTGTCGGTAGGGTTTCGGTCTGAATGACACCCAAACGTATGTTAGCTAGTGTTTAGGTCTAAATTACGCCGAAAACGTATGTTTCGGTAGAGTTTCGGTCTGAAATACATCCAAAACGAATGTTAGCAGGTGTTTCGGTCTGCATTACACCCAAAGCGTATGGGTCGGTTGGGTTTCGATCTGAATGACACCCAAACGAATGTTAGTTAGTGTTTAGGTCTAAATTACGCCCAAAACGTATGTTTCGGTAGAGTTTCGGTCTGAAATACATCCGAAACGAATGTGTCGGTCTGAATTACACCAAAAGCGTATGTGTCGGTAGGGTTTCGGTGTGAATGACACTCAAACGTATGTTAGCTAGTGTTTAGGTCTAAATTACGCCGAAAACGTATGTTTCGGTAGAGTTTCGGTCTGAAATACATCCAAAACGAATGTTAGCAAGTGTTTCGGTCTGCATTACACCCAAAGCGTATGTGTCGGTAGGGTTTCGATCTGAATGACACCCAAACGTATGTTAGTTAGTGTTTAGGTCTAAATTACACCGAAAACGTATGTTTCGGTAGAGTTTCGGTCTGAAATACATCCAAAACGAATGTGTCGGTCTGAATTACACCCAAAGCGTATGTGTCGGTAGGGTTTCGGTCTGAATGACGCCCAAACGTATGTTAGCTAGTGTTTAGGTCTAAATTACGCCCAAAACGTATGTTTCGGTAGAGTTCCGGTCTGAAATACATTAAAAACGAATGTGTCGGTCTGAATTACACCCAAAGCGTGTATGTCGGTAGGGTTTCGGTCTGAATGACACCCAAACGCATGTTAGCTAGTGTTTAGGTCTAAATTACGCCCAAAACGTATGGTTCGGTAGAGTTTCGGATTGAAATACATCCAAAACGAATGTGTCGGTCTGAATGACACCCAAACGTATGTTAGCTAGTGTTTAGGTCTAAATTACGCCCAAAACGTATGTTTCGTTAAAGTTTCGGTCTGAAAGACATCCAAAACGAATGTGTCGGTCTGAATTACACCCAAAGCGTATGTGTCGGTACTGTTTCGGTCTGAATGACACTCAAACGTATGTTAGCTAGTGTTTAGGTGTAAATTACGCCCAAAACGTATGTTTCGGTAGAGTTTCGGTCTGAAATACATCCAAAACGAATGTGTCGGTCTGAATTACACCAAAAGCGTATGTGTCGGTAGGGTTTCGGTCTGAATGACACTCAAACGTATGTTAGCTAGTGTTTAGGTCTAAATTACGCCGAAAACGTATGTTTCGGTAGAGTTTCGGTCTGAAATACATCCAAAACGAATGTTAGCAAGTGTTTCGGTCTGCATTACACCCAAAGGGTATGGGTCGGTAGGGTTTCGATCTGAATGACACCCAAACGTATGTTAGTTAGTGTTTAGATCTAAATTACGCCCAAAACGTATGTTTCAGTAGAGTTTCGGTCTGAAATACATCCAAAACGAATGTGTCGGTCTGAATTACACCCAAAGCGTATATGTCGGTTGGGTTTCGGTGTGAATGACACCCAAACGTAGGTTAGCTAGTGTTTAGGTCTAAATTACGCCCAACACTTATGTTTCGGTAGAGTTTCGGTTTGAAATACATCCAAAACGAATGTGTCGGTCTGAATGAAACCCAAACGTATGTTAGCTAGTGTTTAGGTCTAAATTACGCCCAAAGCGTATGTTTCGTAAAAGTTTCGGTCTGAAATACATCCAAAACGAATGTGTCGGTCTGAATTACACCCAAAGCGTATGTGCCGGTAGGGTTTCGGTCTGAATGACACCCAAACGTATATTAGCTATTGTTTAGAGCTAAATTACGCCGAAAACGTATGTTTCGGTAGAGTTTCGGTCTGAAATACATCCAAAACGAATGTTAGCAAGTGTTTCGGTCTGCATTACACCCAAAGCGTATGGGTCGGTAGGGTTTCGATCTGAATGACACCCAAACGTATGTTAGTTAGTGTTTAGGTCTAAATTACGCCCAAAACGTATGTTTCGGTAGAGTTTCGGTCTGAAATACATCCAAAACGAATGTGTCTGTCTGAATTACATCCAAAGCTAATTTGTCGGTAGGGTTTCGGTCTGAATGACACCCAAACCTATGTTAGCTAGTGTTTAGGTCTCAATTACGCCCAAAACTATTATTCGGTAGAGTTTCGGTCTGAAATACATCCAAAACGAATGTGTCGGTCTGAATTACACCCAAAGCGTATGTGTTGGTAGGGTTTGGGTCTGAATGACACTCAAACGTATGTTAGCTAGTGTTTAGGTCTAAATTTCGCCGGAAACGTATGTTGCGGTATAGTTTCGGTCTGAAATACATCCAAAACGAATGTTAGCAAGTGTTTCGGTCTGCATTACACCCAAAGCGTATGGGTCGGTAGGGTTTCGATCTGAAGGACACCCAAACGTATGTTAGTTAGTGTTTAGGTCTAAATTACACCGAAAACGTATGTTTCGGTAGAGTTTCGGTCTGAAATACATCCAAACGAATGTGTCGGTCTGAATTACACCCAAAGCGTATGTGTCGGTAGGGTTTCGGTCTGAATGACACCCAAACGTATGTTAGCTAGTGTTTAGGTCAAAATTACGCCCAAAGCGTATGTTTCGGTAGAGTTCCGGTCTGAAATACATCCAAAACGAATGTGTCGGTCTGAAATACATCCAAAACGAATGTGTCGGTCTGAATTACACCCAAAGCGTATGTGTCGGTAGGGTTTCGGTCTGAATGACACCCAAACGCATGTTAGCTAGTGTTTAGGTCTAAATTACGCCAAAAACGTATGTTTCGGTAGAGTTTCGGACTGAAATACATCCAAAACGAATGTTAGCAAGTGTTTCGGTCTGCATTACACCCAAAGCGTATGGGTCGGTAGGGTTTCGATCTGAATGACACCCAAACGTATGTTAGTTAGTCTTTAGGTCTAAATTACACTGAAAACGTATGTTTCGGTAGAGTTTCGGTGTGAAATACATCCAAAACGAATGTGTCGGTCTGAATTACACCCAAAGCGCATGTGTCGGTAGGGTTTCGGTCTGAATGACACCCAAACGTATGTTAGCTAGTGTTTAGGTCAAAATTACGCCCAAAACGTATGTTTCGGTAGAGTTCCGGTCTGAAATACATCCAAAACGAATGTGTCGGTCTGAAATACATCCAATACGAATGTGTCGGTCTGAATTACACCCAAAGCGTGTATGTCGGTAGGGTTTCGGTCTGAATGACACCCAAACGCATGTTAGCTAGTGTTTAGGTCTAAATGACGCCCAAAACGTATGTTTCGCTAGAGCTTCGGACTGAAATACATCCAAAACGAATGTGTCGGTCTGAATGACACCCAAACGTATGTTAGCTAGTGTTTAGTTCTAAATTACGACCAAAATGTATGTTTCGTTAAAGTTTCGGTCTGAAATACATCCAAAACGAATGTGTCGGTCTGAATTACACCCAAAGCGTATGCGTCGGTACTGTTTCGGTCTGAATGACACTCAAACGTATGTTAGTTAGTGTTTAGGTCTAAATTACGCCCAAAACGTATGTTTCGGTAGAGTTTCGGTCTGAAATACATCCAAAACGAATGTGTCGGTCTGAATTACACCAAAAGCGTATGTGTCGGTAGGGTTTCGGTCTGAATGACACCCAAACGTATGTTAGCTAGTGTTTAGGTCTAAATTACGTCGAAAACGTATGTTTCGGTAGAGTTTCGGTCTGAAATACATCCAAAACGAATGTTAGCAAGTGTTTCGGTCTGCATTACACCCAAAGCGTATGGGTCGGTAGGGTTTCGATCTCAATGACACCCAAACGTATGTTAGTTAGTGTTTAGGTCTAAATGACGCCCAAAACGTATGTTTCGGTAGAGTTTCGGTCTGAAATACATCCAAAACGAATGTGTCTGTCTGAATTACATCCAAAGCTAATTTGTCGGTAGGGTTTCGGTCTGAATGACACCCAAACCTATGTTAGCTAGTGTTTAGGTCTCAATTACGCCCAAAACTATTATTCGGTAGAGTTTCGGTCTGAAATACATCCAAAACGAATGTGTCGGTCTGAATTACACCCAAAGCGTATGTGTCGGTAGGGTTTCGGTCTGAATGACACTCAAACGTATGTTAGCTAGTGTTTAGGTCTAAATTTCGCCGGAAACGTATGTTTCGGTAGAGTTTCGGTCTGAAATACATCCAAAACGAATGTTAGCAAGTGTTTCGGTCTGCATTACACCCAAAGCGTATGGGTCGGTAGGGTTTCGATCTGAAGGACACCCAAACGTATGTTAGTTAGTGTTTAGGTCTAAATTACACCGAAAACGTATGTTTCGGTAGAGTTTCGGTCTGAAATACATCCAAACGAATGTGTCGGTCTGAATTACACCCAAAGCGTATGTGTCGGTAGGGTTTCGGTCTGAATGACACCCAAACGTATGTTAGCTAGTGTTTAGGTCAAAATTACGCCCAAAACGTATGTTTCGGTAGAGTTCCGGTCTGAAATACATCCAAAACGAATGTGTCGGTCTGAAATACATCCAAAACGAATGTGTCGGTCTGAATTACACCCAAACGCATGTTAGCTAGTGTTTAGGTCTAAATTACGCCCAAAACGTATGTTTCGGTAGAGTTTCGGACCGAAATACATCCAAAACGAATGTTAGCAAGTGTTTCGGTCTGCATTACACCCAAAGCGTATGGGTCGGTAGGGTTTCGATCTGAATGACGCCCAAACGTATGTTAGTTAGTCTTTAGGTCTAAATTACACTGAAAACGTATGTTTCGGTAGAGTTTCGGTCTGAAATACATCCAAAACGAATGTGTCTTTGTGAATTACACCCAAAGCGCATGTGTCGGTAGGGTTTCGGTCTGAATGACACCCAAACGTATGTTAGCTAGTGTTTAGGTCAAAATTACGCCCAAAACGTATGTTTCGGTAGAGTTCCGGTCTGAAATACATTCAAAACGAATGTGTCGGTCTGAAATACATCCAATACGAATGTGTCGGTCTGAATTACACCCAAAGCGTGTATGTCGGTAGGGTTTCGGTCTGAATGACACCCAAACGCATGTTAGCTAGTGTTTAGGTCTAAATTACGCCCAAAACGTATGTTTCGGTAGAGTTTCGGACTGAAATACATCCAAAACGAATGTGTGGGTCTGAATGACACCCAAACGTATGTTAGCTAGTGTTTAGGTCTAAATTACGCCCAAAACGTATGTTTCGTTAAAGTTTCGGTCTGAAAGACATCCAAAACGAATGTGTCGGTCTGAATTACACCCAAAGCGTATGTGTCGGTACTGTTTCGGTCTGAATGACACTCAAACGTATGTTAGCTAGTGTTTAGGTGTAAATTACGCCCAAAACGTATGTTTCGGTAGAGTTTCGGTCTGAAATACATCCAAAACGAATGTGTCGGTCTGAATTACACCAAAAGCGTATGTGTCGGTAGGGTTTCGGTCTGAATGACACTCAAACGTATGTTAGCTAGTGTTAAGGTCTAAATTACGCCGAAAACGTATGTTTCGGTAGAGTTTCGGTCTGAAATACATCCAAAACGAATGTTAGCAAGTGTTTCGGTCTGCATTACACCCAAAGCGTATGGGTCGGTAGGGTTTCGATCTGAATGACACCCAAACGTATGCTAGTTAGTGTTTAGATCTAAATTACGCCCAAAACGTATGTTTCAGTACAGTTTCGGTCTGAAATACATCCAAAACGAATGTGTCGGTCTGAATTACACCCAAAGCGTATATGTCGGTTGGGTTTCGGTGTGAATGACACCCAAACGTAGGTTAGCTAGTGTTTAGGTCTAAATTACGCCCAACACTTATGTTTCGGTAGAGTTTCGGTCTGAAATACATCCAAAACGAATGTGTCGGTCTGAATGACACCCAAACGTATGTTAGCTAGTGTTTAGGTCTAAATTACGCCCAAAGCGTGTGTTTCGTAAAAGTTTCGGTCTGAAATACATCCAAAACGAATGTGTCGGTCTGAATTACACCTAAAGCGTATGTGCCGGTAGGGTTTCGGTCTGAATGACACCCAAACGTATATTAGCTATTGTTTAGGGCTAAATTACGCCCAAAACGTATGTTTCGGTAGAGTTTCGGTCTGAAATACATCCAAAACGAATGTTAGCAAGTGTTTCGGTCTGCATTACACCCAAAGCGTATGGGTCGGTAGGGTTTCGATCTGAATGACACCCAAACGTATGTTAGTTAGTGTTTAGGTCTAAATTACGCCCAAAACGTATGTTTCGGTAGAGTTTCGGTCTGAAATACATCCAAAACGAATGTGTCTGTCTGAATTACATCCAAAGCTAATTTGTCGGTAGGGTTTCGGTCTGAATGACACCCAAACCTATGTTAACTAGTGTTTAGGTCTCAATTACGCCCAAAACTATTATTCGGTAGAGTTTCGGTCTGAAATACATCCAAAACGAATGTGTCGGTCTGAATTACACCCAAAGCGTATGTGTCGGTAGGGTTTCGGTCTGAATGACACTCAAACGTATGTTAGCTAGTGTTTAGGTCTAAATTTCGCCGGAAACGTATGTTTCGGTAGAGTTTCGGTCTAAAATACATCCAAAACGAATGTTAGCAAGTGTTTCGGTCTGCATTACACCCAAAGCGTATGGGTCGGTAGGGTTTCGATCTGAAGGACACCCAAACGTATGTTAGTTAGTGTTTAGGTCTAAATTACACCGAAAACGTATGTTTCGGTAGAGTTTCGGTCTGAAATACATCCAAACGAATGTGTCGGTCTGAATTACACCCAAAGCGTATGTGTCGGTAGGGTTTCGGTCTGAATGACACCCAAACGTATGTTAGCTAGTGTTTAGGTCAAAATTACGCCCAAAACGTATGTTTCGGTAGAGTTCCGGTCTGAAATACATCCAGAACGAATGTGTCGGTCTGAAATACATCCAAAACGAATGTGTCGGTCTGAATTACACCCAAAGCGTATGTGTCGGTAGGGTTTCGGTCTGAATGACACCCAAACGCATGTTAGCTAGTGTTTAGGTCTAAATTACGCCCAAAACGTATGTTTCGGTAGAGTTTCGGACTGAAATACATCCAAAACGAATGTTAGCAAGTGTTTCGGTCTGCATTACACCCAAAGCGTATGGGTCGGTAGGGTTTCGATCTGAATGACACCCAAACGTATGTTAGTTAGTCTTTAGGTCTAAATTACACTGAAAACGTATGTTTCGGTAGAGTTTCGGTCTGAAATACATCCAAAACGAATGTGTCGGTCTGAATTACACCCAAAGCGCATGTGTCGGTAGGGTTTCGGTCTGAATGACACCCAAACGTATGTTAGCTAGTGTTTAGGTCAAAATTACGCCCAAAACGTATGTTTCGGTAGAGTTCCGGTCTGAAATACATCCAAAACGAATGTGTCGGTCTGAAATACATCCAATACGAATGTGTCGGTCTGAATTACACCCAAAGCGTGTATGTCGGTAGGGTTTCGGTCTGAATGACACCCAAACGCATGTTAGCTAGTGTTTAGGTCTAAATTACGCCCAAAACGTATGTTTCGGTAGAGTTTCGGACTGAAATACATCCAAAATGAATGTGTCGGTCTGAATGACACCCAAACGTATGTTAGCTAGTGTTTAGGTCTAAATTACGACCAAAATGTATGTTTCGTTAAAGTTTCGGTCTGAAATACATCCAAAACGAATGTGTCGGTCTGAATTACACCCAAAGCGTATGTGTCGGTACTGTTTCGGTCTGAATGACACTCAAACGTATGTTAGCTAGTGTTTAGGTCTAAATTACGCCCAAAACGTATGTTTCGGTAGAGTTTCGGTCTGAAATACATCCAAAACGAATGTGTCGGTCTGAATTACACCAAAAGCGTATGTGTCGGTAGGGTTTCGGTCTGAATGACACTCAAACGTATGTTAGCTAGTGTTTAGGTCTAAATTACGTCGAAAACGTATGTTTCGGTAGAGTTTCGGTCTGAAATACATCCAAAACGAATGTTAGCAAGTGTTTCGGTCTGCATTACACCCAAAGCGTATGGGTCGGTAGGGTTTCGATCTCAATGACACCCAAACGTATGTTAGTTAGTGTTTAGGTCTAAATTACGCCCAAAACGTATGTTTCGGTAGAGTTTCGGTCTGAAATACATCCAAAACGAATGTGTCGGTCTGAATTACACCCAAAGCGTATATGTCGGTAGGGTTTCGGTGTGAATGACACCGAAACGTAGGTTAGCTAGTGTTTAGGTCTAAATTACGCCCAACACTTATGTTTCGGTAGAGTTTCGGTTTGAAATACATCCAAAACGAATGTGTCGGTCTGAATGACACCCAAACGTATGTTAGCTAGTGTTTAGGTCTAAATTACGCCCAAAACGTATGTTTCGTAAAAGTTTCGGTCTGAAATACATCCAAAACGAATGTGTCGGTCTGAATTACACCCAAAGCGTTTATGCCGGAAGGGTTTCGGTCTGAATGACACCCAAACGTATGTGAGCTAGTGTTTAGGTCTAAATTATGCCCAAAACGTATGTTTCGGTAGAGTTTCGGTCTGAAATACATCCAAAACGAATGTGTCGGTCTGAATTACACCAAAAGCGTATGTGTCGGTAGGGTTTCGGTCTGAATGACACTCAAACGTATGTTAGCTAGTGTTTAGGTCTAAATTACGTCGAAAACGTATGTTTCGGTAGAGTTTCGGTCTGAAATACATCCAAAACGAATGTTAGCAAGTGTTTCGGTCTGCATTACACCCAAAGCGTATGGGTCGGTAGGGTTTCGATCTCAATGACACCCAAACGTATGTTAGTTAGTGTTTAGGTCTAAATTACGCCCAAAACGTATGTTTCGGTAGAGTTTCGGTCTGAAATACATCCAAAACGAATGTGTCGGTCTGAATTACACCCAAAGCGTATATGTCGGTAGGGTTTCGGTGTGAATGACACCGAAACGTAGGTTAGCTAGTGTTTAGGTCTAAATTACGCCCAACACTTATGTTTCGGTAGAGTTTCGGTTTGAAATACATCCAAAACGAATGTGTCGGTCTGAATGACACCCAAACGTATGTTAGCTAGTGTTTAGGTCTAAATTACGCCCAAAACGTATGTTTCGTAAAAGTTTCGGTCTGAAATACATCCAAAACGAATGTGTCGGTCTGAATTACACCCAAAGCGTTTATGCCGGTAGGGTTTCGGTCTGAATGACACCCAAACGTATGTGAGCTAGTGTTTAGGTCTAAATTATGCCCAAAACGTATGTTTCGGTAGAGTTTCGGTCTGAAATACATCCAAAACGAATGTGTCGGTTTGAATTACACCCAAAGCGTATGTGTCGGTACTGTTTCGGTCTGAATGACACCCAAACGTATGTTAGCTAGTGTTTAGGTCTAAATTACGCCGAAAACGTATGTTTCGGTAGAGTTTCGGTCTGAAATACATCCAAAACGAATGTTAGCAAGTGTTTCGGTCTGCATTACACCCAAAGCGTATGGGTCGGTAGGGTTTCGATCTGAATGACACCCAAACGTATGTTAGTTAGTGTTTAGGTCTAAATTACGCCCAAAACGTTTGTTTCGGTAGAGTTTCGGTCTGAAATACATCCGAAACGAATGTGTCGGTCTGCATTACACCCAAAGCGTATGGGTCGGTAGGGTTTCGATCTGAATGACACCCAAACGTATGTTAGTTAGTGTTTAGGTCTAAATTACGCCGAAAACGTATGTTTCGGTAGAGTTTCGGTCTGAAATACATCCAAAACGAATGTGTCGGTCTGAATTACACCCAAAGCGTATGTGTCGGTAGGGTTTCGGTCTGAATGACACCCAAACGCATGTTAGCTAGTGTTTAGGTCTAAATTACGCCCAAAACGTATGTTTCGGTTGAGTTTCGGACTGAAATACATCCAAAACGAATGTGTCGGTCTGAATTACACCCAAAGCGTATGTGTCGGTAGGGTTTCGGTCTGAATGACACCCAAACGTATGTTAGCTAGTGTTCAGTTCTAAATTACGCCCAAAACGTATGTTTCGTTAAAGTTTCGGTCTGAAATACATCCAAAACGAATGTGTCGGTCTGAATTACACCCAAAGCGTATGTGTCGGTAGGGTTTCGGTATGAATGAACCTCAAACGTATGTTAGCTAGTGTTTAGGTCTAAATTACGCCCAAAACGTATGTTTCGGTAGAGTTTCGGTCTGAAATACATCCAAAACGAATGTGTCTTTGTGAATTACACCAAAAGCGTATGTGTCGGTAGGGTTTCGGTCTGAATGACACTCAAACGTATGTTAGCTAGTGTTTAGGTCTAAATTACGCCGAAAACGTATGTTTCGGTAGAGTTTCGGTCTGAAAAACATCCAAAACGAATGTTAGCAAGTGTTTCGGTCTGCATTACACCCAAAGCGTATGGGTCGGTAGGGTTTCGATCTGAATGACACCCAAACGTATGTTAGTTAGTGTTTAGGTCTCAATTACCCCGAAAACGTATGTTTCGGTAGAGTTTCGGTCTGAAATACATCCAAAACGAATGTGTCGCTCTGAATTATACCCAAAGCGTATGGGTCGGTAGGGTTTCGATCTGAATGACACCAAAACGTATATGAGCTAGTGTTTAGGTCTAAATTACGCCGAAAACGTATGTTTCGGTAGAATTTCGGCCTGAAATACATCCAAAACGAATGTGTCGCTCTGAATTATACCCAAAGCGTATATGTCGGTAGAGTTTCGGTCTGAATGACACCCAAACGTATGTTAGCTAGTGTTTAGGTCTAAATTACGCCCAAAACGTATGTTTCGGTAGAGTTTCGGTCTGAAATACATCCAAAACAAATGTTAGCAAGTGTTTCGGTCTGCATTACACCCAAAGCGTATGGGTCGGTAGGGTTTCGATCTGAAGGACACCCAAACGTATGTTAGTTAGTGTTTAGGTCTAAATTACGCCCAAAACGTATGTTTCGGTAGAGTTTCGGTCTGAAATGCATCCGAAACGAATGTGTCGGTCTGAATTACACCAAAAGCGTATGTGTCGGTAGGGTTTCGATCTGAATGGCACTCAAACGTATGTTAGCTAGTGTTTAGGTCTAAATTACGCCGAAAACGTATGTTTCGGTAGAGTTTCGGTCTGAAATACATCCAAAACGAATGTTAGCAAGTGTTTCGGTCTGCATTACACCCAAAGCGTATGGGTCGGTAGGGTTTCGATCTGAATGACACCCAAACGTATGTTAGTTAGTGTTTAGGTCTAAATTACCCCGAAAACGTATGTTTCGGTAGAGTTTCGGTCTGAAATACATCCAAAACGAATGTGTCGCTCTGAATTATACCCAAAGCGTATGGGTCGGTAGCGTTTCGATCTGAATGACACCAAAACGTATATGAGCTAGTGTTTAGGTCTAAATTACGCCGAAAACGTATGTTTCGGTAGAATTTCGGCCTGAAATACATCCAAAACGAATGTGTCGCTCTGAATTATACCCAAAGCGTATATGTCGGTAGAGTTTCGGTCTGAATGACACCCAAACGTATGTTAGCTAGTGTTTAGGTCTAAATTGCGCCCAAAACGTATGTTTCGGTAGAGTTTCGGTCTGAAATACATCCAAAACGAATGTTAGCAAGTGTTTCGGTCTGCATTACACCCAAAGCGTATGGGTCGGTAGGGTTTCGATCTGAAGGACACCCAAACGTATGTTAGTTAGTGTTTAGGTCTAAATTACGCCCAAAACGTATGTTTCGGTAGAGTTTCGGTCTGAAATACATCCGAAACGAATGTGTCGGTCTGAATTACACCAAAAGCGTATGTGTCGGTAGGGTTTCGGTCTGAATGACACTCAAACGTATGTTAGCTAGTGTTTAGGTCTAAATTACGCCGAAAACGTATGTTTCGGTAGAGTTTCGGTCTGAAATACATCCAAAACGAATGTTAGCAAGTGTTTCGGTCTGCATTACACCCAAAGCGTATGGGTCGGTAGGGTTTCGATCTGAATGACACCCAAACGTATGTTAGTTAGTGTTTAGGTCTAAATTACGCCCAAAACGTTTGCTTCGGTAGAGTTTCGGTCTGAAATACATCCGAAACGAATGTGTCGGTCTGAATTACACCAAAAGCGTATGTGTCGGTAGGGTTTCGGTCTGAATGACACTCAAACGTATATTAGCTAGTGTGTAGGTCTAAATTACGCCGAAAACGTATGTTTCGGTAGAGTTTCGCTCTGAAATACATCCAAAACGAATGTTAGCAAGTGTTTCGGTCTGCATTACACCCAAAGCGTATGGGTCGGTAGGGTTTCGATCTGAATGACACCCAAACGTATGTTAGTTAGTGTTTAGGTCTAAATTACCCCGAAAACGTATGTTTCGGTAGAGTTTCGGTCTGAAATACATCCAAAACGAATGTGTCGTTCTGAATTATACCCACAGCGTATGGGTCGGTAGGGTTTCGATCTGAATGACACCAAAACGTATATGAGCTAGTGTTTAGGTCTAAATTACGCCGAAAACGTATGTTTCGGTAGAATTTCGGCCTGAAATACATCCAAAACGAATGTGTCGCTCTGAATTATACCCAGAGCGTATATGTCGGTAGGGTTTCGGTCTGAATGACACCCAAACGTATGTTAGCTAGTGTTTAGGTCTAAATTACGCCCAAAACGTATGTTTCGGTAGAGTTTCGGTCTGAAATACATACAAAACGAATGTTAGCAAGTGTTTCGGTCTGCATTACACCCAAAGCGTATGGGTCGGTAGGGTTTCGATCTGAATGACACCCAAACGTATGTTAGTTAGTGTTTAGGTCTAAATTACGCCCAAAACGTATGTTTCGGTAGAGTTTCGGTCTGAAATACATCCGAAACGAATGTGTCGGTCTGAATTACACCAAAAGCGTATGTGTCGGTAGGTTTTCGGTCTGAATGACACTCAAACGTATATTAGCTAGTGTGTAGTTCTAAATTACGCCGAAAACGTATGTTTCGGTAGAGTTTCGGTCTGAAATACATCCAAAACGAATGTTAGCAAGTGTTTCGGTCTGCATTACACCCAAAGCGTATGGGTCGGTAGGGTTTCGATCTGAATGACACCCAAACGTATGTTAGTTAGTGTTTAGGTCTAAATTACGCCGAAAACGTATGTTTCGGTAGAGTTTCGGTCTGAAATACATCCAAAACGAATGTGTCGGTCTGAATTACACCCAAAGCGTATGTGTCGGTAGGGTTTCGGTCTGAATGACACCCAAACGCATGTTAGCTAGTGTTTAGGTCTAAATTACGCCCAAAACGTATGTTTCGGTAGAGTTTCGGACTGAAATACATCCAAAACGAATGTGTCGGTCTGAATTACACCCAAAGCGTATGTGTCGGTACTGTTTCGGTCTGAATGACACCCAAACGTATGTTAGCTAGTGTTTAGGTCTAAATTACGCCGAAAACGTATGTTTCGGTAGAGTTTCGGTCTGAAATACATCCAAAACGATTGTTAGCAAGTGTTTCGGTCTGCATTACACCCAAAGCGTATGGGTCGGTAGGGTTTCGATCTGAATGACACCCAAACGTATGTTAGTTAGTGTTTAGGTCTAAATTACGCCCAAAACGTATGTTTCGGTAGAGTTTCGGTCTGAAATACATCCAAAACGAATGTGTCGGTCTGAATTACACCCAAAGCGTATGTGTCGGTAGGGTTTCGGTCTGAATGACACCCAAACGTATGTTGGCTAGTGTTTAGGTCTAAATTACGCCCAAAACGTATGTTTCGGTAGAGTTTCGGTCTGAAATACATCCAAAACAAATGTTAGCAAGTGTTTCGGTCTGCATTACACCCAAAGCGTATGGGTCGGTAGGGTTTCGATCTGAAGGACACCCAAACGTATGTTAGTTAGTGTTTAGGTCTAAATTACGCCCAAAACGTATGTTTCGGTAGAGTTTCGGTCTGAAATGCATCCGAAACGAATGTGTCGGTCTGAATTACACCAAAAGCGTATGTGTCGGTAGGGTTTCGATCTGAATGGCACTCAAACGTATGTTAGCTAGTGTTTAGGTCTAAATTACGCCGAAAACGTATGTTTCGGTAGAGTTTCGGTCTGAAATACATCCAAAACGAATGTTAGCAAGTGTTTCGGTCTGCATTACACCCAAAGCGTATGGGTCGGTAGGGTTTCGATCTGAATGACACCCAAACGTATGTTAGTTAGTGTTTAGGTCTAAATTACCCCGAAAACGTATGTTTCGGTAGAGTTTCGGTCTGAAATACATCCAAAACGAATGTGTCGCTCTGAATTATACCCAAAGCGTATGGGTCGGTAGCGTTTCGATCTGAATGACACCAAAACGTATATGAGCTAGTGTTTAGGTCTAAATTACGCCGAAAACGTATGTTTCGGTAGAATTTCGGCCTGAAATACATCCAAAACGAATGTGTCGCTCTGAATTATACCCAAAGCGTATATGTCGGTAGAGTTTCGGTCTGAATGACACCCAAACGTATGTTAGCTAGTGTTTAGGTCTAAATTGCGCCCAAAACGTATGTTTCGGTAGAGTTTCGGTCTGAAATACATCCAAAACGAATGTTAGCAAGTGTTTCGGTCTGCATTACACCCAAAGCGTATGGGTCGGTAGGGTTTCGATCTGAAGGACACCCAAACGTATGTTAGTTAGTGTTTAGGTCTAAATTACGCCCAAAACGTATGTTTCGGTAGAGTTTCGGTCTGAAATACATCCGAAACGAATGTGTCGGTCTGAATTACACCAAAAGCGTATGTGTCGGTAGGGTTTCGGTCTGAATGACACTCAAACGTATGTTAGCTAGTGTTTAGGTCTAAATTACGCCGAAAACGTATGTTTCGGTAGAGTTTCGGTCTGAAATACATCCAAAACGAATGTTAGCAAGTGTTTCGGTCTGCATTACACCCAAAGCGTATGGGTCGGTAGGGTTTCGATCTGAATGACACCCAAACGTATGTTAGTTAGTGTTTAGGTCTAAATTACGCCCAAAACGTTTGCTTCGGTAGAGTTTCGGTCTGAAATACATCCGAAACGAATGTGTCGGTCTGAATTACACCAAAAGCGTATGTGTCGGTAGGGTTTCGGTCTGAATGACACTCAAACGTATATTAGCTAGTGTGTAGGTCTAAATTACGCCGAAAACGTATGTTTCGGTAGAGTTTCGCTCTGAAATACATCCAAAACGAATGTTAGCAAGTGTTTCGGTCTGCATTACACCCAAAGCGTATGGGTCGGTAGGGTTTCGATCTGAATGACACCCAAACGTATGTTAGTTAGTGTTTAGGTCTAAATTACCCCGAAAACGTATGTTTCGGTAGAGTTTCGGTCTGAAATACATCCAAAACGAATGTGTCGTTCTGAATTATACCCACAGCGTATGGGTCGGTAGGGTTTCGATCTGAATGACACCAAAACGTATATGAGCTAGTGTTTAGGTCTAAATTACGCCGAAAACGTATGTTTCGGTAGAATTTCGGCCTGAAATACATCCAAAACGAATGTGTCGCTCTGAATTATACCCAGAGCGTATATGTCGGTAGGGTTTCGGTCTGAATGACACCCAAACGTATGTTAGCTAGTGTTTAGGTCTAAATTACGCCCAAAACGTATGTTTCGGTAGAGTTTCGGTCTGAAATACATACAAAACGAATGTTAGCAAGTGTTTCGGTCTGCATTACACCCAAAGCGTATGGGTCGGTAGGGTTTCGATCTGAATGACACCCAAACGTATGTTAGTTAGTGTTTAGGTCTAAATTACGCCCAAAACGTATGTTTCGGTAGAGTTTCGGTCTGAAATACATCCGAAACGAATGTGTCGGTCTGAATTACACCAAAAGCGTATGTGTCGGTAGGTTTTCGGTCTGAATGACACTCAAACGTATATTAGCTAGTGTGTAGTTCTAAATTACGCCGAAAACGTATGTTTCGGTAGAGTTTCGGTCTGAAATACATCCAAAACGAATGTTAGCAAGTGTTTCGGTCTGCATTACACCCAAAGCGTATGGGTCGGTAGGGTTTCGATCTGAATGACACCCAAACGTATGTTAGTTAGTGTTTAGGTCTAAATTACGCCGAAAACGTATGTTTCGGTAGAGTTTCGGTCTGAAATACATCCAAAACGAATGTGTCGGTCTGAATTACACCCAAAGCGTATGTGTCGGTAGGGTTTCGGTCTGAATGACACCCAAACGCATGTTAGCTAGTGTTTAGGTCTAAATTACGCCCAAAACGTATGTTTCGGTAGAGTTTCGGACTGAAATACATCCAAAACGAATGTGTCGGTCTGAATTACACCCAAAGCGTATGTGTCGGTACTGTTTCGGTCTGAATGACACCCAAACGTATGTTAGCTAGTGTTTAGGTCTAAATTACGCCGAAAACGTATGTTTCGGTAGAGTTTCGGTCTGAAATACATCCAAAACGATTGTTAGCAAGTGTTTCGGTCTGCATTACACCCAAAGCGTATGGGTCGGTAGGGTTTCGATCTGAATGACACCCAAACGTATGTTAGTTAGTGTTTAGGTCTAAATTACGCCCAAAACGTATGTTTCGGTAGAGTTTCGGTCTGAAATACATCCAAAACGAATGTGTCGGTCTGAATTACACCCAAAGCGTATGTGTCGGTAGGGTTTCGGTCTGAATGACACCCAAACGTATGTTAGCTAGTGTTTAGGTCTAAATTACGCCCAAAACGTATGTTTCGTTAAAGTTTCGGTCTGAAATACATCCAAAACGATTGTTAGCAAGTGTTTCGGTCTGCATTACACCCAAAGCGTATGGGTCGGTAGGGTTTCGATCTGAATGACACACAAACGTATGTTAGTTAGTGTTTAGGTCTAAATTACCCCGAAAACGTATGTTTCGGTAGAGTTTCGGTCTGAAATACATCCAAAACGAATGTGTCGCTCTGAATTATACCCAAAGCGTATGGGTCGGTAGGGTTTCGATCTGAATGACACCAAAACGTATATGAGCTAGTGTTTAGGTCTAAATTACGCCGAAAACGTATGTTTCGGTAGAATTTCGGCCTGAAATACATCCAAAACGAATGTGTCGCTCTGAATTATACCCAAAGCGTATATGTCGGTAGAGTTTCGGTCTGAATGACACCCAAACGTATGTTAGCTAGTGTTTTGGTCTAAATTACGCCCAAAACGTATGTTTCGGTAGAGTTTCGGTCTGAAATACATCCAAAACGAATGTTAGCAAGTGTTTCGGTCTGCATTACACCCAAAGCGTATGGGTCGGTAGGGTTTCGATCTGAAGGACACCCAAACGTATGTTAGTTAGTGTTTAGGTCTAAATTACGCCCAAAACGTATGTTTCGGTAGAGTTTCGGTCTGAAATACATCCGAAACGAATGTGTCGGTCTGAATTACACCAAAAGCGTATGTGTCGGTAGGGTTTCGGTCTGAATGGCACTCAAACGTATGTTAGCTAGTGTTTAGGTCTAAATTACGCCGAAAACGTATGTTTCGGTAGAGTTTCGGTCTGAAATACATCCAAAACGAATGTTAGCAAGTGTTTCGGTCTGCATTACACCCAAAGCGTATGGGTCGGTAGGGTTTCGATCTGAAGGACACCCAAACGTATGTTAGTTAGTGTTTAGGTCTAAATTACCCCGAAAACGTATGTTTCGGTAGAGTTTCGGTCTGAAATACATCCAAAACGAATGTGTCGCTCTGAATTATACCCAAAGCGTATGGGTCGGTAGGGTTTCGATCTGAATGACACCAAAACGTATATGAGCTAGTGTTTAGGTCTAAATTACGCCGAAAACGTATGTTTCGGTAGAATTTCGGCCTGAAATACATCCAAAACGAATGTGTCGCTCTGAATTATACCCAAAGCGTATATGTCGGTAGAGTTTCGGTCTGAATGACACCCAAACGTATGTTAGCTAGTGTTTAGGTCTAAATTACGCCCAAAACGTATGTTTCGGTAGAGTTTCGGTCTGAAATACATCCAAAACGAATGTTAGCAAGTTTTTCGGTCTGCATTACACCCAAAGCGTATGGGTCGGTAGGGTTTCGATCTGAATGACACCCAAACGTATGTTAGTTAGTGTTTAGGTCTAAATTACGCCCAAAACGTATGTTTCGGTAGAGTTTCGGTCTGAAATACATCCGAAACGAATGTGTCGGTCTGAATTACACCAAAAGCGTATGTGTCGGTAGGGTTTCGGTCTGAATGACACTCAAACGTATGTTAGCTAGTGTTTAGGTCTAAATTACGCCGAAAACGTATGTTTCGGTAGAGTTTCGGTCTCAAATACATCCAAAACGAATGTTAGCAAGTGTTTCGGTCTGCATTACACCCAAAGCGTATGGGTCGGTAGGGTTTCGATCTGAATGACACCCAAACGTATGTTAGTTAGTGTTTAGGTCTAAATTACGCCCAAAACGTTTGTTTCGGTAGAGTTTCGGTCTGAAATACATCCGAAACGAATGTGTCGGTCTGAATTACACCAAAACCGTATGTGTCGGTAGGGTTTCGGTCTGAATGACACTCAAACGTATATTAGCTAGTGTGTAGGTCTAAATTACGCCGAAAACGTATGTTTCGGTAGAGTTTCGCTCTGAAATACATCCAAAACGAATGTTAGCAAGTGTTTCGGTCTGCATTACACCCAAAGCGTATGGGTCGGTAGGGTTTCGATCTGAATGACACCCAAACGTATGTTAGTTAGTGTTTAGGTCTAAATTACCCCGAAAACGTATGTTTCGGTAGAGTTTCGGTCTGAAATACATCCAAAACGAATGTGTCGCTCTGAATTATACCCAAAGCGTATGGGTCGGTAGGGTTTCGATCTGAATGACACCAAAACGTATATGAGCTAGTGTTTAGGTCTAAATTACGCCGAAAACGTATGTTTCGGTAGAATTTCGGCCTGAAATACATCCAAAACGAATGTGTCGCTCTGAATTATACCCAAAGCGTATATGTCGGTAGGGTTTCGGTCTGAATGACACCCAAACGTATGTTAGCTAGTGTTTAGGTCTAAATTACGCCCAAAACGTATGTTTCGGTAGAGTTTCGGTCTGAAATACATCCAAAACGAATGTTAGCAAGTGTTTCGGTCTGCATTACACCCAAAGCGTATGGGTCGGTAGGGTTTCGATCTGAATGACACCCAAACGTATGTTAGTTAGTGTTTAGGTCTAAATTACGCCCAAAACGTATGTTTCGGTAGAGTTTCGGTCTGAAATACATCCGAAACGAATGTGTCGGTCTGAATTACACCAAAAGAGTATGTGTCGTTAGGGTTTCGGTCTGAATGACACTCAAACGTATGTTAGCTAGTGTTTAGGTCTAAATTACGCCAAAAACGTATGTTTCGGTAGAGTTTCGGTCTGAAATACATCCAAAACGAATGTTAGCAAGTGTTTCAGTCTGCATTACACCCAAAGCGTATGGGTCGGTAGGGTTTCGATTTGAGTGACACCCAAACGTATGTTAGTTGGTGTTTAGGTCTAAATTACGCACAAAACGTTTGTTTCGGTAGAGTTTCGGTCTGAAATACATCCGAAACGAATGTGTCGGTCTGAATTACACCAAAGGCGTATGTGTCGGTAGGTTTTCGGTCTGAATGACACTCAAACGTATATTAGCTAGTGTGTAGGTCTAAATTACGCCGAAAACGTATGTTTCGGTAGAGTTTCGGTCTGAAATACATCCAAAACGAATGTTAGCAAGTGTTTCGGTCTGCATTACACCCAAAGCGTATGGGTCGGTTGGGTTTCGATCTGAATGACACCCAAACGTATGTTAGTTAGTGTTTAGGTCTAAATTACGCCGAAAACGTATGTTTCGGTAGAGTTTCGGTCTGAAATACATCCAAAACGAATGTGTCGGTCTGAATTACACCCAAAGCGTATGTGTCGGTAGGGTTTCGGTCTGAATGACACCCAAACGCATGTTAGCCAGTGTTTAGGTCTAAATTACGCCCAAAACGTATGTTTCGGTAGAATTTCGGACTGAAATACATCCAAAACGAATGTGTCGGTCTGAATTACACCCAAAGCGTATGTGTCGGTACTGTTTCGGTCTGAATGACACCCAAACGTATGTTAGCTAGTGTTTAGGTCTAAATTACGCCGAAAACGTATGTTTCGGTAGAGTTTCGGTCTGAAATACATCCAAAACGATTGTTAGCAAGTGTTTCGGTCTGCATTACACCCAAAGCGTATGGGTCGGTAGGGTTTCGATCTGAATGACACCCAAACGTATGTTAGTTAGTGTTTAGGTCTAAATTACGCCCAAAACGTTTGTTTCGGTAGAGTTTCGGTCTGAAATACATCCGAAACGAATGTGTCGGTCTGAATTACACCAAAAGCGTATGTGTCGGTAGGGTTTCGGTCTGAATGACACCCAAACGTATGTTAGCTAGTGTTTAGGTCTAAATTACGCCCAAAACGTATGTTTCGTTAAAGTTTCGGTCTGAAATACATCCAAAACGAATGTTGGCAAGTGTTTCGGTCTGCATTACACCCAAAGCGTATGGGTCGGTAGGGTTTCGATCTGAATGACACCCAAACGTATGTTAGTTAGTGTTTAGGTCTAAATTACCCCAAAAACGTATGTTTCGGTAGAGTTTCGGTCTGAAATACATCCAAAACGAATGTGTCGCTCTGAATTATACCCAAAGCGTATGGGTCGGTAGGGTTTCGATCTGAATGACACCAAAACGTATATGAGCTAGTGTTTAGGTCTAAATTACGCCGAAAACGTATGTTTCGGTAGAATTTCGGCCTGAAATACATCCAAAACGAATGTGTCGCTCTGAATTATACCCAAAGCGTATATGTCGGTAGGGTTTCGGTCTGAATGACACCCAAACGTATGTTAGCTAGTGTTTAGGTCTAAATTACGCCCAAAACGTATGTTTCGGTAGAGTTTCGGTCTGAAATACATCCGAAACGAATGTGTCGGTCTGAATTACACCAAAAGAGTATGTGTCGGTAGGGTTTCGGTCTGAATGACACTCAAACGTATGTTAGCTAGTGTTTAGGTCTAAATTACGCCCAAAACGTATGTTTCGGTAGAGTTTCGGTCTGAAATACATCCAAAACGAATGTTAGCGAGTGTGTCGGTCAGCATTACACCCAAAGCGTATGGGTCGGTAGGGTTTCGATCTGAATGACACCCAAACGTATGTTAGCTAGTGTTTAGGTCTAAATTACGCCCAAAACGTATGTTTCGGTAGAGTTTTGGACTGAAATACATCCAAAACGAATGTGTCGGTCTGAATTACACCCAAAGCGTATACGTCGGTAGGGTTTCGGTCTGAATGGCACCCAAACGTATGTTAGCTAGTGTTTAGGTCTAAATTACACCCAAGACTTATGTTTCGGTAGAGTTTTGGTCTGAAATACATCCAAAACGAATGTGTCGGTCTGAATGACACCCAAACGTATGTTAGCTAGTGTTTAGGTCTAAATTACGCCCAAAACGTATGTTTCGGTAGAGTTTCGGCCTGAAATACATCCAAAACGAATGTGTCGGTCTGAATTACACCCAAAGCGTGTATGTCGGTAGGGTTTCGATCTGAATGACACCCAAACGTATGTTAGCTAGTGTTTAGGTCTAAATTACGCCGAAAACGTATGTTTCGGTAGAGTTTCGGTCTGAAATACATCCAAAACGAATGTTAGCAAGTGTTTCGGTCTGCATTACACCCAAAGCGTATGGGTCGGTAGGGTTTTGATCTGAATGACACCCAAACGTATGTTAGTTAGTGTTTAGGTCTAAATTACGCCGAAAACGTATGTTTCGGTAGAGTTTCGGTCTGAAATACAGCCAAAACGAATGTGTCGGTCTGAAGTACACCCAAAGCGTATGTGTCGGTAGGGTTTCGGTCTGAATGACACCAAAACGTATATGAGCTAGTGTTTAGGTCTAAATTACGCCGAAAACGTATGTTTCGGAAGAATTTCGGCCTGAAATACATCCAAAACGAATGTGTTAATCTGTATTACACTAAAAAAGCGTATGTGTCGGTAGGGTTTCGGTCTGAATGACACCCAAACGTATGTTAGCTAGCGTTTAGGTCTAAATTACGCCCAAAACGTATGTTTCGGTAGAGTTTCGGACTGAAATACATCCGAAACGAATGTGTCGGTCTGAATTACACCCGAGGCGTATGTGTCGGTGGGGTTTCCGTCTGAATGACACCCAAACGCATGTTAGCTAGTGTTTAGGTCTAAATTATGCCCAAAACGTATGTTTCGGTAGAGTTTCGGACTGAAATACATCTAAAACGAATGTGTCGGTCTGAATTATACCCAAAGCGTATATGTCGGTAGGGTTTCGGTCTGAATGACACCCAAACGTATGTTAGCTAGTGTTTAGGTCTAAATTACGCCGAAAACGTATGTTTCGGTAGAGTTTCGGTCTGAAATACATCCAAAACGAATGTTAGCAAGTGTTTCGGTCTGCATTACACCTAAAGCGTATGTGTCGGTAAGGTTTCGATCTGAATGACACCCAAACGTATGTTAGTTAGTGTTTAGGTCTAAATTACGCCGAAAACGTATGTTTCGGTAGAGTTTCGGTCTGAAATACATCCAAAACGAATGTGTCGGTCTGAATTACACCCAAAGCGTATGTGTCGGTAGGGTTTCGGTCTGAATGACACCCAAACGCATGTTAGCTAGTGTTTAGGTCTAAATTACGCCCAAAACGTATGTTTCGGTAGAGTTTCGGACTGAAATACATCCAAAACGAATGTGTCGGTCTGAATTACACCCAAAGCGTATGTGTCGGTACTGTTTCGGTCTGAATGACACCCCAACGTATGTTAGCTAGTGTTTAGGTCTAAATTACGCCGAAAACGTATGCTTCGGTAGAGTTTCGGTCTGAAATACATCCAAAACGATTGTTAGCAAGTGTTTCGGTCTGCATTACACCCAAAGCGTATGGGTCGGTAGGGTTTCGATCTGAATGACACCCAAACGTATGTTAGTTAGTGTTTAGGTCTAAATTACGCCCAAAACGTTTGTTTCGGTAGAGTTTCGGTCTGAAATACATCCGAAACGAATGTGTCGGTCTGAATTACACCAAAAGCGTATGTGTCGGTAGGGTTTCGGTCTGAATGACACTCAAACGTATATTAGCTAGTGTGTAGGTCTAAATTACGCCGAAAACGTATGTTTCGGTAGAGTTTCGCTCTGAAATACATCCAAAACGAATGTTAGCAAGTGTTTCGGTCTGCATTACACCCAAAGCGTATGGGTCGGTAGGGTTTCGATCTGAATGACACCCAAACGTATGTTAGTTAGTGTTTAGGTCTAAATTACGCCGAAAACGTATGTTTCGGTAGAGTTTCGGTCTGAAATACATCCAAAACGAATGTGTCGGTCTGAATTACACCCAAAGCGTATGTGTCGGTAGGGTTTCGGTCTGAATGACACCCAAACGTATGTTAGCTAGTGTTTAGGTCTAAATTACCCCGAAAACGTATGTTTCGGTAGAGTTTCGGTCTGAAATACATCCAAAACGAATGTGTCGCTCTGAATTATACCCAAAGCGTATGGGTCGGTAGGGTTTCGATCTGAATGACACCAAAACGTATATGAGCTAGTGTTTAGGTCTAAATTACGCCGAAAACGTATGTTTCGGTAGAGTTTCGGTCTGAAATACATCCAAAACGAATGCTAGCAAGTGTTTCGGTCTGCATTACGCCCAAAGCGTATGGGTCGGTAGGGTTTCGATCTGAATGACACCCAAACGTATGTTAGTTAGTGTTTAGGTCTAAATTACGCCCAAAACGTATGTTTCGGTAGAGTTTCGGTCTGAAATACATCCGAAACGAATGTGTCGCTCTGAATTATACCCAAAGCGTATGGGTCGGTAGGGTTTCGGTCTGAATGACACTCAAACGTATGTTAGCTAGTGTTTAGGTCTAAATTACGCCCAAAACGTATGTTTCGGTAGAGTTTCGGTCTGAAATACATCCAAAACGAATGTTAGCGAGTGTGTCGGTCAGCATTACACCCAAAGCGTATGGGTCGGTAGGGTTTCGATCTGAATGACACCCAAACGTATGTTAGTTAGTGTTTAGGTCTAAATTACGCCCAAAACGTATGTTTCGGTAGAGTTTCGGTCTGAAATACATCCGAAACGAATGTGTCGGTCTGAATTACACCAAAAGAGTATGTGTCGGTAGGGTTTCGGTCTGAATGACACTCAAACGTATGTTAGCTAGTGTTTAGGTCTAAATTACGCCCAAAACGTATGTTTCGGTAGAGTTTCGGTCTGAAATACATCCAAAACGAATGTTAGCGAGTGTGTCGGTCAGCATTACACCCAAAGCGTATGGGTCGGTAGGGTTTCGATCTGAATGACACCCAAACGTATGTTAGCTAGTGTTTAGGTCTAAATTACGCCCAAAACGTATGTTTCGGTAGAGTTTTGGACTGAAATACATCCAAAACGAATGTGTCGGTCTGAATTACACCCAAAGCGTATATGTCGGTAGGGTTTCGGTCTGAATGGCACCCAAACGTATGTTAGCTAGTGTTTAGGTCTAAATTACGCCCAAGACTTATGTTTCGGTAGAGTTTCGGTCTGAAATACATCCAAAACGAATGTGTCGGTCTGAATGACACCCAAACGTATGTTAGCTAGTGTTTAGGTCTAAATTACGCCCAAAACGTATGTTTCGGTAGAGTTTCGGTCTGAAATACATCCAAAACGAATGCTAGCAAGTGTTTCGGTCTGCATTACGCCCAAAGCGTATGGGTCGGTAGGGTTTCGATCTGAATGACACCAAAACGTATATGAGCTAGTGTTTAGGTCTAAATTACGCCGAAAACGTATGTTTCGGTAGAGTTTCGGTCTGAAATACATCCAAAACGAATGCTAGCAAGTGTTTCGGTCTGCATTACGCCCAAAGCGTATGGGTCGGTAGGGTTTCGATCTGAATGACACCCAAACGTATGTTAGTTAGTGTTTAGGTCTAAATTACCCCGAAAAC
This sequence comes from Arenicola marina, assembly GCA_964019135.1. Lineage (NCBI taxonomy): Eukaryota > Metazoa > Annelida > Polychaeta > Arenicolidae > Arenicola > Arenicola marina. The sequence goes on from CAXHSH010000001.1 coordinate 215,223, forward strand.
GTATGTTTCGGTAGAGTTTCGGTCTGAAATACATCCAAAACGAATGTGTCGCTCTGAATTATACCCAAAGCGTATGGGTCGGTAGGGTTTCGATCTGAATGACACCAAAACGTATATGAGCTAGTGTTTAGGTCTAAATTACGCCCAAAACGTATGTTTCGGTAGAGTTTCGGTCTGAAATACATCCAAAACGAATGTTAGCGAGTGTGTCGGTCAGCATTACACCCAAAGCGTATGGGTCGGTAGGGTTTCGATCTGAATGACACCCAAACGTATGTTAGCTAGTGTTTAGGTCTAAATTACGCCCAAAACGTATGTTTCGGTAGAGTTTTGGACTGAAATACATCCAAAACGAATGTGTCGGTCTGAATTACACCCAAAGCGTATATGTCGGTAGGGTTTCGGTCTGAATGGCACCCAAACGTATGTTAGCTAGTGTTTAGGTCTAAATTACGCCCAAGACTTATGTTTCGGTAGAGTTTCGGTCTGAAATACATCCAAAACGAATGTGTCGGTCTGAATGACACCCAAACGTATGTTAGCTAGTGTTTAGGTCTAAATTACGCCCAAAACGTATGTTTCGGTAGAGTTTCGGTCTGAAATATATCCAACACGAATGTGTCTGTCTGAATTACATCCAAAGCGTATTTGTCGGTAGGGTTTCGGTCTGAATGACACCCAAACGTATGTTAGTTAGTGTTTAGGTCTAAATTACGCCGAAAACGTATTTTTCGGTAGAGTTTCGGTGTGAAATACATCCAAAACGAATGTGTCGGTCTGAATTACACCCAAAACCAATGTTTCGGTCTGAATTACACCCAAAGCGTATATGTCGGTAGGGTTTCGGTGTGAATGACACCCAAACGTAGGTTAGCTAGTGTTTAGGTCTAAATTACGCCCAACACTTATGTTTCGGTAGAGTTTCGGTTTGAAATACATCCCAAACGAATGTGTCGGTCTGAATGACTCCCAAACGTATGTTGGCTAGTGTTTAGGTCTAAATTACGCCGAAAACGTATGTTTCGGTAGAGTTTCGGTCTCAAATACATCCAAAACGAATGTTAGCAAGTGTTTCGGTCTGCATTACACCCAAAGCGTATGGGTCGGTAGGGTTTCGATCTGAATGACACCCAAACGTATGTTAGTTAGTGTTTAGGTCTAAATTACGCCCAAAACGTATGTTTCGGTAGAGTTTCGGTCTGAAATACATCCGAAACGAATGTGTCGGTCTGAATTACACCAAAAGCGTATGTGTCTTTAGGGTTTCGTTCTGAATGACACTCAAACGTATGTTAGCTAGTGTTTAGGCCTAAATTACGCCCAAAACGTATGTTTCCGTAGAGTTTCGGTCTGAAATACATCCAAAACGAATGTTAGCAAGTGTTTCGGTCTGCATTACACCCAAAGCGTATGGGTCGGTAGGGTTTCGATCTGAATGACACCCAAACGTATGTTAGTTAGCGTTTAGGTCTAAATTACGCCCAAAACGTATGTTTCGGTAGAGTTTCGGTCTGAAATACATCCGAAACGAACGTGTCGGTCTGAATTACACCCAAAGCGTATGTGTCGGTATGGTTTCGGTCTGAATGACACCAAAACGTATATGAGCTAGTGTTTAGGTCTAAATTACGCCGAAAACGTATGTTTCGGTAGAGTTTCGGCCTGAAATACATCCAAAACGAATGTGTCGGTCTGAATTACACCCAAAGCGTGTATGTCGGTAGGGTTTCGAACTGAATGACACCCAAACGTATGTTAGCTAGTGTTTAGGTCTAAATTACGCCGAAAACGTATGTTTCGGTAGAGTTTCGGTCTGAAATACATCCAAAACGAATGTTAGCAAGTGTTTCGGTCTGCATTACACCCAAAGCGTATGGGTCGGTAGGGTTTCGATCTGAATGACACCCAAACGTATGTTAGTTAGTGTTTAGGTCTAAATTACGCCGAAAACGTATGTTTCGGTAGAGTTTCGGTCTGAAATACAGCCAAAACGAATGTGTCGGTCTGAAGTACACCCAAAGCGTATGTGTCGGTAGGGATTCGGTCTGAATGACACCAAAACGTATATGAGCTAGTGTTTAGGTCTAAATTACGCCGAAAACGTATGTTTCGGAAGAATTTCGGCCTGAAATACGTCCAAAACGAATGTGTCAATCTGTATTACACTAAAAAAGCGTATGTGTCGGTAGGGTTTCGGTCTGAATGACACCCAAACGTATGTTAGCTAGTGTTTAGGTCTAAATTACGCCCAAAACGTATGTTTCGGTAGAGTTTCGGACTGAAATACATCCAAAACGAATGTGTCGGTCTGAATTACACCCAAAGCGTATGTGTCGGTAGGGTTTCGGTCTGAATGACACCCAAACGTATGTTAGCTAGTGTTTAGGTCTAAATTACGCCCAAAACGTATGTTTCGGTAGAGTTTCGGTCTGAAATACATCCAAAACGAATGTTAGCAAGTGTTTCGGTCTGCATTACACCCAAAGCGTATGTGTCGGTAAGGTTTCGATCTGAATGACACCCAAACGTATGTTAGTTAGTGTTTAGGTCTAAATTACCCCGAAAACGTATGTTTCGGTAGAGTTTCGGTCTGAAATACATTCAAAACGAATGTGTCGCTCTGAATTATACCCAAAGCGTATGGGTCGGTAGGGTTTCGATCTGAATGACACCAAAACGTATATGAGCTAGTGTTTAGGTCTAAATTACGCCGAAAACGTATGTTTCGGTAGAATTTCGGCCTGAAATACATCCAAAACGAATGTGTCGGTCTGAATTATACCCAAAGCGTATATGTCGGTAGGGTTTCGGTCTGAATGACACCCAAACGTATGTTAGCTAGTGTTTAGGTCTAAATTACGCCCAAAACGTATGTTTCGGTAGAGTTTCGGTCTGAAATACATCCAAAACGAATGTTAGCAAGTGTTTCGGTCTGCATTACACCCAAAGCGTATGGATCGGTAGGGTTTCGATCTGAATGACACCCAAACGTATGTTAGTTAGTGTTTAGGTCTAAATTACGCCCAAAACGTATGTTTCGGTAGAGTTTCGGTCTGAAATACATCCGAAACGAATGCGTCGGTCTGAATTACACCAAAAGAGTATGTGTCGGTAGGGTTTCGGTCTGAATGACACTCAAACGTATGTTAGCTAGTGTTTAGGTCTAAATTACGCCCAAAACGTATGTTTCGGTAGAGTTTCGGTCTGAAATACATCCAAAACGAATGTGTCGGTCTGAATGACACCCAAACGTATGTTAGCTAGTGTTTAGGTCTAAATTACGCCCAAAACGTATGTTTCGGTAGAGTTTCGGTCTGAAATATATCCAACACGAATGTGTCTGTCTGAATTACATCCAAAGCGTATTTGTCGGTAGGGTTTCGGTCTAAATTACGCCGAAAACGTATGTTTCGGTAGAGTTTCGGTCTGAAATACATCCAAACGTATGTTAGCTAGTGTTTAGGTCTAAATTACGCCGAAAACGTATGTTTCGGTAGAGTTTCGGTCTGAAATACATCCAAAACGAATGTGTCGGTCTGAATTACACCCAAAACCAATGTTTCGGTCTGAATTACACCCAAAGCGTATATGTCGGTAGGGTTTCGGTGTGAATGACACCCAAACGTAGGTTAGCTAGTGTTTAGGTCTAAATTACGCCCAACACTTATGTTTCGGTAGAGTTTCGGTTTGAAATACATCCCAAACGAATGTGTCGGTCAGAATGACACCCAAACGTATGTTGGCTAGTGTTTAGGTCTAAATTACGCCCAAAACGTATGTTTCGGTAGAGTTTCGGTCTGAAATACATCCGAAACGAATGTGTCGGTCTGAATTACACCAAAAGCGTATGTGTCGGTAGGGTTTCGGTCTGAATGACACTCAAACGTATGTTAGCTAGTGTTTAGGTCTAAATTACGCCCAAAACGTATGTTTCGGTAGAGTTTCGGTCTGAAATACATCCAAAACGAATGTTAGCAAGTGTTTCGGTCTGCATTACACCCAAAGCGTATGGGTCGGTAGGGTTTCGATCTGAATGACACCCAAACGTATGTTAGTTAGCGTTTATGTCTAAATTACGCCCAAAACGTATGTTTCGGTAGAGTTTCGGTCAGAAATACATCCAAAGCGAACGTGTCGGTCTGAATTACAACCAAAGCGTATGTGTCGGTATTGTTTCGGTCTGAATGACACCAAAACGTATATGAGCTAGTGTTTAGGTCTAAATTACGCCGAAAACGTATGTTTCGGTAGAGTTTCGGTCTGAAATACATCCAAAACGAACGTGTCGGTCTGAATTACACCAAAAGCGTATGTGTCGGTATGGTTTCGGTCTGAATGACACCAAAACGTATATGAGCTAGTGTTTAGGTCTAAATTACGCCGAAAACGTATGTTTCGGTAGAGTTTCGGTCTGAAATACATCCAAAACGAATGTTAGCAAGTGTTTCGGTCTGTATTACACCCAAAGCGTATGGGTCGGTAGGGTTTCGATCTGAATGACACCCAAACGTATGTTAGTTAGTGTTTAGGTCTAAATTACGCCGAAAACGTATGTTTCGGTAGAGTTTCGGTCTGAAATACATCCAAAACGAATGTGTCGGTCTGAAGTACACCCAAAGCGTATGTGTCGGTAGGGTTTCGGTCTGAATGACACCAAAACGTATATGAGCTAGTGTTTAGGTCTAAATTACGCCGAAAACGTATGTTTCGGTAGAGTTTCGGACTGAAATACATCCAAAACGAATGTGTCGGTCTGAATTACACCCAAAGCGTATGTGTCGGTAGGGTTTCGGTCTGAATGACACCAAAACGTATGTTAGCTAGTGTTTAGGTCTAAATTACGCCCGAAACGTATGTTTCGGTAGAGTTTCGGTCTGAAATACATCCAAAACGAATGTGTCGGTCTGAATTACACCCAAAGCGTATGTGTCGGTGGGGTTTCCGTCTGAATGACACCCAAACGCATGTTAGCTAGTGTTTAGGTCTAAATTATGCCCAAAGCGTATGTTTCGGTAGTGTTTCGGACTGAAATACATCCAAAACGAATGTGTCGGTCTGAATTATACCCAAAGCGTATATGTCGGTAGGGTTTCGGTCTGAATGACACCCAAACGTATGTTAGCTAGTGTTTAGGTCTAAATTACGCCCAAAACGTATGTTTCGGTAGAGTTTCGGTCTGAAATACATCCAAAACGAATGTTAGCAAGTGTTTCGGTCTGCATTACACCCAAAGCGTATGGGTCGGTAGGGTTTCGATCTGAATGACACCCAAACGTATGTTAGTTAGTGTTTAGGTCTAAATTACGCCCAAAACGTATGTTTCGGTAGAGTTTCGGTCTGAAATGCATCCGAAACGAATGTGTCGATCTGAATTACACCCAAAGCGTATGTGTCGGTAGGGTTTCGGTCTGAATGACACTCAAACGTATGTTAGCTAGTGTTTAGGTCTAAATTATGCCCAAAACGTATGTTTCGGTAGAGTTTCGGTCTTAAATACATCCAAAACGAATGTTAGCAAGTGTTTCGGTCTGAAATACATCCAAAACGAATGTTAGCAAGTGTTTCGGTCTGCATTACACCCAAAGCGTATGGGTCGGTAGGGTTTCGATATGAATGACACCCAAACGCATGTTAGCTAGTGTTTAGGTCTAAATTATGCCCAAAACGTATGTTTCGGTAGAGTTTCGGACTGAAATACACCCAAAACGAATGTGTCGGTCTGAATTATACCCAAAGCGTATATGTCGGTAGGGTTTCGGTCTGAATGACACCCAAACGTATGTTAGCTAGTGTTTAGGTCTAAATTACGCCCAACACTTATGTTTCGGTAGAGTTTCGGTTTGAAATACATCCCAAACGAATGTGTCGGTCTGAATTACACCCAAAACCAATGTTTCGGTCTGAATTACACCCAAAGCGTATATGTCGGTAGGGTTTCGGTGTGAATGACACCCAAACGTAGGTTAGCTAGTGTTTAGGTCTAAATTACGCCCAACACTTATGTTTCGGTAGAGTTTCGGTTTGAAATACATCCCAAACGAATGTGTCGGTCAGAATGACACCCAAACGTATGTTGGCTAGTGTTTAGGTCTAAATTACGCCCAAAACGTATGTTTCGGTAGAGTTTCGGTCTGAAATACATCCGAAACGAATGTGTCGGTCTGAATTACACCAAAAGCGTATGTGTCGGTAGGGTTTCGGTCTGAATGACACTCAAACGTATGTTAGCTAGTGTTTAGGTCTAAATTACGCCCAAAACGTATGTTTCGGTAGAGTTTCGGTCTGAAATACATCCAAAACGAATGTTAGCAAGTGTTTCGGTCTGCATTACACCCAAAGCGTATGGGTCGGTAGGGTTTCGATCTGAATGACACCCAAACGTATGTTAGTTAGCGTTTATGTCTAAATTACGCCCAAAACGTATGTTTCGGTAGAGTTTCGGTCAGAAATACATCCAAAGCGAACGTGTCGGTCTGAATTACAACCAAAGCGTATGTGTCGGTATGGTTTCGGTCTGAATGACACCAAAACGTATATGAGCTAGTGTTTAGGTCTAAATTACGCCGAAAACGTATGTTTCGGTAGAGTTTCGGTCTGAAATACATCCAAAACGAACGTGTCGGTCTGAATTACACCAAAAGCGTATGTGTCGGTATGGTTTCGGTCTGAATGACACCAAAACGTATATGAGCTAGTGTTTAGGTCTAAATTACGCCGAAAACGTATGTTTCGGTAGAGTTTCGGTCTGAAATACATCCAAAACGAATGTTAGCAAGTGTTTCGGTCTGTATTACACCCAAAGCGTATGGGTCGGTAGGGTTTCGATCTGAATGACACCCAAACGTATGTTAGTTAGTGTTTAGGTCTAAATTACGCCGAAAACGTATGTTTCGGTAGAGTTTCGGTCTGAAATACATCCAAAACGAATGTGTCGGTCTGAAGTACACCCAAAGCGTATGTGTCGGTAGGGTTTCGGTCTGAATGACACCAAAACGTATATGAGCTAGTGTTTAGGTCTAAATTACGCCGAAAACGTATGTTTCGGTAGAGTTTCGGACTGAAATACATCCAAAACGAATGTGTCGGTCTGAATTACACCCAAAGCCTATGTGTCGGTAGGGTTTCGGTCTGAATGACACCAAAACGTATGTTAGCTAGTGTTTAGGTCTAAATTACGCCCGAAACGTATGTTTCGGTAGAGTTTCGGTCTGAAATACATCCAAAACGAATGTGTCGGTCTGAATTACACCCAAAGCGTATGTGTCGGTGGGGTTTCCGTCTGAATGACACCCAAACGCATGTTAGCTAGTGTTTAGGTCTAAATTATGCCCAAAGCGTATGTTTCGGTAGTGTTTCGGACTGAAATACATCCAAAACGAATGTGTCGGTCTGAATTATACCCAAAGCGTATATGTCGGTAGGGTTTCGGTCTGAATGACACCCAAACGTATGTTAGCTAGTGTTTAGGTCTAAATTACGCCCAAAACGTATGTTTCGGTAGAGTTTCGGTCTGAAATACATCCAAAACGAATGTTAGCAAGTGTTTCGGTCTGCATTACACCCAAAGCGTATGGGTCGGTAGGGTTTCGATCTGAATGACACCCAAACGTATGTTAGTTAGTGTTTAGGTCTAAATTACGCCCAAAACGTATGTTTCGGTAGAGTTTCGGTCTGAAATGCATCCGAAACGAATGTGTCGATCTGAATTACACCCAAAGCGTATGTGTCGGTAGGGTTTCGGTCTGAATGACACTCAAACGTATGTTAGCTAGTGTTTAGGTCTAAATTATGCCCAAAACGTATGTTTCGGTAGAGTTTCGGTCTGAAATACATCCAAAACGAATGTTAGCAAGTGTTTCGGTCTGAAATACATCCAAAACGAATGTTAGCAAGTGTTTCGGTCTGCATTACACCCAAAGCGTATGGGTCGGTAGGGTTTCGATATGAATGACACCCAAACGCATGTTAGCTAGTGTTTAGGTCTAAATTATGCCCAAAACGTATGTTTCGGTAGAGTTTCGGACTGAAATACACCCAAAACGAATGTGTCGGTCTGAATTATACCCAAAGCGTATATGTCGGTAGGGTTTCGGTCTGAATGACACCCAAACGTATGTTAGCTAGTGTTTAGGTCTAAATTACGCCCAAAACGTATGTTTCGGTCGAGTTTCGGTCTGAAATACATCCGAAACGAATGTGTCGCTCTGAATTATACCCAAAGCGTATGGGTCGGTAGGGTTTCGGTCTGAATGACACTCAAACGTATGTTAGCTAGTGTTTAGGTCTAAATTACGCCCAAAACGTATGTTTCGGTAGAGTTTCGGTCTGAAATACATCCAAAACGAATGTTAGCGAGTGTGTCGGTCAGCATTACACCCAAAGCGTATGGGTCGGTAGGGTTTCGATCTGAATGACACCCAAACGTATGTTAGTTAGTGTTTAGGTCTAAATTACGCCCAAAACGTATGTTTCGGTAGAGTTTCGGTCTGAAATACATCCGAAACGAATGTGTCGGTCTGAATTACACCAAAAGAGTATGTGTCGGTAGGGTTTCGGTCTGAATGACACTCAAACGTATGTTAGCTAGTGTTTAGGTCTAAATTACGCCCAAAACGTATGTTTCGGTAGAGTTTCGGTCTGAAATACATCCAAAACGAATGTTAGCGAGTGTGTCGGTCAGCATTACACCCAAAGCGTATGGGTCGGTAGGGTTTCGATCTGAATGACACCCAAACGTATGTTAGCTAGTGTTTAGGTCTAAATTACGCCCAAAACGTATGTTTCGGTAGAGTTTTGGACTGAAATACATCCAAAACGAATGTGTCGGTCTGAATTACACCCAAAGCGTATATGTCGGTAGGGTTTCGGTCTGAATGGCACCCAAACGTATGTTAGCTAGTGTTTAGGTCTAAATTACGCCCAAGACTTATGTTTCGGTAGAGTTTCGGTCTGAAATACATCCAAAACGAATGTGTCGGTCTGAATGACACCCAAACGTATGTTAGCTAGTGTTTAGGTCTAAATTACGCCCAAAACGTATGTTTCGGTAGAGTTTCGGTCTGAAATACATCCAAAACGAATGCTAGCAAGTGTTTCGGTCTGCATTACGCCCAAAGCGTATGGGTCGGTAGGGTTTCGATCTGAAAGACACCAAAACGTATATGAGCTAGTGCTTAGGTCTAAATTACGCCGAAAACGTATGTTTCGGTAGAGTTTCGGTCTGAAATACATCCAAAACGAATGCTAGCAAGTGTTTCGGTCTGCATTACGCCCAAAGCGTATGGGTCGGTAGGGTTTCGATCTGAATGACACCCAAACGTATGTTAGTTAGTGTTTAGGTCTAAATTACCCCGAAAACGTATGTTTCGGTAGAGTTTCGGTCTGAAATACATCCAAAACGAATGTGTCGCTCTGAATTATACCCAAAGCGTATGGGTCGGTAGGGTTTCGATCTGAATGACACCAAAACGTATATGAGCTAGTGTTTAGGTCTAAATTACGCCGAAAACGTATGTTTCGGTAGAGTTTCGGTCTGAAATACATCCAAAACGAATGTTAGCAAGTGTTTCGGTCTGCATTACGCCCAAAGCGTATAAGTCGGTAGGGTTTCGATCTGAATGACACCCAAACGTATGTTAGTTAGTGTTTAGGTCTAAATTACGCCCAAAACGTATGTTTCGGTAGAGTTTCGGTCTGAAATACATCCGAAACGAATGTGTCGCTCTGAATTATACCCAAAGCGTATGGGTCGGTAGGGTTTCGGTCTGAATGACACTCAAACGTATGTTAGCTAGTGTTTAGGTCTAAATTACGCCCAAAACGTATGTTTCGGTAGAGTTTCGGTCTGAAATACATCCAAAACGAATGTTAGCGAGTGTGTCGGTCAGCATTACACCGAAAGCGTATGGGTCGGTAGGGTTTCGATCTGAATGACACCCAAACGTATGTTAGCTAGTGTTTAGGTCTAAATTACGCCCAAAACGTATGTTTCGGTAGAGTTTTGGACTGAAATACATCCAAAACGAATGTGTCGGTCTGAATTACACCCAAAGCGTATATGTCGGTAGGGTTTCGGTCTGAATGGCACCCAAACGTATGTTAGCTAGTGTTTAGGTCTAAATTACGCCCAAGACTTATGTTTCGGTAGAGTTTCGGTCTGAAATACATCCAAAACGAATGTGTCGGTCTGAATGACACCCAAACGTATGTTAGTTAGTGTTTAGGTCTAAATTACCCCGAAAACGTATGTTTCGGTAGAGTTTCGGTCTGAAATACATTCAAAACGAATGTGTCGCTCTGAATTATACCCAAAGCGTATGGGTCGGTAGGGTTTCGATCTGAATGACACCCAAACGTATGTTAGTTAGTGTTTAGGTCTAAATTACGCCGAAAACGTATTTTGCGGTAGAGTTTCGGTGTGAAATACATCCAAAACGAATGTGTCGGTCTGAATTACACCCAAAACCAATGTTTCGGTCTGAATTACACCCAAAGCGTATATGTCGGTAGGGTTTCGGTGTGAATGACACCCAAACGTAGGTTAGCTAGTGTTTAGGTCTAAATTACGCCCAACACTTATGTTTCGGTAGAGTTTCGGTTTGAAATACATCCCAAACGAATGTGTCGGTCTGAATGACTCCCAAACGTATGTTGGCTAGTGTTTAGGTCTAAATTACGCCCAAAACGTATGTTTCGGTAGAGTTTCGGTCTCAAATACATCCAAAACGAATGTTAGCAAGTGTTTCGGTCTGCATTACACCCAAAGCGTATGGGTCGGTAGGGTTTCGATCTGAATGACACCCAAACGTATGTTAGTTAGTGTTTAGGTCTAAATTACGCCCAAAACGTATGTTTCGGTAGAGTTTCGGTCTGAAATACATCCGAAACGAATGTGTCGGTCTGAATTACACCAAAAGCGTATGTGTCGGTAGGGTTTCGTTCTGAATGACACTCAAACGTATGTTAGCTAGTGTTTAGGCCTAAATTACGCCCAAAACGTATGTTTCCGTAGAGTTTCGGTCTGAAATACATCCAAAACGAATGTTAGCAAGTGTTTCGGTCTGCATTACACCCAAAGCGTATGGGTCGGTAGGGTTTCGATCTGAATGACACCCAAACGTATGTTAGTTAGCGTTTAGGTCTAAATTACGCCCAAAACGTATGTTTCGGTAGAGTTTCGGTCTGAAATACATCCAAAACGAACGTGTCGGTCTGAATTACACCCAAAGCGTATGTGTCGGTATGGTTTCGGTCTGAATGACACCAAAACGTATATGAGCTAGTGTTTAGGTCTAAATTACGCCGAAAACGTATGTTTCGGTAGAGTTTCGGCCTGAAATACATCCAAAACGAATGTGTCGGTCTGAATTACACCCAAAGCGTGTATGTCGGTAGGGTTTCGATCTGAATGACACCCAAACGTATGTTAGCTAGTGTTTAGGTCTAAATTACGCCGAAAACGTATGTTTCGGTAGAGTTTCGGTCTGAAATACATCCAAAACGAATGTTAGCAAGTGTTTCGGTCTGCATTACACCCAAAGCGTATGGGTCGGTAGGGTTTCGATCTGAATGACACCCAAACGTATGTTAGTTAGTGTTTAGGTCTAAATTACGCCGAAAACGTATGTTTCGGTAGAGTTTCGGTCTGAAATACAGCCAAAACGAATGTGTCGGTCTGAAGTACACCCAAAGCGTATGTGTCGGTAGGGTTTCGGTCTGAATGACACCAAAACGTATATGAGCTAGTGTTTAGGTCTAAATTACGCCGAAAACGTATGTTTCGGAAGAATTTCGGCCTGAAATACATCCAAAACGAATGTGTCAATCTGTATTACACTAAAAAAGCGTATGTGTCGGTAGGGTTTCGGTCTGAATGACACCCAAACGTATGTTAGCTAGTGTTTAGGTCTAAATTACGCCCAAAACGTATGTTTCGGTAGAGTTTCGGACTGAAATACATCCAAAACGAATGTGTCGGTCTGAATTACACCCAAAGCGTATGTGTCGGTAGGGTTTCGGTCTGAATGACACCCAAACGTATGTTAGCTAGTGTTTAGGTCTAAATTACGCCCAAAACGTATGTTTCGGTAGAGTTTCGGTCTGAAATACATCCAAAACGAATGTTAGCAAGTGTTTCGGTCTGCATTACACCCAAAGCGTATGTGTCGGTAAGGTTTCGATCTGAATGACACCCAAACGTATGTTAGTTAGTGTTTAGGTCTAAATTACCCCGAAAACGTATGTTTCGGTAGAGTTTCGGTCTGAAATACATTCAAAACGAATGTGTCGCTCTGAATTATACCCAAAGCGTATGGGTCGGTAGGGTTTCGATCTGAATGACACCAAAACGTATATGAGCTAGTGTTTAGGTCTAAATTACGCCGAAAACGTATGTTTCGGTAGAATTTCGGCCTGAAATACATCCAAAACGAATGTGTCGGTCTGAATTATACCCAAAGCGTATATGTCGGTAGGGTTTCGGTCTGAATGACACCCAAACGTATGTTAGCTAGTGTTTAGGTCTAAATTACGCCCAAAACGTATGTTTCGGTAGAGTTTCGGTCTGAAATACATCCAAAACGAATGTTAGCAAGTGTTTCGGTCTGCATTACACCCAAAGCGTATGGGTCGGTAGGGTTTCGATCTGAATGACACCCAAACGTATGTTAGTTAGTGTTTAGGTCTAAATTACGCCCAAAACGTATGTTTCGGTAGAGTTTCGGTCTGAAATACATCCGAAACGAATGCGTCGGTCTGAATTACACCAAAAGAGTATGTGTCGGTAGGGTTTCGGTCTGAATGACACTCAAACGTATGTTAGCTAGTGTTTAGGTCTAAATTACGCCCAAAACGTATGTTTCGGTAGAGTTTCGGTCTGAAATACATCCAAAACGAATGTGTCGGTCTGAATGACACCCAAACGTATGTTAGCTAGTGTTTAGGTCTAAATTACGCCCAAAACGTATGTTTCGGTAGAGTTTCGGTCTGAAATATATCCAACACGAATGTGTCTGTCTGAATTACATCCAAAGCGTATTTGTCGGTAGGGTTTCGGTCTAAATTACGCCGAAAACGTATGTTTCGGTAGAGTTTCGGTCTGAAATACATCCAAACGTATGTTAGCTAGTGTTTAGGTCTAAATTACGCCGAAAACGTATGTTTCGGTAGAGTTTCGGTCTGAAATACATCCAAAACGAATGTGTCGGTCTGAATTACACCCAAAACCAATGTTTCGGTCTGAATTACACCCAAAGCGTATATGTCGGTAGGGTTTCGGTGTGAATGACACCCAAACGTAGGTTAGCTAGTGTTTAGGTCTAAATTACGCCCAACACTTATGTTTCGGTAGAGTTTCGGTTTGAAATACATCCCAAACGAATGTGTCGGTCAGAATGACACCCAAACGTATGTTGGCTAGTGTTTAGGTCTAAATTACGCCCAAAACGTATGTTTCGGTAGAGTTTCGGTCTGAAATACATCCGAAACGAATGTGTCGGTCTGAATTACACCAAAAGCGTATGTGTCGGTAGGGTTTCGGTCTGAATGACACTCAAACGTATGTTAGCTAGTGTTTAGGTCTAAATTACGCCCAAAACGTATGTTTCGGTAGAGTTTCGGTCTGAAATACATCCAAAACGAATGTTAGCAAGTGTTTCGGTCTGCATTACACCCAAAGCGTATGGGTCGGTAGGGTTTCGATCTGAATGACACCCAAACGTATGTTAGTTAGCGTTTATGTCTAAATTACGCCCAAAACGTATGTTTCGGTAGAGTTTCGGTCAGAAATACATCCAAAGCGAACGTGTCGGTCTGAATTACAACCAAAGCGTATGTGTCGGTATGGTTTTGGTCTGAATGACACCAAAACGTATATGAGCTAGTGTTTAGGTCTAAATTACGCCGAAAACGTATGTTTCGGTAGAGTTTCGGTCTGAAATACATCCAAAACGAACGTGTCGGTCTGAATTACACCCAAAGCGTATGTGTCGGTATGGTTTCGGTCTGAATGACACCAAAACGTATATGAGCTAGTGTTTAGGTCTAAATTACGCCGAAAACGTATGTTTCGGTAGAGTTTCGGTCTGAAATACATCCAGAACGAATGTTAGCAAGTGTTTCGGTCTGTATTACACCCAAAGCGTATGGGTCGGTAGGGTTTCGATCTGAATGACACCCAAACGTATGTTAGTTAGTGTTTAGGTCTAAATTACGCCCAAAACGTATGTTTCGGTAGAGTTTCGGTCTGAAATACATCCGAAACGAATGTGTCGGTCTGAATTACACCAAAAGCGTATGTGTCGGTAGGGTTTCGGTCTGAATGACACTCAAACGTATGTTAGCTAGTGTTTAGGTCTAAATTACGCCCAAAACGTATGTTTCGGTAGAGTTTCGGTCTGAAATACATCCAAAACGAATGTTAGCAAGTGTTTCGGTCTGCATTACACCCAAAGCGTATGGGTCGGTAGGGTTTCGATCTGAATGACACCCAAACGTATGTTAGTTAGCGTTTATGTCTAAATTACGCCCAAAACGTATGTTTCGGTAGAGTTTCGGTCTGAAATACATCCAAAACGAACGTGTCGGTCTGAATTACACCCAAAGCGTATGTGTCGGTATGGTTTCGGTCTGAATGACACCAAAACGTATATGAGCTAGTGTTTAGGTCTAAATTACGCCGAAAACGTATGTTTCGGTAGAGTTTCGGTCTGAAATACATCCAAAACGAACGTGTCGGTCTGAATTACACCCAAAGCGTATGTGTCGGTATGGTTTCGGTCTGAATGGCACCAAAACGTATATGAGCTGGTGTTTAGGTCTAAATTACGCCGAAAACGCATGTTTCGGTAGAGTTTCGGTCTGAAATACATCCAAAACGAATGTTAGCAAGTGTTTCGGTCTGTATTACACCCAAAGCGTATGGGTCGGTAGGGTTTCGATCTGAATGACACACAAACGTATGTTAGTTAGTGTTTAGGTCTAAATTACGCCGAAAACGTATGTTTCGGTAGAGTTTTGGTCTGAAATACATCCAAAACGAATGTGTCGGTCTGAAGTACACCCAAAGCGTATGTGTCGGTAGGGTTTCGGTCTGAATGACACCAAAACGTCTATGAGCTAGTGTTTAGGTCTAAATTACGCCCAAAACGTATGTTTCGGAAGAGTTTCGGTCTGAAATACATCCAAAACGAATGTTAGCAAGTGTTTCGGTCTGCATTACACCCAAAGCGTATGGGTCGGTAGGGTTTCGATCTGAATGACACCCAAACGTATGTTAGTTAGTGTTTAGGTCTAAATTACGCCCAAAACGTATGTTTCGGTAGAGTTTCGGTCTGAAATACATCCGAAACGAATGTGTCGGTCTGAATTACACCAAAAGCGTATGTGTCGGTAGGGTTTCGGTCTTAATGACACTCAAACGTATGTTAGCTAGTGTTTAGGCCTAAATTTCGCCCAAAACGTATGTTTCGGTAGAGTTTCGGTCTAAAATACATCCAAAACGAATGTTAGCAAGTGTTTCGGTCTGCATTACACCCAAAGCGTATGGGTCGGTAGGGTTTCGATCTGAATGACACCCAAACGTATGTTAGTTAGCGTTTATGTCTAAATTACACCCAAAACGTATGTTTCGGTAGAGTTTCGGTCTGAAATACATCCAAAACGAACGTGTCGGTCTGAATTACACCCAAAGCGTATGTGTCGGTATGGTTTCGGTCTGAATGACACCAAAACGTATATGAGCTAGTGCTTAGGTCTAAATTACGCCGAAAACGTATGTTTCAGTAGAGTTTTGGTCTGAAATACATCCAAAACGAACGTGTCGGTCGGAATTACACCCAAAGCGTATGTGTCGGTATGGTTTCGGTCTGAATGGCACCAAAACGTATATGAGCTAGTGTTTAGGTCTAAATTACGCCCAAAACGTATGTTTCGGTAGAGTTTCGGTCTGAAATACATCCAAAACGAATGTTAGCAAGTGTTTCGGTCTGTATTACACCCAAAGCGTATGTGTCGGTAGGGTTTCGGTCTGAATGACACCCAAACGTATGTTAGCTAGTGTTTAGGTCTAAATTACGCCCAAAACGTATGTTTCGGTAGTGTTTCGGACTGAAATACATCCAAAACGAATGTGTCGGTCTGAATTACACCCAAAGCGTATGTGTCGGTAGGGTTTCGGTCTGAATGACACCAAAACGTATATGAGCTAGTGTTTAGGTCTAAATTGCGCCCAAAACGTATGTTTCGGAAGAGTTTCGGTCTGAAATACATCCAAAACGAATGTTAGCAAGTGTTTCGGTCTGTATTACACCCAAAGCGTATGGGTCGGTAGGGTTTCGATCTGAATGACACACAAACGTATGTTGGTTAGTGTTTAGGTCTAAATTACGCCGAAAACGTATGTTTCGGTAGAGTTTTGGTCTGAAATACATCCAAAACGAATGTGTCGGTCTGAAGTACACCCAAAGCGTATGTGTCGGTAGGGTTTCGGTCTGAATGACACCAAAACGTATATGAGCTAGTGTTTAGGTCTAAATTACGCCCAAAACGTATGTTTCGGAAGAGTTTCGGTCTGAAATACATCCAAAACGAATGTTAGCAAGTGTTTCGGTCTGCATTACACCCAAAGCGTATGGGTCGGTAGGGTTTCGATCTGAATGACACCCAAACATATGTTAGTTAGTGTTTAGGTCTAAATTACGCCCAAAACGTATGTTTCGGTAGAGTTTCGGTCTGAAATACATCCGAAACGAATGTGTCGGTCTGAATTACACCAAAAGCGTATGTGTCGGTAGGGTTTCGGTCTGAATGACACTCAAACGTATGTTAGCTAGTGTTTAGGCCTAAATTACGCCCAAAACGTATTTTTCGGTAGAGTTTCGGTCTGAAATACATCCAAAACGAATGTTAGCAAGTGTTTCGGTCTGCATTACACCCAAAGCGTATGGGTCGGTAGGGTTTCGATCTGAATGACACCCAAACGTATGTTAGTTAGCGTTTATGTCTAAATTACACCCAAAACGTATGTTTCGGTAGAGTTTCGGTCTGAAATACATCCAAAACGAACGTGTCGGTCTGAATTACACCCAAAGCGTATGTGTCGGTAGGGTTTCGGTCTGAATGACACCAAAACGTATATGAGCTAGTGCTTAGGTCTAAATTACGCCCAAAACGTATGTTTCAGTAGAGTTTCGGTCTGAAATACATCCAAAACGAACGTGTCGGTCGGAATTACACCCAAAGCGTATGTGTCGGTATGGTTTCGGTCTGAATGGCACCAAAACGTATATGAGCTAGTGTTTAGGTCTAAATTACGCCGAAAACGTATGTTTCGGTAGAGTTTCGGTCTGAAATACATCCAAAACGAATGTTAGCAAGTGTTTCGGTCTGTATTACACCCAAAGCGTATGTGTCGGTAGGGTTTCGGTCTGAATGACACCCAAACGTATGTTAGCTAGTGTTTAGGTCTAAATTACGCCCAAAACGTATGTTTCGGTAGTGTTTCGGACTGAAATACATCCAAAACGAATGTGTCGGTCTGAATTACACCCAAAGCGTATGTGTCGGTAGGGTTTCGGTCTGAATGACACCCAAACGTATGTTAGCTAGTGTTTAGGTCCAAATTACGCCCGAAACGTATGTTTCGGTAGAGTTTCGGTCTGAAATACATCCAAAACGAATGTGTCGGTCTGAATTACACCCAAAGCGTATGTGTCGGTGGGGTTTCCGTCTGAATGACACCCAAACGCATGTTAGCTAGTGTTTAGGTCTAAATTATGCCCAAAGCGTATGTTTCGGTAGAGTTTCGGACTGAAATACATGCAAAACGAATGTTAGCTAGTGTTTAGGTCTAAATTACGCCGAAAACGTATGTTTCGGTAGAGTTTCGGTCTGAAATACATCCAAAACGAATGTTAGCAAGTGTTTCGGTCTGCATTACACCCAAAGCGTATGGGTCGGTAGGGTTTCGATCTGAATGACACCCAAACGTATGTTAGTTAGTGTTAAGGTCTAAATTACGCCGAAAACGTATGTTTCGGTAGAGTTTCGGTCTGAAATACATCCAAAACGAATGTGTCGGTCTGAATTACACCCAAAACCAATGTTTCGGTCTGAATTACACCCAAAGCGTATATGTCGGTAGGGTTTCGGTCTGAATGACACCCAAACGTAGGTTAGCTAGTGTTTAGGTCTAAATTACGCCCAACACTTATGTTTCGGTAGAGTTTCGGTCTGAAATACATCCAAAACGAATGTGTCGGTCTGAATTACACCCAAAACCAATGTTTCGGTCTGCATTGCACCCAAAGCGTATGTGTCGGTAGGGTTTCGATCTGAATGACACCCAAACGTATGTTAGTTAGCGTTTAGGTCTAAATTACGCCCAAAACGTATGTTTCGGTAGAGTTTCGGTCTGAAATACATCCGAAACGAATGTGTCGGTCTGAATTACACCAAAAGCGTATGTGTCGGTAGGGTTTCGGTCTGAATGACACTCAAACGTATGTTAGCCAGTGTTTAGGCCTAAATTACGCCCAAAACGTATGTTTCGGTAGAGTTTCGGTCTGAAATACATCCAAAACGAATGTTAGCAAGTGTTTCGGTCTGCATTACACCCAAAGCGTATGGGTCGGTAGGGTTTCGATCTGAATGACACCCAAACGTATGTTAGTTAGTGTTTAGGTCTAAATTACGCCGAAAACGTATGTTTCGGTAGAGTTTCGGTCTGAAATACATCCAAAACGAATGTGTCGGTCTGAAGTACACCCAAAGCGTATGTGTCGGTAGGGTTTCGGTCTGAATGACACCAAAACGTATATGAGCTAGTGTTTAGGTCTAAATTACGCCCAAAACGTATGTTTCGGAAGAGTTTCGGTCTGAAATACATCCAAAACGAATGTTAGCAAGTGTTTCGGTCTGCATTACACCCAAAGCGTATGGGTCGGTAGGGTTTCGATCTGAATGACACCCAAACGTATGTTAGTTAGTGTTTAGGTCTAAATTACGCCCAAAACGTATGTTTCGGTAGAGTTTCGGTCTGAAATACATCCGAAACGAATGTGTCGGTCTGAATTACACCAAAAGCGTATGTGTCGGTAGGGTTTCGGTCTGAATGACACTCAAACGTATGTTAGCTAGTGTTTAGGCCTAAATTACGCCCAAAACGTATTTTTCGGTAGAGTTTCGGTCTGAAATACATCCAAAACGAATGTTAGCAAGTGTTTCGGTCTGCATTACACCCAAAGCGTATGGGTCGGTAGGGTTTCGATCTGAATGACACCCAAACGTATGTTAGTTAGCGTTTATGTCTAAATTACACCCAAAACGTATGTTTCGGTAGAGTTTCGGTCTGAAATACATCCAAAACGAACGTGTCGGTCTGAATTACACCCAAAGCGTATGTGTCGGTATGGTTTCGGTCTGAATGACACCAAAACGTATATGAGCTAGTGCTTAGGTCTAAATTACGCCCAAAACGTATGTTTCAGTAGAGTTTCGGTCTGAAATACATCCAAAACGAACGTGTCGGTCGGAATTACACCCAAAGCGTATGTGTCGGTATGGTTTCGGTCTGAATGGCACCAAAACGTATATGAGCTAGTGTTTAGGTCTAAATTACGCCGAAAACGTATGTTTCGGTAGAGTTTCTGTCTGAAATACATCCAAAACGAATGTTAGCAAGTGTTTCGGTCTGTATTACACCCAAAGCGTATGTGTCGGTAGGGTTTCGGTCTGAATGACACCCAAACGTATGTTAGCTAGTGTTTAGGTCTAAATTACGCCCAAAACGTATGTTTCGGTAGTGTTTCGGACTGAAATACATCCAAAACGAATGTGTCGGTCTGAATTACACCCAAAGCGTATGTGTCGGTAGGGTTTCGGTCTGAATGACACCCAAACGTATGTTAGCTAGTGTTTAGGTCCAAATTACGCCCGAAACGTATGTTTCGGTAGAGTTTCGGTCTGAAATACATCCAAAACGAATGTGTCGGTCTGAATTACACCCAAAGCGTATGTGTCGGTGGGGTTTCCGTCTGAATGACACCCAAACGCATGTTAGCTAGTGTTTAGGTCTAAATTATGCCCAAAGCGTATGTTTCGGTAGAGTTTCGGACTGAAATACATCCAAAACGAATGTTAGCTAGTGTTTAGGTCTAAATTACGCCGAAAACGTATGTTTCGGTAGAGTTTCGGTCTGAAATACATCCAAAACGAATGTTAGCAAGTGTTTCGGTCTGCATTACACCCAAAGCGTATGGGTCGGTAGGGTTTCGATCTGAATGACACCCAAACGTATGTTAGTTAGTGTTAAGGTCTAAATTACGCCGAAAACGTATGTTTCGGTAGAGTTTCGGTCTGAAATACATCCAAAACGAATGTGTCGGTCTGAATTACACCCAAAACCAATGTTTCGGTCTGAATTACACCCAAAGCGTATATGTCGGTAGGGTTTCGGTCTGAATGACACCCAAACGTAGGTTAGCTAGTGTTTAGGTCTAAATTACGCCCAACACTTATGTTTCGGTAGAGTTTCGGTCTGAAATACATCCAAAACGAATGTGTCGGTCTGAATTACACCCAAAACCAATGTTTCGGTCTGCATTGCACCCAACGCGTATGTGTCGGTAGGGTTTCGATCTGAATGACACCCAAACGTATGTTAGTTAGCGTTTAGGTCTAAATTACGCCCAAAACGTATGTTTCGGTAGAGTTTCGGTCTGAAATACATCCGAAACGAATGTGTCGGTCTGAATTACACCAAAAGCGTATGTGTCGGTAGGGTTTCGGTCTGAATGACACTCAAACGTATGTTAGCCAGTGTTTAGGCCTAAATTACGCCCAAAACGTATGTTTCGGTAGAGTTTCGGTCTGAAATACATCCAAAACGAATGTTAGCAAGTGTTTCGGTCTGCATTACACCCAAAGCGTATGGGTCGGTAGGGTTTCGATCTGAATGACACCCAAACGTATGTTAGTTAGTGTTTAGGTCTAAATTACGCCGAAAACGTATGTTTCGGTAGAGTTTCGGTCTGAAATACATCCAAAACGAATGTGTCGGTCTGAAGTACACCCAAAGCGTATGTGTCGGTAGGGTTTCGGTCTGAATGACACCAAAACGTATATGAGCTAGTGTTTAGGTCTAAATTACGCCGAAAACGTATGTTTCGGTAGAGTTTCGGACTGAAATACATCCAAAACGAATGTGTCGGTCTGAATTACACCCAAAGCGTATGTGTCGGTAGGGTTTCGGTCTGAATGACACCAAAACGTATGTTAGCTAGTGTTTAGGTCTAAATTACGCCCGAAACGTATGTTTCGGTAGAGTTTCGGTCTGAAATACATCCAAAACGAATGTGTCGGTCTGAATTACACCCAAAGCGTATGTGTCGGTGGGGTTTCCGTCTGAATGACACCCAAACGCATGTTAGCTAGTGTTTAGGTCTAAATTATGCCCAAGCGTATGTTTCGGTAGTGTTTCGGACTGAAATACATCCAAAACGAATGTTTCGGTCTGCATTACACCCAAAGCGTATGGGTCGGTAGGGTTTCGATATGAATGACACCCAAACGCATGTTAGCTAGTGTTTAGGTCTAAATTATGCCCAAAACGTATGTTTCGGTAGAGTTTCGGACTGAAATACATCCAAAACGAATGTGTCGGTCTGAATTATACCCAAAGCGTATATGTCGGTAGGGTTTCGGTCTGAATGACACCCAAACGTATGTTAGTTAGTTTTTAAGTCTAAATTACGCCCAAAACGTATGTTTCGGTAGAGTTTCGGTCTGAAATACATCCAAAACGAACGTGTCGGTCTGAATTACACCCAAAGCGTATGTGTCGGTATGGTTTCGGTCTGAATGACACCAAAACGTCTATGAGCTAGTGTTTAGGTCTAAATTACGCCGAAAACGTATGTTTCGGAAGAGTTTCGGCCTGAAATACATCCAAAACAAATGTGTCGGTCTGAATTACACCCAAAGCGTGTATGTCGGTAGGGTTTCGGTGTGAATGACACCCAAACGTATGTTAGCTAGTGTTTAGGTCTAAATTACGCCGAAAACGTATGTTTCGGTAGAGTTTCGGCCTGAAATACATCGCAAACGAATGTGTCAATCTGTATTACACTAAAAAAGCGTATGTGTCGGTAGGGTTTCGGTCTGAATGACACCCAAACGTATGTTAGCTAGTGTTCAGGTCTAAATTACGCCCAAAGCGTATGTTTCGGCAGAGATTCGGACTGAAATACATCCAAAACGAATGTGTCGGTCTGAATTACACCCAAAGCGTATATGTCGGCAGGGTTTCGGTCTGAATGACACCCAAACGTATGTTAGCTAGTGTTTAGGTCTAAATTACGCCGAAAACGTATGTTTCGGTAGAGTTTCGGTCTGAAATACATCCAAAACGAATGTGTCGGTCTGAATTACACCCAAAGCGTATATGTCGGCAGGGTTTCGGTCTGAATGACACCCAAACGTATGTTAGCTAGTGTTTAGGTCTAAATTACGCCGAAAACGTATGTTTCGGTAGAGTTTCGGTCTGAAATACATCCAAAACGAATGTGTCGGTCTGAATTACACCAAAAGCGTATGTGTCGGTAGGGTTTCGGTCTGAATGACACTCAAACGTATGTTAGCTAGTGTTTAGGTCTAAATTACGCCCAAAACGTATGTTTCGGTCGAGTTTCGGTCTGAAATACATCCAAAACGAATGTTAGCAAGTGTTTCGGTCTGCATTACACCCAAAGCGTATGGGTCGGTAGGGTTTCGATCTGAATGACACCCAAACGTATGTTAGTTAGTGTTTAAGTCTAAATTACGCCCAAAACGTATGTTTCGGTAGAGTTTCGGTCTGAAATACATCCAAAACGAACGTGTCGGTCTGAATTACACCCAAAGCGTATGTGTCGGTATGGTTTCGGTCTGAATGACACCAAAACGTCTATGAGCTAGTGTTTAGGTCTAAATTACGCCGAAAACGTATGTTTCGGAAGAGTTTCGGCCTGAAATACATCCAAAACAAATGTGTCGGTCTGAATTACACCCAAAGCGTGTATGTCGGTAGGGTTTCGGTGTGAATGACACCCAAACGTATGTTAGCTAGTGTTTAGGTCTAAATTACGCCGAAAACGTATGTTTCGGTAGAGTTTCGGCCTGAAATACATCGCAAACGAATGTGTCAATCTGTATTACACTAAAAAAGCGTATGTGTCGGTAGGGTTTCGGTCTGAATGACACCCAAACGTATGTTAGCTAGTGTTCAGGTCTAAATTACGCCCAAAGCGTATGTTTCGGCAGAGATTCGGACTGAAATACATCCAAAACGAATGTGTCGGTCTGAATTACACCCAAAGCGTATATGTCGGCAGGGTTTCGGTCTGAATGACACCCAAACGTATGTTAGCTAGTGTTTAGGTCTAAATTACGCCGAAAACGTATGTTTCGGTAGAGTTTCGGTCTGAAATACATCCAAAACGAATGTGTCGGTCTGAATTACACCCAAAGCGTATATGTCGGTAGGGTTTCGGTCTGAATGACACCCACACGTATGTTAGTTAGTGTTTAGGTCTAAATTACGCCGAAAACGTATGTTTCGGTAGAGTTTCGGTCTGAAATACATCCAAAACGAATGTTAGCAAGTGTTTCGGTCTGCATTACACCCAAAGCGTATGGGTCGGTAGGGTTTCGATCTGAATGACACCCAAACGTATGTTAGTTAGTGTTTAGGTGTAAATTACGCCCAAAACGTATGTTTCGGTAGAGTTTCGGTCTGAAATACATCCGAAACGAATGTGTCGGTCTGAATTACACCAAAAGCGTATGTGTCGGTAGGGTTTCGGTCTGAATGACACTCAAACTATGCTAGCTAGTGTTTAGGTCTAAATTACGCCGAAAACGTATGTTTTGGTAGAGTTTCGGTCTGGAATACATCCAAAACGAATGTTAGCAAGTGTTTCGGTCTGCATTACATCCAAAGCGTATGGGTCGGTAGGGTTTCGATCTGAATGACACCCAAACGTATGTTAGTTAGTGTTTAGGTCTAAATTACGCCGAAAACGTATGTTTCGGTAGAGTTTCGGTCTGAAATACATCCAAAACGAATGTGTCGGTCTGAATTACACCCAAAGCGTGTATGTCGGTACGGTTTCGGTGTGAATGACACCCAAACGCATGTTAGCTAGTGTTCAGGTCTAAATTACGGCCAAAACGTATGTTTCGGTAGAGTTTCGGACTGAAATACATCCAAAACGAATGTGTCGGTCTGAATTACAAACAAAGCGTATGTGTCGGTAGGGTTTCGGTCTGAATGACACCCAAACGTATGTTAGCTAGCGTTTAGGTCTAAATTACGCCCAAAACGTATGTTTCGGTAGAGTTTCGGACTGAAATACATCCAAAACGAATGTGTCGGTCTGAATTACACCCAAAGCGTATGTGTCGGTAGGGTTTCGGTCTGAATGACACCCAAACGTATGTTAGCTAGTGTTTAGGTATAAATTACGCCCGAAACGTATGTTTCGGTAGAGTTTCGGTCTGAAATACATCCAAAACGAATGTGTCGGTCTGAATTACACCCAAAGCGTATGTGTCGGTGGGGTTTCCGTCTGAATGACACCCAAACGCATGTTAGCTAGTGTTTAGGTCTAAATTATGTCCAAAGCGTATGTTTCGGTAGAGTTTCGGACTGAAATACATCCAAAACGAATGTGTCGGTCTGAATTATACCCAAAGCGTATATGTCGGTAGGGTTTCGGTCTGAATGACACCCAAACGTATGTTAGCTAGTGTTTAGGTCTAAATTACGCCCAAAACGTATGTTTCGGTAGAGTTTTGGTCTGAAATACATCCAAAACGAATGTTAGCAAGTGTTTCGGTCTGCATTACACCCAAAGCGTATGGGTCGGTAGGGTTTCGATCTGAATGACACCCAAACGTATGTTAGTTAGTGTTTAGGTCTAAATTACGCCCAAAACGTATGTTTCGGTAGAGTTTCGGTCTGAAATACATCCGAAACGAATGTGTCGATCTGAATTACACCCAAAGCGTATGTGTCGGTAGGGTTTCGGTCTGAATGACACTCAAACGTATGTTAGCTAGTGTTTAGGTCTAAATTATGCCCAAAACGTATGTTTCGGTAGAGTTTCGGTCTGAAATACATCCAAAACGAATGTTAGCATATGTTTCGGTCTGCATTACACCCAAAGCGTATGGGTCGGTAGGGTTTCGATATGAATGACACCCAAACGCATGTTAGCTAGTGTTTAGGTCTAAATTATGCCCAAAACGTATGTTTCGGTAGAGTTTCGGACTGAAATACATCCAAAACGAATGTGTCGGTCTGAATTATACCCAAAGCGTATATGTCGGTAGGGTTTCGGTCTGAATGACACCCAAACGTATGTTAGTTAGTTTTTAAGTCTAAATTACGCCCAAAACGTATGTTTCGGTAGAGTTTCGGTCTGAAATACATCCAAAACGAACGTGTCGGTCTGAATTACACCCAAAGCGTATGTGTCGGTATGGTTTCGGTCTGAATGACACCAAAACGTCTATGAGCTAGTGTTTAGGTCTAAATTACGCCGAAAACGTATGTTTCGGAAGAGTTTCGGCCAGAAATACATCCAAAACAAATGTGTCGGTCTGAATTACACCCAAAGCGTGTATGTCGATAGGGTTTCGGTCTGAATGACACTCAAACGTATGTTAGCTAGTGTTTAGGTCTAAATTATGCCCAAAACGTGTGTTTCGGTAGAGTTTCGGTCTGAAATACATCCAAAACGAATGTTAGCAAGTGTTTCGGTCTGAAATACATCCAAAACGAATGTTAGCAAGTGTTTCGGTCTGCATTACACCCAAAGCGTATGGGTCGGTAGGGTTTCGATATGAATGACACCCAAACGCATGTTAGCTAGTGTTTAGGTCTAAATTATGCCCAAAACGTATGTTTCGGTAGAGTTTCGGACTGAAATACATCCAAAACGAATGTGTCGGTCTGAATTATACCCAAAGCGTATATGTCGGTAGGGTTTCGGTCTGAATGACACCCAAACGTATGTTAGCTAGTGTTTAGGTCTAAATTACGCCCAAAACGTATGTTTCGGTAGAGTTTCGGTCTGAAATATATCCAAAACGAATGTTAGCAAGTGTTTCGGTCTGCATTACACCCAAAGCGTATGGGTCGGTAGGGTTTCGATCTGAATGACACCCAAACGTATGTTAGTTAGTGTTTAGGTCTAAATTACGCCCAAAAAGTATGTTTCGGTAGAGTTTCGGTCTGAAATACATCCAAAACGAATGTGTCGGTCTGAATTACACCAAAAGCGTATGTGTCGGTAGGGTTTCGGTCTGAATGACACTCAAACGTATGTTAGCTAGTGTTTAGGTCTAAATTACGCCCAAACGTATGTTTCGGTAGAGTTTCGGTCTGAAATACATCCAAAACGAATGTTAGCAAGTGTTTCGGTCTGCATTACACCCAAAGCGTATGGGTCGGTAGGGTTTCGATCTGAATGACACCCAAACGTATGTTAGTTAGTGTTTAAGTCTAAATTACGCCCAAAACGTATGTTTCGGTAGAGTTTCGGTCTGAAATACATCCAAAACGAACGTGTCGGTCTGAATTACACCCAAAGCGTATGTGTCGGTATGGTTTCGGTCTGAATGACACCAAAACGTCTATGAGCTAGTGTTTAGGTCTAAATTACGCCGAAAACGTATGTTTCGGAAGAGTTTCGGCCTGAAATACATCCAAAACAAATGTGTCGGTCTGAATTACACCCAAAGCGTGTATGTCGGTAGGGTTTCGGTGTGAATGACACCCAAACGTATGTTAGCTAGTGTTTAGGTCTAAATTACGCCGAAAACGTATGTTTCGGTAGAGTTTCGGCCTGAAATACATCGCAAACGAATGTGTCAATCTGTATTACACTAAAAAAGCGTATGTGTCGGTAGGGTTTCGGTCTGAATGACACCCAAACGTATGTTAGCTAGTGTTCAGGTCTAAATTACGCCCAAAGCGTATGTTTCGGCAGAGATTCGGACTGAAATACATCCAAAACGAATGTGTCGGTCTGAATTACACCCAAAGCGTATATGTCGGCAGGGTTTCGGTGTGAATGACACCCAAACGCATGTTAGCTAGTGTTCAGGTCTAAATTACGGCCAAAACGTATGTTTCGGTAGAGTTTCGGACTGAAATACATCCAAAACGAATATGTCGGTCTGAATTACAAACAAAGCGTATGTGTCGGTAGGGTTTCGGTCTGAATGACACCCAAACGTATGTTAGCTAGCGTTTAGGTCTAAATTACGCCCAAAACGTATGTTTCGGTAGAGTTTCGGACTGAAATACATCCAAAACGAATGTGTCGGTCTGAATTACACCCAAAGCGTATGTGTCGGTAGGGTTTCGGTCTGAATGACACTCAAACGTATGTTAGCTAGTGTTTAGGTCTAAATTACGCCCGAAACGTATGTTTCGGTAGAGTTTCGGTCTGAAATACATCCAAAACGAATGTGTCGGTCTGAATTACACCCAAAGCGTATGTGTCGGTGGGGTTTCCGTCTGAATGACACCCAAACGCATGTTAGCTAGTGTTTAGGTCTAAATTATGTCCAAAGCGTATGTTTCGGTAGAGTTTCGGACTGAAATACATCCAAAACGAATGTGTCGGTCTGAATTATACCCAAAGCGTATATGTCGGTAGGGTTTCGGTCTGAATGACACCCAAACGTATGTTAGCTAGTGTTTAGGTCTAAATTACGCCCAAAACGTATGTTTCGGTAGAGTTTTGGTCTGAAATACATCCAAAACGAATGTTAGCAAGTGTTTCGGTCTGCATTACACCCAAAGCGTATGGGTCGGTAGGGTTTCGATCTGAATGACACCCAAACGTATGTTAGTTAGTGTTTAGGTCTAAATTACGCCCAAAACGTATGTTTCGGTAGAGTTTCGGTCTGAAATACATCCGAAACGAATGTGTCGATCTGAATTACACCCAAAGCGTATGTGTCGGTAGGGTTTCGGTCTGAATGACACTCAAACGTATGTTAGCTAGTGTTTAGGTCTAAATTATGCCCAAAACGTATGTTTCGGTAGAGTTTCGGTCTGAAATACATCCAAAACGAATGTTAGCATGTGTTTCGGTCTGCATTACACCCAAAGGGTATGGGTCGGTAGGGTTTCGATATGAATGACACCCAAACGCATGTTAGCTAGTGTTTAGGTCTAAATTATGCCCAAAACGTATGTTTCGGTAGAGTTTCGGACTGAAATACATCCAAAACGAATGTGTCGGTCTGAATTATACCCAAAGCGTATATGTCGGTAGGGTTTCGGTCTGAATGACACCCAAACGTATGTTAGCTAGTGTTTAGGTCTAAATTACGCCCAAAACGTATGTTTCGGTAGAGTTTCGGTCTGAAATATATCCAAAACGAATGTTAGCAAGTGTTTCGGTCTGCATTACACCCAAAGCGTATGGGTCGGTAGGGTTTCGATCTGAATGACACCCAAACGTATGTTAGTTAGGGTTTAGGTCTAAATTACGCCCAAAACGTATGTTTCGGTAGAGTTTCGGTCTGAAATACATCCAAAACGAATGTGTCGGTCTGAATTACACCAAAAGCGTATGTGTCGGTATGGTTTCGGTCTGAATGACACCAAAACGTCTATGAGCTAGTGTTTAGGTCTAAATTACGCCGAAAACGTATGTTTCGGTAGAGTTTCGGCCTGAAATACATCCAAAACAAATGTGTCGGTCTGAATTACACCCAAAGCGTGTATATCGGTAGGGTTTCGGTCTGAATGACACCCAAACGTATGTTAGCTAGTGTTTAGGTCTAAATTACGCCGAAAACGTATGTTTCGGTAGAGTTTCGGCCTGAAATACATCGCAAACGAATGTGTCGGTCTGAATTACACCCAAAGCGTATATGTCGGTAGGGTTTCGGTCTGAATGGCACCCAGACGTATGTTAGCTAGTGTTTAGGTCTAAATTACGCCCAAAACATATGTTTCGGTAGAGTTTCGGTCTGAAATACATCCGAAACGAATGTGTCGGTCTGAATTACACCAAAAGCGTATGTGTCGGTAGGGTTTCGGTCTGAATGACACTCAAACTATGTTAGCTAGTGTTTAGGTCTAAATTACGCCGAAAAGGTATGTTTTGGTAGAGTTTCGGTCTGAAATACATCCAAAACGAATGTTAGCAAGTGTTTCGGTCTGCATTACACCCAAAGCGTATGGGTCGGTAGGGTTTCGATCTGAATGACACCCAAACGTATGTTAGTTAGTGTTTAGGTCTAAATTACGCCGAAAACGTATGTTTCGCTAGAGTTTCGGTCTGAAATACATCCAAAACGAATGTGTCGGTCTGAATTACACCCAAAGCGTGTATGTCGGTAGGGTTTCGGTGTGAATGACACCCAAACGCATGTTAGCTAGTGTTCAGGTCTAAATTACGCCCAAAACGTATGTTTCGGTAGAGTTTCGGACTGAAATACATCCAAAACGAATGTGTCGCTCTGAATTACACCCAAAGCGTATGTATCGGTAGGGTTTCGGTCTGAATGACACCCAAACGTATGTTAGCTAGTGTTTAGGTCTAAATTACGCCCGAACCGTATGTTTCGGTAGAGTTTCGGTTTGAAATACATCCAAAACGAATGTGTCGGTCTGAATGACACCCAAACGTATGCTAGCTAGTGTTTAGGTCTAAATATCGCACAAAACGTATGTTTCGTTAAAGTTTCGGTCTGAAATACATCCAAAACGAATGTGTCGGTCTGAATTATACCCAAAGCGTATGTGTCGGTAGGGTTTCGGTCTGAATGACACTCACACGTATGTTAGCTAGTGTTTAGGTCTAAATTACGCCCAAAACGTATGTTTCGGTAGAGTTTCAGTCTGAAATACATCCAAAACGAATGTGTTGGTCTGAATTACACCCAAAGCGTATGTGTCGGTAGAGTTTCCGTCTGAATGACACCCAAACATATGTTAGCTAGTGTTTAGGTCTAAATTACGCCCTAAACGTATGTTTCGGTCGAGTTTCGGTCTGAAATACATCCAAAACGAATGTGTCGGTCTGAATTACACCCAAAGCGTATGTGTCGTTAGGGTTTCGGTCTGAATGACACCCAAACGTATGTTAGCTAGTGTTTAGGTCTAAATTACGCCCGAAACGTATGTTTCGGTAGAGTTTCGGTTTGAAATACATCCAAAACGAATGTGTCGGTCTGAATGACACCCAAACGTATGCTAGCTAGTGTTTAGGTCTAAATATCGCACAAAACGTATGTTTCGTTAAAGTTTCGGTCTGAAATACATCCAAAACGAATGTGTCGGTCTGAATTATACCCAAAGCGTATGTGTCGGTAGAGTTTCCGTCTGAATGACACCCAAACGTATGTTAGCTAGTATTTAGGTCTAAATTACGCCCAAAACGTATGTTTCGGTCGAGTTTCGGTCTGAAATACATCCAAAACGAGTGTGTCGGTCTGAATTACACCCAAAGCGTATGTGTCGTTAGGGTTTCGGTCTGAATGACACCCAAACGTATGTTAGCTAGTGTTTAGGTCTAAATTACGCCCAAAACGTATGTTTCGGTAGAGTTTCGGTCTGAAATACATCCAAAACGAATGTGTCGGTCTGAATTACACCAAAAGCGTATGTGTCGGTAGGGTTTCGGTCTGAATAACACTCAAACGTATGTTAGCTAGTGTTTAGGTCTAAACTACGCCCAAAACGTATGTTTCGGTAGAGTTTCGGTCTGAAATACATCCAAAACGAATGTTAGCAAGTGTTTCGGTCTGCATTACACCCAAAGCGTATGGGTCGGTAGGGTTTCGATCTGAATGACACCCAAACGTATGTTAGTTAGTGTTTAGGTCTAAATTACGCCCAAAACGTATGTTTCGGTAGAGTTTCGGTCTGAAATACATCCAAAACGAATGTGTCGGTCTGAATTACACCAAAAGCGTATGTGTCGGTAGGGTTTCGGTCTGAATGACACTCAAACGTATGTTAGCTAGTGTTTAGGTCTAAATTACGCCCAAAACGTATGTTTCGGTAGAGTTTCGGTCTGAAATACATCCAAAACGAATGTTAGCAAGTGTTTCGGTCTGCATTACACCCAAAGCGTATGGGTCGGTAGGGTTTCGATCTGAATGACACAAAAACGTATGTTAGTTAGTGTTTAAGTCTAAATTACGCCCAAAACGTATGTTTCGGTAGAGTTTCGGTCTGAAATACATCCAAAACGAACGTGTCGGTCTGAATTACACCCAAAGCGTGTATGTCGGTAATGTTTCGGTCTGAATGACACCCAAACGTATGTTAGCTAGTGTTTAGGTCTAAATTACGCCGAAAACGTATGTTTCGGTAGAGTTTCGGCCTGAAATACATCGCAAACGAATGTGTCAATCTGTATTACACTAAAAAAGCGTATGTGTCGGTAGGGTTTCGGTCTGAATGACACCCAAACGTATGTTAGCTAGTGTTCAGGTCTAAATTACGCCCAAAGCGTATGTTTCGGCAGAGATTCGGACTGAAATACATCCAAAACGAATGTGTCGGTCTGAATTACACCCAAAGCGTATATGTCGGCAGGGTTTCGGTCTGAATGACACCCAAACGTATGTTAGCTAGTGTTTAGGTCTAAATTACGCCGAAAATGTATGTTTCGGTAGAGTTTCGGTTTGAAATACATCCAAAACGAATGTGTCGGTCTGAATTACACCCAAAGCGTATATGTCGGTAGGGTTTCGGTCTGAATGGCACCCAAACGTATGTTAGCTAATGTTTAGGTCTAAATTACGCCGAAAACGTATGTTTCGGTAGAGTTTCGGTCTGAAATACATCCAAAACGAATGTTAGCAAGTGTTTCGGTCTGCATTACACCCAAAGCGTATGGGTCGGTAGGGTTTCGATCTGAACGACACCCAAACGTATGTTAGTTAGTGTTTAGGTGTAAATTACGCCCAAAACGTATGTTTCGGTAGAGTTTCGGTCTGAAATACATCCGAAACGAATGTGTCGGTCTGAATTACACCAAAAGCGTATGTGTCGGTAGGGTTTCGGTCTGAATGACACTCAAACTATGTTAGCTAGTGTTTAGGTCTAAATTACGCCGAAAAGGTATGTTTTGGTAGAGTTTCGGTCTGAAATACATCCAAAACGAATGTTAGCAAGTGTTTCGGTCTGCATTACACCCAAAGCGTATGGGTCGGTAGGTTTTCGATCTGAATGACACCCAAACGTATGTTAGTTAGTGTTTAGGTCTAAATTACGCCCAAAACGTATGTTTCGGTAGAGTTTCGGACTGAAATACATCCAAAACGAATGTGTCGGTCTGAATTACACCCAAAGCGTATGTGTCGGAAGGGTTTCGGTATGAATGACACCCAAACGTATGTTAGCTCGTGTTTAGGTCTAAATTACGCCCAAAACGTATGTTTCGGTAGAGTTTCGGACTGAAATACATCCAAAACGAATGTGTCGGTCTGAATTACACCCAAAGCGTATGTGTCGGTAGGGTTTCGGTCTGAATGACACCCAAACGTATGTTAGCTAGTGTTTAGGTCTAAATTACGCCCGAAACTTATGTTTCGGTAGAGTTTCGGTCTGAAATACATCCAAAACGAATGTTAGCATGTGTTTCGGTCTGCATTACACCCAAAGCGTATGGGTCGGTAGGGTTTCGATATGAATGACACCCAAACGCATGTTAGCTAGTGTTTAGGTCTAAATTATGCCCAAAACGTATGTTTCGGTAGAGTTTCGGACTGAAATACATCCAAAACGAATGTGTCGGTCTGAATTATACCCAAAGCGTATATGTCGGTAGGGTTTCGGTCTGAATGACACCCAAACGTATGTTAGCTAGTGTTTAGGTCTAAATTACGCCCGAAACGTATGTTTCGGTAGAGTTTCGGTTTGAAATACATCCAAGACGAATGTGTCGGTCTGAATGACACCCAAACGTATGCTAGCTAGTGTTTAGGTCTAAATTACGCCCAAAACGTATGTTTCGGTAGAGTTTCGGTCTGAAATACATCCGAAACGAATGCGTCGGTCTGAATTACACCAAAAGAGTATGTGTCGGTAGGGTTTCGGTCTGAATGACACTCAAACGTATGTTAGCTAGTGTTTAGGTCTAAATTACGCCCAAAACGTATGTTTCGGTAGAGTTTCGGTCTGAAATACATCCAAAACGAATGTGTCGGTCTGAATGACACCCAAACGTATGTTAGCTAGTGTTTAGGTCTAAATTACGCCCAAAACGTATGTTTCGGTAGAGTTTCGGTCTGAAATATATCCAACACGAATGTGTCTGTCTGAATTACATCCAAAGCGTATTTGTCGGTAGGGTTTCGGTCTAAATTACGCCGAAAACGTATGTTTCGGTAGAGTTTCGGTCTGAAATACACCCAAACGTATGTTAGCTAGTGTTTAGGTCTAAATTACGCCGAAAACGTATGTTTCGGTAGAGTTTCGGTCTGAAATACATCCAAAACGAATGTGTCGGTCTGAATTACACCCAAAACCAATGTTTCGGTCTGAATTACACCCAAAGCGTATATGTCGGTAGGGTTTCGGTGTGAATGACACCCAAACGTATGTTAGCTAGTGTTTAGGTCTAAATTACGCCCAAAACGTATGTTTCGGTAGAGTTTCGGTCTGAAATATATCCAAAACGAATGTTAGCAAGTGTTTCGGTCTGCATTACACCCAAAGCGTATGGGTCGGTAGGGTTTCGATCTGAATGACACCCAAACGTATGTTAGTTAGTGTTTAGGTCTAAATTACGCCCAAAACGTATGTTTCGGTAGAGTTTCGGTCTGAAATACATCCAAAACGAATGTGTCGGTCTGAATTACACCAAAAGCGTATGTGTCGGTAGGGTTTCGGTCTGAATGACACTCAAACGTATGTTAGCTAGTGTTTAGGTCTAAATTACGCCCAAAACGTATGTTTCGGTAGAGTTTCGGTCTGAAATACATCCAAAACGAATGTTAGCAAGTGTTTCGGTCTGCATTACACCCAAAGCGTATGGGTCGGTAGGGTTTCGATCTGAATGACACCCAAACGTATGTTAGTTAGTGTTTAAGTCTAAATTACGCCCAAAACGTATGTTTCGGTAGAGTTTCGGTCTGAAATACATCCAAAACGAACGTGTCGGTCTGAATTACACCCAAAGCGTGTATGTCGGTAGGGTTTCGGTCTGAATGACACCCAAACGTATGTTAGCTAGTGTTTAGGTCTAAATTACGCCGAAAACGTATGTTTCGGTAGAGTTTCGGCCTGAAATACATCGCAAACGAATGTGTCAATCTGTATTACACTAAAAAAGCGTATGTGTCGGTAGGGTTTCGGTCTGAATGACACCCAAACGTATGTTAGCTAGTGTTCAGGTCTAAATTACGCCCAAAGCGTATGTTTCGGCAGAGATTCGGACTGAAATACATCCAAAACGAATGTGTCGGTCTGAATTACACCCAAAGCGTATATGTCGGCAGGGTTTCGGTCTGAATGACACCCAAACGTATGTTAGCTAGTGTTTAGGTCTAAATTACGCCGAAAATGTATGTTTCGGTAGAGTTTCGGTTTGAAATACATCCAAAACGAATGTGTCGGTCTGAATTACACCCAAAGCGTATATGTCGGTAGGGTTTCGGTCTGAATGGCACCCAAACGTATGTTAGCTAATGTTTAGGTCTAAATTACGCCGAAAACGTATGTTTCGGTAGAGTTTCGGTCTGAAATACATCCAAAACGAATGTTAGCAAGTGTTTCGGTCTGCATTACACCCAAAGCGTATGGGTCGGTAGGGTTTCGATCTGAACGACACCCAAACGTATGTTAGTTAGTGTTTAGGTGTAAATTACGCCCAAAACGTATGTTTCGGTAGAGTTTCGGTCTGAAATACATCCGAAACGAATGTGTCGGTCTGAATTACACCCAAAGCGTGTATGTCGGTAGGGTTTCGGTCTGAATGACACCCAAACGTATGTTAGCTAGTGTTTAGGTCTAAATTACGCCGAAAACGTATGTTTCGGTAGAGATTCGGACTGAAATACATCCAAAACGAATGTGTCGGTCTGAATTACACCCAAAGCGTATATGTCGGCAGGGTTTCGGTCTGAATGACACCCAAACGTATGTTAGCTAGTGTTTAGGTCTAAATTACGCCGAAAATGTATGTTTCGGTAGAGTTTCGGTTTGAAATACATCCAAAACGAATGTGTCGGTCTGAATTACACCCAAAGCGTATATGTCGGTAGGGTTTCGGTCTGAATGGCACCCAAACGTATGTTAGCTAGTGTTTAGGTCTAAATTACGCCGAAAACGTATGTTTCGGTAGAGTTTCGGTCTGAAATACATCCAAAACGAATGTTAGCAAGTGTTTCGGTCTGCATTACACCCAAAGCGTATGGGTCGGTAGGGTTTCGATCTGAACGACACCCAAACGTATGTTAGTTAGTGTTTAGGTGTAAATTACGCCCAAAACGTATGTTTCGGTAGAGTTTCGGTCTGAAATACATCCGAAACGAATGTGTCGGTCTGAATTACACCAAAAGCGTATGTGTCGGTAGGGTTTCGGTCTGAATGACACTCAAACTATGTTAGCTAGTGTTTAGGTCTAAATTACGCCGAAAAGGTATGTTTTTGTAGAGTTTCGGTCTGAAATACATCCAAAACGAATGTTAGCAAGTGTTTCGGTCTGCATTACACCCAAAGCGTATGGGTCGGTAGGGTTTCGATCTGAATGACACCCAAACGTATGTTAGTTAGTGTTTAGGTCTAAATTACGCCGAAAACGTTTGTTTCGGTAGAGTTTCGGTCTGAAATACATCCAAAACGAATGTGTCGGTCTGAATTACACCCAAAGCGTGTATGTCGGTAGGGTTTCGGTGTGAATGACACCCAAACGCATGTTAGCTAGTGTTCAGGTCTAAATTACGCCCAAAACGTATGTTTCGGTAGAGTTTCGGACTGAAATACATCCAAAACGAATGTGTCGCTCTGAATTACACCCAAAGCGTATGTGTCGGTAGGGTTTCGGCCTGAATGACACCCAAACGTAGGTTAGCTAGTGTTTAGGTCTAAATTACGCCCGAAACGTATGTTTCGGTAGAGTTTCGGTCTGAAATACATCCAAAACGAACGTGTCGGTCTGAATTACACCCAAAGCGTGTATGTCGGTAGGGTTTCGGTCTGAATGACACCCAAACGTATGTTAGCTAGTGTTTAGGTCTAAATTACGCCGAAAACGTATGTTTCGGTAGAGTTTCGGCCTGAAATACATCGCAAACGAATGTGTCAATCTGTATTACACTAAAAAAGCGTATGTGTCGGTAGGGTTTCGGTCTGAATGACACCCAAACGTATGTTAGCTAGTGTTCAGGTCTAAATTACGCCCAAAGCGTATGTTTCGGCAGAGATTCGGACTGAAATACATCCAAAACGAATGTGTCGGTCTGAATTACACCCAAAGCGTATATGTCGGCAGGGTTTCGGTCTGAATGACACCCAAACGTATGTTAGCTAGTGTTTAGGTCTAAATTACGCCGAAAATGTATGTTTCGGTAGAGTTTCGGTTTGAAATACATCCAAAACGAATGTGTCGGTCTGAATTACACCCAAAGCGTATATGTCGGTAGGGTTTCGGTCTGAATGGCACCCAAACGTATGTTAGCTAATGTTTAGGTCTAAATTACGCCGAAAACGTATGTTTCGGTAGAGTTTTGGTCTGAAATACATCCAAAACGAATGTTAGCAAGTGTTTCGGTCTGCATTACACCCAAAGCGTATGGGTCGGTAGGGTTTCGATCTGAACGACACCCAAACGTATGTTAGTTAGTGTTTAGGTGTAAATTACGCCCAAAACGTATGTTTCGGTAGAGTTTCGGTCTGAAATACATCCGAAACGAATGTGTCGGTCTGAATTACACCAAAAGCGTATGTGTCGGTAGGGTTTCGGTCTGAATGACACTCAAACTATGTTAGCTAGTGTTTAGGTCTAAATTACGCCGAAAAGGTATGTTTTGGTAGAGTTTCGGTCTGAAATACATCCAAAACCAATGTTAGCAAGTGTTTCGGTCTGCATTACACCCAAAGCGTATGGGTCGGTAGGGTTTCGATCTGAATGACACCCAAACGTATGTTAGTTAGTGTTTAGGTCTAAATTACGCCGAAAACGTTTGTTTCGGTAGAGTTTCGGTCTGAAATACATCCAAAACGAATGTGTCGGTCTGAATTACACCCAAAGCGTGTATGTCGGTAGGGTTTCGGTGTGAATGACACCCAAACGCATGTTAGCTAGTGTTCAGGTCTAAATTACGCCCAAAACGTATGTTTCGGTAGAGTTTCGGACTGAAATACATCCAAAACGAATGTGTCGCTCTGAATTACACCCAAAGCGTATGTGTCGGTAGGGTTTCGGCCTGAATGACACCCAAACGTAGGTTAGCTAGTGTTTAGGTCTAAATTACGCCCGAAACGTATGTTTCGGTAGAGTTTCGGTTTGAAATACATCCAAAACGAATGTGTTGGTCTGAATTACACCCAAAGCGTATGTGTCGGTAGAGTTTCCGTCTGAATGACACCCAAACATATGTTAGCTAGTGTTTAGGTCTAAATTACGCCCGAAACGTATGTTTCGGTAGATTTTCGGTTTGAAATACATCCAAAACGAATGTGTCGGTCTGAATGACACCCAAACGTATGCTAGCTAGTGTTTAGGTCTAAATATCGCACAAAACGTATGTTTCTTTAAAGTTTCGGTCTGAAATACATCCAAAACGAATGTGTCGGTCTGAATTATACCCAAAGCGTATGTGTCGGTAGAGTTTCCGTCTGAATGACACCCAAACGTATGTTAGCTAGTATTTAGGTCTAAATTACGCCCAAAACGTATGTTTCGGTCGAGTTTCGGTCTGAAATACATCCAAAACGAGTGTGTCGGTCTGAATTACACCCAAAGCGTATGTGTCGTTAGGGTTTCGGTCTGAATGACACCCAATCGTATGTTAGCTAGTGTTTAGGTCTAAATTACGCCCAAAACGTATGTTTCGGTAGAGTTTCGGTCTGAAATACATCCAAAACGAATGTGTCGGTCTGAATTACACCAAAAGCGTATGTGTCGGTAGGGTTTCGGTCTGAATAACACTCAAACGTATGTTAGCTAGTGTTTAGGTCTAAATTACGCCCAAAACGTATGTTTCGGTAGAGTTTCGGTCTGAAATACATCCAAAACGAATGTTAGCAAGTGTTTCGATCTGCATTACACCCAAAGCGTATGGCTCGGTAAGGTTTCGATCTGAATGACACCCAAACGTATGTTAGTTAGTGTTTAGGTCTAAATTACGCCCAAAACGTATGTTTCGGTAGAGTTTCGGACTGAAATACATCCAAAACGAATGTGTCGGTCTGAATTACACCCAAAGCGTATGTGTCGGAAGGGTTTCGGTATGAATGACACCCAAACGTATGTTAGCTAGCGTTTAGGTCTAAATTACGCCCAAAACGTATGTTTCGGTAGAGTTTCGGACTGAAATACATCCAAAACGAATGTGTCGGTCTGAATTACACCCAAAGCGTATGTGTCGGTAGGGTTTCGGTCTGAATGACACCCAAACGTATGTTAGCTAGTGTTTAGGTCTAAATTACGCCCGAAACTTATGTTTCGGTAGAGTTTCGGTCTAAAATACATCCAAAACGAATGTTAGCATGTGTTTCGGTCTGCATTACACCCGAAGCGTATGGGTCGGTAGGGTTTCGATATGAATGACACCCAAACGCATGTTAGCTAGTGTTTAGGTCTAAATTATGCCCAAAACGTATGTTTCGGTAGAGTTTCGGACTGAAATACATCCAAAACGAATGTGTCGGTCTGAATTATACCCAAAGCGTATATGTCGGTAGGGTTTCGGTCTGAATGACACCCAAACGTATGTTAGCTAGTGTTTAGGTCTAAATTACGCCCGAAACGTATGTTTTGGTAGAGTTTCGGTTTGAAATACATCCAAAACGAATGTGTCGGTCTGAATGACACCCAAACGTATGCTAGCTAGTGTTTAGGTCTAAATTACGCCCAAAACGTATGTTTTGGTAGAGTTTCGGTCTGAAATACATCCGAAACGAATGCGTCGGTCTGAATTACACCAAAAGAGTATGTGTCGGTAGGGTTTCGGTCTGAATGACACTCAAACGTATGTTAGCTAGTGTTTAGGTCTAAATTACGCCCAAAACGTATGTTTCGGTAGAGTTTCGGTCTGAAATACATCCAAAACGAATGTGTCGGTCTGAATGACACCCAAACGTATGTTAGCTAGTGTTTAGGTCTAAATTACGCCCAAAACGTATGTTTCGGTAGAGTTTCGGTCTGAAATATATCCAACACGAATGTGTCTGTCTGAATTACATCCAAAGCGTATTTGTCGGTAGGGTTTCGGTCTAAATTACGCCGAAAACGTATGTTTCGGTAGAGTTTCGGTCTGAAATACACCCAAACGTATGTTAGCTAGTGTTTAGGTCTAAATTACGCCGAAAACGTATGTTTCGGTAGAGTTTCGGTCTGAAATACATCCAAAACGAATGTGTCGGTCTGAATTACACCCAAAACCAATGTTTCGGTCTGAATTACACCCAAAGCGTATATGTCGGTAGGGTTTCGGTGTGAATGACACCCAAACGTAGGTTAGCTAGTGTTTAGGTCTAAGTTACGCCCAACACTTATGTTTCGGTAGAGTTTCGGTTTGAAATACATCCCAAACGAATGTGTCGGTCAGAATGACACCCAAACGTATGTTGGCTAGTGTTTAGGTCTAAATTACGCCCAAAACGTATGTTTCGGTAGAGTTTCGGTCTGAAATACATCCGAAACGAATGTGTCGGTCTGAATTACACCAAAAGCGTATGTGTCGGTAGGGTTTCGGTCTGAATGACACTCAAACGTATGTTAGCTAGTGTTTAGGTCTAAATTACGCCCAAAACGTATGTTTCGGTAGAGTTTCGGTCTGAAATACATCCAAAACGAATGTTAGCAAGTGTTTCGGTCTGCATTACACCCAAAGCGTATGGGTCGGTAGGGTTTCGATCTGAATGACACCCAAACGTATGTTAGTTAGCGTTTATGTCTAAATTACGCCCAAAACGTATGTTTCGGTAGAGTTTCGGTCTGAAATACATCCAAAACGAACGTGTCGGTCTGAATTACAACCAAAGCGTATGTGTCGGTATGGTTTCGGTCTGAATGACACCAAAACGTATATGAGCTAGTGTTTAGGTCTAAATTACGCCGAAAACGTATGTTTCGGTAGAGTTTCGGTCTGAAATACATCCAAAACGAACGTGTCGGTCTGAATTACACCCAAAGCGTATGTGTCGGTATGGTTTCGGTCTGAATGACACCAAAACGTATATGAGCTAGTGTTTAGGTCTAAATTACGCCGAAAACGTATGTTTCTGTAGAGTTTCGGTCTGAAATACATCCAAAACGAATGTTAGCAAGTGTTTCGGTCTGTATTACACCCAAAGCGTATGGGTCGGTAGGGTTTCGATCTGAATGACACCCAAACGTATGTTAGTTAGTGTTTAGGTCTAAATTACGCCCAAAACGTATGTTTCGGTAGAGTTTCGGTCTGAAATACATCCGAAACGAATGTGTCGGTCTGAATTACACCAAAAGCGTATGTGTCGGTAGGGTTTCGGTCTGAATGACACTCAAACGTATGTTAGCTAGTGTTTAGGTCTAAATTACGCCCAACACGTATGTTTCGGTAGAGTTTCGGTCTGAAATACATCCAAAACGAATGTTAGCAAGTGTTTCGGTCTGCATTACACCCAAAGCGTATGGGTCGGTAGGGTTTCGATCTGAATGACACCCAAACGTATGTTAGTTAGCGTTTATGTCTAAATTACGCCCAAAACGTATGTTTCGGTAGAGTTTCGGTCTGAAATACATCCAAAACGAACGTGTCGGTCTGAATTACACCCAAAGCGTATGTGTCGGTATGGTTTCGGTCTGAATGACACCAAAACGTATATGAGCTAGTGTTTAGGTCTAAATTACGCCCAAAACGTATGTTTCGGTAGAGTTTCGGTCTGAAATACATCCAAAACGAACGTGTCGGTCTGAATTACACCCAAAGCGTATGTGTCGGTATGGTTTCGGTCTGAATGGCACCAAAACGTATATGAGCTAGTGTTTAGGTCTAAATTACGCCGAAAACGCATGTTTCGGTAGAGTTTCGGTCTGAAATACATCCAAAACGAATGTTAGCAAGTGTTTCGGTCGGTATTACACCCAAAGCGTATGGGTCGGTAGGGTTTCGATCTGAATGACACACAAACGTATGTTAGTTAGTGTTTAGGTCTAAATTACGCCGAAAACGTATGTTTCGGTAGAGTTTCGGTCTGAAATACATCCAAAACGAATGTGTCGGTCTGAAGTACACCCAAAGCGTATGTGTCGGTAGGGTTTCGGTCTGAATGACACCAAAACGTATATGAGCTAGTGTTTAGGTCTAAATTACGCCCAAAACGTATGTTTCGGAAGAGTTTCGGTCTGAAATACATCCAAAACGAATGTTAGCAAGTGTTTCGGTCTGCATTACACCCAAAGCGTATGGGTCGGTAGGGTTTCGATCTGAATGACACCCAAACGTATGTTAGTTAGTGTTTAGGTCTAAATTACGCCCAAAACGTATGTTTCGGTAGAGTTTCGGTCTGAAATACATCCGAAACGAATGTGTCGGTCTGAATTACACCAAAAGCGTATGTGTCGGTAGGGTTTCGGTCTGAATGACACTCAAACGTATGTTAGCTAGTGTTTAGGCCTAAATTACGCCCAAAACGTATGTTTCGGTAGAGTTTCGGTCTGAAATACATCCAAAACGAATGTTAGCAAGTGTTTCGGTCTGCATTACACCCAAAGCGTATGGGTCGGTAGGGTTTCGATCTGAATGACACCCAAACGTATGTTAGTTAGCGTTTATGTCTAAATTACGCCCAAAACGTATGTTTCGGTAGAGTTTCGGTCTGAAATACATCCAAAACGAACGTGTCGGTCTGAATTACACCCAAAGCGTATGTGTCGGTATGGTTTCGCTCTGAATGACACCAAAACGTATATGAGCTAGTGCTTAGGTCTAAATTACGCCCAAAACGTATGTTTCAGTAGAGTTTCGGTCTGAAATACATCCAAAACGAACGTGTCGGTCGGAATTACACCCAAAGCGTATGTGTCGGTATGGTTTCGGTCTGAATGACACCAAAACGTATATGAGCTAGTGTTTAGGTCTAAATTACGCCGCAAACGTATGTTTCGGTAGAGTTTCGGTCTGAAATACATCCAAAACGAATGTGTCGGTCTGAATTACACCCAAAGCGTATGTGTCGGTGGGGTTTCCGTCTGAATGACACCCAAACGCATGTTAGCTAGTGTTTAGGTCTAAATTATGCCCAAAGCGTATGTTTCGGTAGAGTTTCGGACTGAAATACATCCAAAACGAATGTTAGCTAGTGTTTAGGTCTAAATTACGCCGAAAACGTATGTTTCGGTAGAGTTTCGGTCTGAAATACATCCAAAACGAATGTTAGCAAGTGTTTCGGTCTGCATTACACCCAAAGCGTATGGGTCGGTAGGGTTTCGATCTGAATGACACCCAAACGTATGTTAGTTAGTGTTTAGGTCTAAATTACGGCGAAAACGTATGTTTCGGTAGAGTTTCGGTCTGAAATACATCCAAAACGAATGTGTCGGTCTGAATTACACCCAAAACCAATGTTTCGGTCTGAATTACACCCAAAGCGTATATGTCGGTAGGGTTTCGGTCTGAATGACACCCAAACGTAGGTTAGCTAGTGTTTAGGTCTAAATTACGCCCAACACTTATGTTTCGGTAGAGTTTCGGTTTGAAATACATCCCAAACGAATGTGTCGGTCTGAATGACACCCAAACGTATGTTGGCTAGTGTTTAGGTCTAAATTACGCCCAAAACGTATGTTTCGGTAGAGTTTCGGTCTGAAATACATCCAAAACGAATGTTAGCAAGTGTTTCGGTCTGCATTGCACCCAAAGCGTATGTGTCGGTAGGGTTTCGATCTGAATGACACCCAAACGTATGTTAGTTAGCGTTTAGGTCTAAATTACGCCCAAAACGTATGTTTCGGTAGAGTTTCGGTCTGAAATACATCCGAAACGAATGTGTCGGTCTGAATTACACCAAAAGCGTATGTGTCGGTAGGGTTTCGGTCTGAATGACACTCAAACTATGCTAGCTAGTGTTTAGGTCTAAATTACGCCGAAAACGTATGTTTTGGTAGAGTTTCGGTCTGGAATACATCCAAAACGAATGTTAGCAAGTGTTTCGGTCTGCATTACATCCAAAGCGTATGGGTCGGTAGGGTTTCGATCTGAATGACACCCAAACGTATGTTAGTTAGTGTTTAGGTCTAAATTACGCCGAAAACGTATGTTTCGGTAGAGTTTCGGTCTGAAATACATCCAAAACGAATGTGTCGGTCTGAATTACACCCAAAGCGTGTATGTCGGTACGGTTTCGGTGTGAATGACACCCAAACGCATGTTAGCTAGTGTTCAGGTCTAAATTACGGCCAAAACGTATGTTTCGGTAGAGTTTCGGACTGAAATACATCCAAAACGAATGTGTCGGTCTGAATTACAAACAAAGCGTATGTGTCGGTAGGGTTTCGGTCTGAATGACACCCAAACGTATGTTAGCTAGCGTTTAGGTCTAAATTACGCCCAAAACGTATGTTTCGGTAGAGTTTCGGACTGAAATACATCCAAAACGAATGTGTCGGTCTGAATTACACCCAAAGCGTATGTGTCGGTAGGGTTTCGGTCTGAATGACACCCAAACGTATGTTAGCTAGTGTTTAGGTATAAATTACGCCCGAAACGTATGTTTCGGTAGAGTTTCGGTCTGAAATAC
The DNA here is from genome assembly GCA_964019135.1 of Arenicola marina. Taxonomy (NCBI): domain Eukaryota; kingdom Metazoa; phylum Annelida; class Polychaeta; family Arenicolidae; genus Arenicola; species Arenicola marina. The sequence goes on from CAXHSH010000001.1 coordinate 259,186, forward strand.
ATCCAAAACGAATGTGTCGGTCTGAATTACACCCAAAGCGTATGGGTCGGTAGGGTTTCGATCTGAACGACACCCAAACGTATGTTAGTTAGTGTTTAGGTGTAAATTACGCCCAAAACGTATGTTTCGGTAGAGTTTCGGTCTGAAATACATCCGAAACGAATGTGTCGGTCTGAATTACACCAAAAGCGTATGTGTCGGTAGGGTTTCGGTCTGAATGACACTCAAACTATGTTAGCTAGTGTTTAGGTCTAAATTACGCCGAAAAGGTATGTTTTGGTAGAGTTTCGGTCTGAAATACATCCAAAACGAATGTTAGCAAGTGTTTCGGTCTGCATTACACCCAAAGCGTATGGGTCGGTAGGGTTTCGATCTGAATGACACCCAAACGTATGTTAGTTAGCGCTTATGTCTAAATTACGCCCAAAACGTATGTTTCGGTAGAGTTTCGGTCTGAAATACATCCAAAACCAACGTGTCGGTCTGAGTTACACCCAAAGCGTATGTGTCGGTATGGTTTCGGTCTGAATGACACCAAAACGTATATGAGCTAGTGTTTAGGTCTAAATTACGCCGAAAACGTATGTTTCGGTAGAGTTTCGGTCTGAAATACATCCAAAACGAATGTTAGCAAGTGTTTCGGTCTGTATTACACCCAAAGCGTATGGGTCGGTAGGGTTTCGATCTGAATGACACCCAAACGTATGTTAGTTAGTGTTTAGGTCTAAATTACGCCGAAAACGTATGTTTCGGTAGAGTTTCGGTCTGAAATACATCCAAAACGAATGTGTCGGTCTGAAGTACACCCAAAGCGTATGTGTCGGTAGGATTTCGGTCTGAATGACACCAAAACGTATATGAGCTAGTGTTTAGGTCTAAATTACGCCGAAAACGTATGTTTCGGAAGAATTTCGGCCTGAAATACATCCAAAACGAATGTGTCAATCTGTATTACACTAAAAAAGCGTATGTGTCGGTAGGGTTTCGGTCTGAATGACACCCAAACGTATGTTAGCTAGCGTTTAGGTCTAAATTACGCCCAAAACGTATGTTTCGGTAGAGTTTCGGACTGAAATACATCCAAAACGAATGTGTCGGTCTGAATTACACCCAAAGCGTATGTGTCGGTAGGGTTTCGGTCTGAATGACACCCAAACGTATGTTAGCTAGTGTTTAGGTCTAAATTACGCCCGAAACGTATGTTTCGGTAGAGTTTCGGTCTGAAATACATCCAAAACGAATGTGTCGGTCTGAATTACACCCAAAGCGTATGTGTCGGTGGGGTTTCCGTCTGAATGACACCCAAACGCATGTTAGCTAGTGTTTAGGTCTAAATTATGCCCAAAGCCTATGTTTCGGTAGTGTTTCGGACTGAAATACATCCAAAACGAATGTGTCGGTCTGAATTATACCCAAAGCGTATATGTCGGTAGGGTTTCGGTCTGAATGACACCCAAACGTATGTTAGCTAGTGTTTAGGTCTAAATTACGCCCAAAACGTATGTTTCGGTAGAGTTTCGGTCTGAAATACATCCAAAACGAATGTTAGCAAGTGTTTCGGTCTGCATTACACCCAAAGCGTATGGGTCGGTAGGGTTTCGATCTGAATGACACCCAAACGTATGTTAGTTAGTGTTTAGGTCTAAATTACGCCCAAAACGTATGTTTCGGTAGAGTTTCGGTCTGAAATACATCCGAAACGAATGTGTCGATCTGAATTACACCCAAAGCGTATGTGTCGGTAGGGTTTCGGTCTGAATGACACTCAAACGTATGTTAGCTAGTGTTTAGGTCTAAATTATGCCCAAAACGTGTGTTTCGGTAGAGTTTCGGTCTGAAATACAACCAAAACGAATGTTAGCAAGTGTTTCGGTCTGAAATACATCCAAAACGAATGTTAGCAAGTGTTTCGGTCTGCATTACACCCAAAGCGTATGGGTCGGTAGGGTTTCGATATGAATGACACCCAAACGCATGTTAGCTAGTGTTTAGGTCTAAATTATGCCCAAAACGTATGTTTCGGTAGAGTTTCGGACTGAAATACATCCAAAACGAATGTGTCGGTCTGAATTATACCCAAAGCGTATATGTCGGTAGGGTTTCGGTCTGAATGACACCCAAACGTATGTTAGCTAGTGTTTAGGTCTAAATTACGCCCAAAACGTATGTTTCGGTAGAGTTTCGGTCTGAAATATATCCAAAACGAATGTTAGCAAGTGTTTCGGTCTGCATTACACCCAAAGCGTATGGGTCGGTAGGGTTTCGATCTGAATGACACCCAAACGTATGTTAGTTAGTGTTTAGGTCTAAATTACGCCCAAAACGTATGTTTCGGTAGAGTTTCGGTCTAAAATACATCCAAAACGAATGTGTCGGTCTGAATTACACCAAAAGCGTATGTGTCGGTAGGGTTTCGGTCTGAATGACACTCAAACGTATGTTAGCTAGTGTTTAGGTCTAAATTACGCCGAAAACGTATGTTTCGGTAGAGTTTCGGTCTGAAATACATCCAAAACGAATGTTAGCAAGTGTTTCGGTCTGCATTACACCCAAAGCGTATGGGTCGGTAGGGTTTCGATCTGAATGACACCCAAACGTATGTTAGTTAGTGTTTAAGTCTAAATTACGCCCAAAACGTATGTTTCGGTAGAGTTTCGGTCTGAAATACATCCAAAACGAACGTGTCGGTCTGAATTACACCCAAAGCGTATGTGTCGGTATGGTTTCGGTCTGAATGACACCAAAACGTCTATGAGCTAGTGTTTAGGTCTAAATTACGCCGAAAACGTATGTTTCGGTAGAGTTTTGGCCTGAAATACATCGCAAACGAATGTGTCAATCTGTATTACACTAAAAAAGCGTATGTGTCGGTAGGGTTTCGGTCTGAATGACACCCAAACGTATGTTAGCTAGTGTTCAGGTCTAAATTACGCCCAAAGCGTATGTTTCGGCAGAGATTCGGACTGAAATACATCCAAAACGAATGTGTCGGTCTGAATTACACCCAAAGCGTATATGTCGGCAGGGTTTCGGTCTGAATGACACCCAAACGTATGTTAGCTAGTGTTTAGGTCTAAATTACGCCGAAAACGTATGTTTTGGTAGAGTTTCGGTCTGAAATACATCCAAAACGAATGTGTCGGTCTGAATTACACCCAAAGCGTATATGTCGGTAGGGTTTCGGTCTGAATGACACCCACACGTATGTTAGCTAGTGTTTAGGTCTAAATTACGCCGAAAACGTATGTTTCGGTAGAGTTTCGGTCTGAAATACATCCAAAACGAATGTTAGCAAGTGTTTCGGTCTGCATTACACCCAAAGCGTATGGGTCGGTAGGGTTTCGATCTGAATGACACCCAAACGTATGTTAGTTAGTGTTTAGGTGTAAATTACGCCCAAAACGTATGTTTCGGTAGAGTTTCGGTCTGAAATACATCCGAAACGAATGTGTCGGTCTGAATTACACCAAAAGCGTATGTGTCGGTAGGGTTTCGGTCTGAATGACACTCAAACTATGCTAGCTAGTGTTTAGGTCTAAATTACGCCGAAAACGTATGTTTTGGTAGAGTTTCGGTCTGGAATACATCCAAAACGAATGTTAGCAAGTGTTTCGGTCTGCATTACATCCAAAGCGTATGGGTCGGTAGGGTTTCGATCTGAATGACACCCAAACGTATGTTAGTTAGTGTTTAGGTCTAAATTACGCCGAAAACGTATGTTTCGGTAGAGTTTCGGTCTGAAATACATCCAAAACGAATGTGTCGGTCTGAATTACAAACAAAGCGTATGTGTCGGTAGGGTTTCGGTCTGAATGACACCCAAACGTATGTTAGCTAGCGTTTAGGTCTAAATTACGCCCAAAACGCATGTTTCGGTAGAGTTTCGGACTGAAATACATCCAAAACGAATGTGTCGGTCTGAATTACACCCAAAGCGTATGTGTCGGTAGGGTTTCGGTCTGAATGACACCCAAACGTATGTTAGCTAGTGTTTAGGTCTAAATTACGCCCGAAACGTATGTTTCGGTAGAGTTTTGGTCTGAAATACATCCAAAACGAATGTGTCGGTCTGAATTACACCCAAAGCGTATGTGTCGGTGGGGTTTCCGTCTGAATGACACCCAAACGCATGTTAGCTAGTGTTTAGGTCTAAATTATGTCCAAAGCGTATGTTTCGGTAGAGTTTCGGACTGAAATACATCCAAAACGAATGTGTCGGTCTGAATTATACCCAAAGCGTATATGTCGGTAGGGTTTCGGTCTGAATGACACCCAAACGTATGTTAGCTAGTGTTTAGGTCTAAATTACGCCCAAAACGTATGTTTCGGTAGAGTTTTGGTCTGAAATACATCCAAAACGAATGTTAGCAAGTGTTTCGGTCTGCATTACACCCAAAGCGTATGGGTCGGTAGGGTTTCGATCTGAATGACACCCAAACGTATGTTAGTTAGTGTTTAGGTCTAAATTACGCCCAAAACGTATGTTTCGGTAGAGTTTCGGTCTGAAATACATCCGAAACGAATGTGTCGATCTGAATTACACCCAAAGCGTATGTGTCGGTAGGGTTTCGGTCTGAATGACACTCAAACATATGTTAGCTAGTGTTTAGGTCTAAATTATGCCCAAAACGTATGTTTCGGTAGAGTTTCGGTCTGAAATACATCCAAAACGAATGTTAGCATGTGTTTCGGTCTGCATTACACCCAAAGCGTATGGGTCGGTAGGGTTTCAATATGAATGACACCCAAACGCATGTTAGCTAGTGTTTAGGTCTAAATTATGCCCAAAACGTATGTTTCGGTAGAGTTTCGGACTGAAATACATCCAAAACGAATGTGTCGGTCTGAATTATACCCAAAGCGTATATGTCGGTAGGGTTTCGGTCTGAATGACACCCAAACGTATGTTAGTTAGTGTTTAAGTCTAAATTACGCCCAAAACGTATGTTTCGGTAGAGTTTCGGTCTGAAATACATCCAAAACGAACGTGTCGGTCTGAATTACACCCAAAGCGTATGTGTCGGTATGGTTTCGGTCTGAATGACACCAAAACGTCTATGAGCTAGTGTTTAGGTCTAAATTACGCCGAAAACGTATGTTTCGGAAGAGTTTCGGCCTGAAATACATCCAAAACAAATGTGTCGGTCTGAATTACACCCAAAGCGTGTATGTCGGTAGGGTTTCGGTCTGAATGACACTCAAACGTATGTTAGCTAGTGTTTAGGTCTAAATTATGCCCAAAACGTATGTTTCGGTAGAGTTTCGGTCTGAAATACATCCAAAACGAATGTTAGCAAGTGTTTCGGTCTGAAATACATCCAAAACGAATGTTAGCAAGTGTTTCGGTCTGCATTACACCCAAAGCGTATGGGTCGGTAGGGTTTCGATATGAATGACACCCAAACGCATGTTAGCTAGTGTTTAGGTCTAAATTATGCCCAAAACGTATGTTTCGGTAGAGTTTCGGACTGAAATACATCCAAAACGAATGTGTCGGTCTGAATTACACCAAAAGCGTATGTGTCGGTAGGGTTTCGGTCTGAATGACACTCAAACGTATGTTAGCTAGTGTTTAGGTCTAAATTACGCCCAAAACGTATGTTTCGGTAGAGTTTCGGTCTGAAATACATCCAAAACGAATGTTAGCAAGTGTTTCGGTCTGCATTACACCCAAAGCGTATGGGTCGGTAGGGTTTCGATCTGAATGACACCCAAACGTATGTTAGTTAGTGTTTAAGTCTAAATTACGCCCAAAACGTATGTTTCGGTAGAGTTTCGGTCTGAAATACATCCAAAACGAACGTGTCGGTCTGAATTACACCCAAAGCGTATGTGTCGGTATGGTTTCGGTCTGAATGACACCAAAACGTCTATGAGCTAGTGTTTAGGTCTAAATTACGCCGAAAACGTATGTTTCGGAAGAGTTTCGGCCTGAAATACATCCAAAACAAATGTGTCGGTGTGAATTACACCCAAAGCGTGTATGTCGGTATGGTTTCGGTGTGAATGACACCCAAACGTATGTTAGCTAGTGTTTAGGTCTAAATTACGCCGAAAACGTATGTTTCGGTAGAGTTTCGGCCTGAAATACATCGCAAACGAATGTGTCAATCTGTATTACACTAAAAAAGCGTATGTGTCGGTAGGGTTTCGGTCTGAATGACACCCAAACGTATGTTAGCTAGTGTTCAGGTCTAAATTACGCCCAAAGCGTATGTTTCGGCAGAGATTCGGACTGAAATACATCCAAAACGAATGTGTCGGTCTGAATTACACCCAAAGCGTATATGTCGGCAGGGTTTCGGTCTGAATGACACCCAAACGTATGTTAGCTAGTGTTTAGGTCTAAATTACGCCGAAAACGTATGTTTCGGTAGAGTTTCGGTCTTAAATACATCCAAAACGAATGTGTCGGTCTGAATTACACCCAAAGCGTATATGTCGGTAGGGTTTCGGTCTGAATGACACCCACACGTATGTTAGCTAGTGTTTAGGTCTAAATTACGCCGAAAACGTATGTTTCGGTAGAGTTTCGGTCTGAAATACATCCAAAACGAATGTTAGCAAGTGTTTCGGTCTGCATTACACCCAAAGCGTATGGGTCGGTAGGGTTTCGATCTGAACGACACCCAAACGTATGTTAGTTAGTGTTTAGGTCTAAATTACGCCCAAAACGTATGTTTCGGTAGAGTTTCGGTCTGAAATACATCCGAAACGAATGTGTCGGTCTGAATTACACCAAAAGCGTATGTGTCGGTAGGGTTTCGGTCTGAATGACACTCAAACTATGCTAGCTAGTGTTTAGGTCTAAATTACGCCGAAAACGTATGTTTTCGTAGAGTTTCGGTCTGGAATACATCCAAAACGAATGTTAGCAAGTGTTTCGGTCTGCATTACATCCAAAGCGTATGGGTCGGTAGGGTTTCGATCTGAATGACACCCAAACGTATGTTAGTTAGTGTTTAGGTCTAAATTACGCCGAAAACGTATGTTTCGGTAGAGTTTCGGTCTGAAATACATCCAAAACGAATGTGTCGGTCTGAATTACACCCAAAGCGTGTATGTCGGTACGGTTTCGGTGTGAATGACACCCAAACGCATGTTAGCTAGTGTTCAGGTCTAAATTACGGCCAAAACGTATGTTTCGGTAGAGTTTCGGACTGAAATACATCCAAAACGAATGTGTCGGTCTGAATTACAAACAAAGCGTATGTGTCGGTAGGGTTTCGGTCTGAATGACACCCAAACGTATGTTAGCTAGCGTTTAGGTCTAAATTACGCCCAAAACGTATGTTTCGGTAGAGTTTCGGACTGAAATACATCCAAAACGAATGTGTCGGTCTGAATTACACCCAAAGCGTATGTGTCGGTAGGGTTTCGGTCTGAATGACACCCAAACGTATGTTAGCTAGTGTTTAGGTCTAAATTACGCCCGAAACGTATGTTTCGGTAGAGTTTCGGTCTGAAATACATCCAAAACGAATGTGTCGGTCTGAATTACACCCAAAGCGTATGTGTCGGTGGGGTTTCCGTCTGAATGACACCCAAACGCATGTTAGCTAGTGTTTAGGTCTAAATTATGTCCAAAGCGTATGTTTCGGTAGAGTTTCGGACTGAAATACATCCAAAACGAATGTGTCGGTCTGAATTATACCCAAAGCGTATATGTCGGTAGGTTTTCGGTCTGAATGACACTCAAACGTATGTTAGCTAGTGTTTAGGTCTAAATTATGCCCAAAACGTATGTTTCGGTAGAGTTTCGGTCTGAAATACATCCAAAACGAATGTTAGCATGTGTTTCGGTCTGCATTACACCCAAAGCGTATGGGTCGGTAGGGTTTCGATATGAATGACACCCAAACGCATGTTAGCTAGTGTTTAGGTCTAAATTATGCCCAAAACGTATGTTTCGGTAGAGTTTCGGACTGAAATACATCCAAAACGAATGTGTCGGTCTGAATTATACCCAAAGCGTATATGTCGGTAGGGTTTCGGTCTGAATGACACCCAAACGTATGTTAGCTAGTGTTTAGGTCTAAATTACGCCCAAAACGTATGTTTCGGTAGAGTTTCGGTCTGAAATATATCCAAAACGAATGTTAGCAAGTGTTTCGGTCTGCATTACACCCAAAGCGTATGGGTCGGTAGGGTTTCGATCTGAATGACACCCAAACGTATGTTAGTTAGTGTTTAGGTCTAAATTACGCCCAAAACGTATGTTTCGGTAGAGTTTCGGTCTGAAATACATCCAAAACGAATGTGTCGGTCTGAATTACACCAAAAGCGTATGTGTCGGTAGGGTTTCGGTCTGAATGACACTCAAACGTATGTTAGCTAGTGTTTAGGTCTAAATTACGCCCAAAACGTATGTTTCGGTAGAGTTTCGGTCTGAAATACATCCAAAACGAATGTTAGCAAGTGTTTCGGTCTGCATTACACCCAAAGCGTATGGGTCGGTAGGGTTTCGATCTGAATGACACCCAAACGTATGTTAGTTAGTGTTTAAGTCTAAATTACGCCCAAAACGTATGTTTCGGTAGAGTTTCGGTCTGAAATACATCCAAAACGAACGTGTCGGTCTGAATTACACCCAAAGCGTATGTGTCGGTATGGTTTCGGTCTGAATGACACCAAAACGTCTATGAGCTAGTGTTTAGGTCTAAATTACGCCGAAAACGTATGTTTCGGTAGAGTTTCGGCCTGAAATACATCCAAAACAAATGTGTCGGTCTGAATTACACCCAAAGCGTGTATGTCGGTAGGGTTTCGGTCTGAATGACACCCAAACGTATGTTAGGTAGTGTTTAGGTCTAAATTACGCCGAAAACGTATGTTTCGGTAGAGTTTCGGCCTGAAATACATCGCAAACGAATGTGTCAATCTGTATTACACTAAAAAAGCGTATGTGTCGGTAGGGTTTCGGTCTGAATGACACCCAAACGTATGTTAGCTAGTGTTCAGGTCTAAATTACGCCCAAAGCGTATGTTTCGGCAGAGATTCGGACTGAAATACATCCAAAACGAATGTGTCGGTCTGAATTACACCCAAAGTGTATATGTCGGCAGGGTTTCGGTCTGAATGACACCCAAACGTATGTTAGCTAGTGTTTAGGTCTAAATTACGCCGAAAATGTATGTTTCGGTAGAGTTTCGGTTTGAAATACATCCAAAACGAATGTGTCGGTCTGAATTACACCCAAAGCGTATATGTCGGTAGGGTTTCGGTCTGAATGGCACCCAAACGTATGTTAGCTAGTGTTTAGGTCTAAATTACGCCGAAAACGTATGTTTCGGTAGAGTTTCGGTCTGAAATACATCCAAAACGAATGTTAGCAAGTGTTTCGGTCTGCATTACACCCAAAGCGTATGGGTCGGTAGGGTTTCGATCTGAATGACACCCAAACGTATGTTAGTTAGTGTTTAGGTCTAAATTACGCCGAAAACGTATGTTTCGGTAGAGTTTCGGTCTGAAATACATCCAAAACGAATGTGTCGGTCTGAATTACACCCAAAGCGTGTATGTCGGTACGGTTTCGGTGTGAATGACACCCAAACGCATGTTAGCTAGTGTTCAGGTCTAAATTACGGCCAAAACGTATGTTTCGGTAGAGTTTCGGACTGAAATACATCCAAAACGAATGTGTCGGTCTGAATTACAAACAAAGCGTATGTGTCGGTAGGGTTTCGGTCTGAATGACACCCAAACGTATGTTAGCTAGCGTTTAGGTCTAAATTACGCCCAAAACGTATGTTTCGGTAGAGTTTCGGACTGAAATACATCCAAAACGAATGTGTCGGTCTGAATTACACCCAAAGCGTATGTGTCGGTAGGGTTTCGGTCTGAATGACACCCAAACGTATGTTAGCTAGTGTTTAGGTCTAAATTACGCCCGAAACGTATGTTTCGGTAGAGTTTCGGTCTGAAATACATCCAAAACGAATGTGTCGGTCTGAATTACACCCAAAGCGTATGTGTCGGTGGGGTTTCCGTCTGAATGACACCCAAACGCATGTTAGCTAGTGTTTAGGTCTAAATTATGTCCAAAGCGTATGTTTCGGTAGAGTTTCGGACTGAAATACATCCAAAACGAATGTGTCGGTCTGAATTATACCCAAAGCGTATATGTCGGTAGGGTTTCGGTCTGAATGACACCCAAACGTATGTTAGCTAGTGTTTAGGTCTAAATTACGCCCAAAACGTATGTTTCGGTAGAGTTTTGGTCTGAAATACATCCAAAACGAATGTTAGCAAGTGTTTCGGTCTGCATTACACCCAAAGCGTATGGGTCGGTAGGGTTTCGATCTGAATGACACCCAAACGTATGTTAATTAGTGTTTAGGTCTAAATTACGCCCAAAACGTATGTTTCGGTAGAGTTTCGGTCTGAAATACATCCGAAACGAATGTGTCGATCTGAATTACACCCAAAGCGTATGTGTCGGTAGGTTTTCGGTCTGAATGACACTCAAACGTATGTTAGCTAGTGTTTAGGTCTAAATTATGCCCAAAACGTATGTTTCGGTAGAGTTTCGGTCTGAAATACATCCAAAACGAATGTTAGCATGTGTTTCGGTCTGCATTACACCCAAAGCGTATGGGTCGGTAGGGTTTCGATATGAATGACACCCAAACGCATGTTAGCTAGTGTTTAGGTCTAAATTATGCCCAAAACGTATGTTTCGGTAGAGTTTCGGACTGAAATACATCCAAAACGAATGTGTCGGTCTGAATTATACCCAAAGCGTATATGTCGGTAGGGTTTCGGTCTGAATGACACCCAAACGTATGTTAGCTAGTGTTTAGGTCTAAATTACGCCCAAAACGTATGTTTCGGTAGAGTTTCGGTCTGAAATATATCCAAAACGAATGTTAGCAAGTGTTTCGGTCTGCATTACACCCAAAGCGTATGGGTCGGTAGGGTTTCGATCTGAATGACACCCAAACGTATGTTAGTTAGTGTTTAGGTCTAAATTACGCCCAAAACGTATGTTTCGGTAGAGTTTCGGTCTGAAATACATCCAAAACGAATGTGTCGGTCTGAATTACACCAAAAGCGTATGTGTCGGTAGGGTTTCGGTCTGAATGACACTCAAACGTATGTTAGCTAGTGTTTAGGTCTAAATTACGCCCAAAACGTATGTTTCGGTAGAGTTTCGGTCTGAAATACATCCAAAACGAATGTTAGCAAGTGTTTCGGTCTGCATTACACCCAAAGCGTATGGGTCGGTAGGGTTTCGATCTGAATGACACCCAAACGTATGTTAGTTAGTGTTTAAGTCTAAATTACGCCCAAAACGTATGTTTCGGTAGAGTTTCGGTCTGAAATACATCCAAAACGAACGTGTCGGTCTGAATTACACCCAAAGCGTATGTGTCGGTATGGTTTCGGTCTGAATGACACCAAAACGTCTATGAGCTAGTGTTTAGGTCTAAATTACGCCGAAAACGTATGTTTCGGTAGAGTTTCGGCCTGAAATACATCCAAAACAAATGTGTCGGTCTGAATTACACCCAAAGCGTGTATGTCGGTAGGGTTTCGGTCTGAATGACACCCAAACGTATGTTAGGTAGTGTTTAGGTCTAAATTACGCCGAAAACGTATGTTTCGGTAGAGTTTCGGCCTGAAATACATCGCAAACGAATGTGTCAATCTGTATTACACTAAAAAAGCGTATGTGTCGGTAGGGTTTCGGTCTGAATGACACCCAAACGTATGTTAGCTAGTGTTCAGGTCTAAATTACGCCCAAAGCGTATGTTTCGGCAGAGATTCGGACTGAAATACATCCAAAACGAATGTGTCGGTCTGAATTACACCCAAAGTGTATATGTCGGCAGGGTTTCGGTCTGAATGACACCCAAACGTATGTTAGCTAGTGTTTAGGTCTAAATTACGCCGAAAATGTATGTTTCGGTAGAGTTTCGGTTTGAAATACATCCAAAACGAATGTGTCGGTCTGAATTACACCCAAAGCGTATATGTCGGTAGGGTTTCGGTCTGAATGGCACCCAAACGTATGTTAGCTAGTGTTTAGGTCTAAATTACGCCGAAAACGTATGTTTCGGTAGAGTTTCGGTCTGAAATACATCCAAAACGAATGTTAGCAAGTGTTTCGGTCTGCATTACACCCAAAGCGTATGGGTCGGTAGGGTTTCGATCTGAATGACACCCAAACGTATGTTAGTTAGTGTTTAGGTGTAAATTACGCCCAAAACGTATGTTTCGGTAGAGTTTCGGTCTGAAATACATCCGAAACGAATGTGTCGGTCTGAATTACACCAAAAGCGTATGTGTCGGTAGGGTTTCGGTCTGAATGACACTCAAACTATGTTAGCTAGTGTTTAGGTCTAAATTACGCCGAAAAGGTATGTTTTGGTAGAGTTTCGTTCTGAAATACATCCAAAACGAATGTTAGCAAGTGTTTCGGTCTGCATTACACCCAAAGCGTATGGGTCGGTAGGGTTTCGATCTGAATGACACCCAAACGTATGTTAGTTAGTGTTTAGGTCTAAATTACGCCGAAAACGTATGTTTCGGTAGAGTTTCGGTCTGAAATACATCCAAAACGAATGTGTCGGTCTGAATTACACCCAAAGCGTGTATGTCGGTAGGGTTTCGGTCTGAATGACACCCAAACGTATGCTAGCTAGTGTTTAGGTCTAAATATCGCACAAAACGTATGTTTCGTTAAAGTTTCGGTCTGAAATACATCCAAAACGAATGTGTCGGTCTGAATTATACCCAAAGCGTATGTGTCGGTAGGGTTTCGGTCTGAATGACACTCACACGTATGTTAGCTAGTGTTTAGGTCTAAATTACGCCCAAAACGTATGTTTCGGTAGAGTTTCAGTCTGAAATACATCCAAAACGAATGTGTTGGTCTGAATTACACCCAAAGCGTATGTGTCGGTAGAGTTTCCGTCTGAATGACACCCAAACATATGTTAGCTAGTGTTTAGGTCTAAATTACGCCCTAAACGTATGTTTCGGTCGAGTTTCGGTCTGAAATACATCCAAAACGAATGTGTCGGTCTGAATTACACCCAAAGCGTATGTGTCGTTAGGGTTTCGGTCTGAATGACACCCAAACGTATGTTAGCTAGTGTTTAGGTCTAAATTACGCCCGAAACGTATGTTTCGGTAGAGTTTCGGTTTGAAATACATCCAAAACGAATGTGTCGGTCTGAATGACACCCAAACGTATGCTAGCTAGTGTTTAGGTCTAAATATCGCACAAAACGTATGTTTCGTTAAAGTTTCGGTCTGAAATACATCCAAAACGAATGTGTCGGTCTGAATTATACCCAAAGCGTATGTGTCGGTAGAGTTTCCGTCTGAATGACACCCAAACGTATGTTAGCTAGTATTTAGGTCTAAATTACGCCCAAAACGTATGTTTCGGTCGAGTTTCGGTCTGAAATACATCCAAAACGAGTGTGTCGGTCTGAATTACACCCAAAGCTTATGTGTCGTTAGGGTTTCGGTCTGAATGACACCCAAACGTATGTTAGCTAGTGTTTAGGTCTAAATTACGCCCAAAACGTATGTTTCGGTAGAGTTTCGGTCTGAAATACATCCAAAACGAATGTGTCGGTCTGAATTACACCAAAAGCGTATGTGTCGGTAGGGTTTCGGTCTGAATAACACTCAAACGTATGTTAGCTAGTGTTTAGGTCTAAATTACGCCCAAAACGTATGTTTCGGTAGAGTTTCGGTCTGAAATACATCCAAAACGAATGTTAGCAAGTGTTTCGGTCTGCATTACACCCAAAGCGTATGGGTCGGTAGGGTTTCGATCTGAATGACACCCAAACGTATGTTAGTTAGTGTTTAGGTCTAAATTACGCCCAAAACGTATGTTTCGGTAGAGTTTCGGACTGAAATACATCCAAAACGAATGTGTCGGTCTGAATTACACCCAAAGCGTATGTGTCGGAAGGGTTTCGGTATGAATGACACCCAAACGTATGTTAGCTAGCGTTTAGGTCTAAATTACGCCCAAAACGTATGTTTCGGTAGAGTTTCGGACTGAAATACATCCAAAACGAATGTGTCGGTCTGAATTACACCCAAAGCGTATGTGTCGGTAGGGTTTCGGTCTGAATGACACCCAAACGTAGGTTAGCTAGTGTTTAGGTCTAAATTACGCCCGAAACTTATGTTTCGGTAGAGTTTCGGTCTGAAATACATCCAAAACGAATGTTAGCATGTGTTTCGGTCTGCATTACACCCAAAGCGTATGGGTCGGTAGGGTTTCGATATGAATGACACCCAAACGCATGTTAGCTAGTGTTTAGGTCTAAATTATGCCCAAAACGTATGTTTCGGTAGAGTTTCGGACTGAAATACATCCAAAACGAATGTGTCGGTCTGAATTATACCCAAAGCGTATATGTCGGTAGGGTTTCGGTCTGAATGACACCCAAACGTATGTTAGCTAGTGTTTAGGTCTAAATTACGCCCAAAACGTATGTTTCGGTAGAGTTTCGGTCTGAAATACATCCAAAACGAATGTTAGCAAGTGTTTCGGTCTGCATTACACCCAAAGCGTATGGGTCGGTAGGGTTTCGATCTGAATGACACCCAAACGTATGTTAGTTAGTGTTTAAGTCTAAATTACGCCCAAAACGTATGTTTCGGTAGAGTTTCGGTCTGAAATACATCCAAAACGAACGTGTCGGTCTGAATTACACCCAAAGCGTATGTGTCGGTATGGTTGCGGTCTGAATGACACCAAAACGTCTATGAGCTAGTGTTTAGGTCTAAATTACGCCCAAAACGTATGTTTCGGTCGAGTTTCGGTCTGAAATACATCCAAAACGAGTGTGTCGGTCTGAATTACACCCAAAGCTTATGTGTCGTTAGGGTTTCGGTCTGAATGACACCCAAACGTATGTTAGCTAGTGTTTAGGTCTAAATTACGCCCAAAACGTATGTTTCGGTAGAGTTTCGGACTGAAATACATCCAAAACGAATGTGTCGGTCTGAATTACACCCAAAGCGTATGTGTCGGAAGGGTTTCGGTATGAATGACACCCAAACGTATGTTAGCTAGCGTTTAGGTCTAAATTACGCCCAAAACGTATGTTTCGGTAGAGTTTCGGACTGAAATACATCCAAAACGAATGTGTCGGTCTGAATTACCCCAAAGCGTATGTGTCGGTAGGGTTTCGGTCTGAATGACACCCAAACGTAGGTTAGCTAGTGTTTAGGTCTAAATTACGCCCGAAACTTATGTTTCGGTAGAGTTTCGGTCTGAAATACATCCAAAACGAATGTTAGCATGTGTTTCGGTCTGCATTACACCCAAAGCGTATGGGTCGGTAGGGTTTCGATATGAATGACACCCAAACGCATGTTAGCTAGTGTTTAGGTCTAAATTATGCCCAAAACGTATGTTTCGGTAGAGTTTCGGACTGAAATATATTCCAAAACGAATGTGTCGGTCTGAATTATACCCAAAGCGTATATGTCGGTAGGGTTTCGGTCTGAATGACACCCAAACGTATGTTAGCTAGTGTTTAGGTCTAAATTACGCCCAAAACGTATGTTTCGGTAGAGTTTCGGTCTGAAATATATCCAAAACGAATGTTAGCAAGTGTTTCGGTCTGCATTACACCCAAAGCGTATGGGTCGGTAGGGTTTCGATCTGAATGACACCCAAACGTATGTTAGTTAGTGTTTAGGTCTAAATTACGCCCAAAACGTATGTTTCGGTAGAGTTTCGGTCTGAAATACATCCAAAACGAATGTGTCGGTCTGAATTACACCAAAAGCGTATGTGTCGGTAGGGTTTCGGTCTGAATGACACTCAAACGTATGTTAGCTAGTGTTTAGGTCTAAATTACGCCCAAAACGTATGTTTCGGTAGAGTTTCGGTCTGAAATACATCCAAAACGAATGTTAGCAAGTGTTTCGGTCTGCATTACACCCAAAGCGTATGGGTCGGTAGTGTTTCGATCTGAATGACACCCAAACGTATGTTAGTTAGTGTTTAAGTCTAAATTACGCCCAAAACGTATGTTTCGGTAGAGTTTCGGTCTGAAATACATCCAAAACGAACGTGTCGGTCTGAATTACACCCAAAGCGTATGTGTCGGTATGGTTGCGGTCTGAATGACACCAAAACGTCTATGAGCTAGTGTTTAGGTCTAAATTACGCCCAAAACGTATGTTTCGGTCGAGTTTCGGTCTGAAATACATCCAAAACGAGTGTGTCGGTCTGAATTACACCCAAAGCTTATGTGTCGTTAGGGTTTCGGTCTGAATGACACCCAAACGTATGTTAGCTAGTGTTTAGGTCTAAATTACGCCCAAAACGTATGTTTCGGTAGAGTTTCGGTCTGAAATACATCCAAAACGAATGTGTCGGTCTGAATTACACCAAAAGCGTATGTGTCGGTAGGGTTTCGGTCTGAATAACACTCAAACGTATGTTAGCTAGTGTTTAGGTCTAAATTACGCCCAAAACGTATGTTTCGGTAGAGTTTCGGTCTGAAATACATCCAAAACGAATGTTAGCAAGTGTTTCGGTCTGCATTACACCCAAAGCGTATGGGTCGGTAGGGTTTCGATCTGAATGACACCCAAACGTATGTTAGTTAGTTTTTAAGTCTAAATTACACCCAAAACGTATGTTTCGGTAGAGTTCCGGTCTGAAATACATCCAAAACGAACGTGTCGGTCTGAATTACACCCAAAGCGTATGTGTCGGTATGGTTGCGGTCTGAATGACACCAAAACGTCTATGAGCTAGTGTTTAGATCTAAATTACGCCGAAAACGTATGTTTCGGTAGAGTTTCGGCCTGAAATACATCCAAAACCAATGTGTCGGTCTGAATTAAACCCAAAGCGTGTATGTCGGTAGGGTTTCGGTCTGAATGACACCCAAACGTATGTTAGCTAGTGTTTAGGTCTAAATTACGCCGAAAACGTATGTTTCGGTAGAGTTTCGGCCTGAAATACATCGCAAACGAATGTGTCAATCTGTATTACACTAAAAAAGCGTATGTGTCGGTAGGGTTTCGGTCTGAATGACACCCAAACGTATGTTAGCTAGTGTTCAGGTCTAAATTACGCCCAAAGCGTATGTTTCGGCAGAGATTCGGACTGAAATACATCCAAAACGAATGTGTCGGTCTGAATTACACCCAAAACGTATATGTCGGCAGGGTTTCGGTCTGAATGATACCCAAACGTATGTTAGCTAGTGTTTAGGTCTAAATTACGCCGAAAATGTATGTTTCGGTAGAGTTTCGGTCTGAAATACATCCAAAACGAATGTGTCGGTCTGAATTACACCCAAAGCGTATATGTCGGTAGGGTTTCGGTCTGAATGGCACCCAAACGTATGTTAGCTAGTGTTTAGGTCTAAATTACGCCGAAAACGTATGTTTCGGTAGAGTTTCGGTCTGAAATACATCCAAAACGAATGTTAGCAAGTGTTTCGGTCTGCATTACACCCAAAGCGTATGGGTCGGTAGGTATTCGATCTGAATGACACCCAAACGTATGTTAGTTAGTGTTTAGGTGTAAATTACGCCCAAAACGTATGTTTCGGTAGAGTTTCGGTCTGAAATACATCCGAAACGAATGTGTCGGTCTGAATTACACCCAAAGCGTATGTGTCGGTAGAGTTTCCGTCTGAATGACACCCAAACATATGTTAGCTAGTGTTTAGGTCTAAATTACGCCCAAAACGTATGTTTCGGTCGAGTTTCGGTCTGAAATACATCCAAAACGAATGTGTCGGTCTGAATTACACCCAAAGCGTATGTGTCGTTAGGGTTTCGGTCTGAATGACACCCAAACGTATGTTAGCTAGTGTTTAGGTCTAAATTACGCCCGAAACGTATGTTTCGGTAGAGTTTCGGTTTGAAATACATCCAAAACGAATGTGTCGGTCTGAATGACACCCAAACGTATGCTAGCTAGTGTTTAGGTCTAAATATCGCACAAAACGTATGTTTCGTTAAAGTTTCGGTCTGAAATACATCCAAAACGAATGTGTCGGTCTGA
The DNA here is from genome assembly GCA_964019135.1 of Arenicola marina. Classification (NCBI taxonomy): domain Eukaryota; kingdom Metazoa; phylum Annelida; class Polychaeta; family Arenicolidae; genus Arenicola; species Arenicola marina. The sequence continues at coordinate 277,204 of CAXHSH010000001.1, forward strand.
ATTATACCCAAAGCGTATGTGTCGGTAGAGTTTCCGTCTGAATGACACCCAAACGCATGTTAGCTAGTATTTAGGTCTAAATTACGCCCAAAACGTATGTTTCGGTCGAGTTTCGGTCTGAAATACATCCAAAACGAGTGTGTCGGTCTGAATTACACCCAAAGCTTATGTGTCGTTAGGGTTTCGGTCTGAATGACACCAAAACGTATGTTAGCTAGTGTTTAGGTCTAAATTACGCCCAAAACGTATGTTTCGGTAGAGTTTCGGTCTGAAATACATCCAAAACGAATGTGTCGGTCTGAATTACACCAAAAGCGTATGTGTCGGTAGGGTTTCGGTCTGAATAACACTCAAACGTATGTTAGCTAGTGTTTAGGTCTAAATTACGCCCAAAACGTATGTTTCGGTAGAGTTTCGGTCTGAAATACATCCAAAACGAATGTTAGCAAGTGTTTCGGTCTGCATTACACCCAAAGCGTATGGGTCGGTAGGGTTTCGATCTGAATGACACCCAAACGTATGTTAGTTAGTGTTTAGGTCTAAATTACGCCCAAAACGTATGTTTCGGTAGAGTTTCGGACTGAAATACATCCAAAACGAATGTGTCGGTCTGAATTACACCCAAAGCGTATGTGTCGGAAGGGTTTCGGTATGAATGACACCCAAACGTATGTTAGCTAGCGTTTAGGTCTAAATTACGCCCAAAACGTATGTTTCGGTAGAGTTTCGGACTGAAATACATCCAAAACGAATGTGTCGGTCTGAATTACACCCAAAGCGTATGTGTCGGTAGGGTTTCGGTCTGAATGACACCCAAACGTAGGTTAGCTAGTGTTTAGGTCTAAATTACGCCCGAAACTTATGTTTCGGTAGAGTTTCGGTCTGAAATACATCCAAAACGAATGTTAGCATGTGTTTCGGTCTGCATTACACCCAAAGCGTATGGGTCGGTAGGGTTTCGATATGAATGACACCCAAACGCATGTTAGCTAGTGTTTAGGTCTAAATTATGCCCAAAACGTATGTTTCGGTAGAGTTTCGGACTGAAATATATTCCAAAACGAATGTGTCGGTCTGAATTATACCCAAAGCGTATATGTCGGTAGGGTTTCGGTCTGAATGACACCCAAACGTATGTTAGCTAGTGTTTAGGTCTAAATTACGCCCAAAACGTATGTTTCGGTAGAGTTTCGGTCTGAAATATATCCAAAACGAATGTTAGCAAGTGTTTCGGTCTGCATTACACCCAAAGCGTATGGGTCGGTAGGGTTTCGATCTGAATGACACCCAAACGTATGTTAGTTAGTGTTTAGGTCTAAATTACGCCCAAAACGTATGTTTCGGTAGAGTTTCGGTCTGAAATACATCCAAAACGAATGTGTCGGTCTGAATTACACCAAAAGCGTATGTGTCGGTAGGGTTTCGGTCTGAATGACACTCAAACGTATGTTAGCTAGTGTTTAGGTCTAAATTACGCCCAAAACGTATGTTTCGGTAGAGTTTCGGTCTGAAATACATCCAAAACGAATGTTAGCAAGTGTTTCGGTCTGCATTACACCCAAAGCGTATGGGTCGGTAGTGTTTCGATCTGAATGACACCCAAACGTATGTTAGTTAGTGTTTAAGTCTAAATTACGCCCAAAACGTATGTTTCGGTAGAGTTTCGGTCTGAAATACATCCAAAACGAACGTGTCGGTCTGAATTACACCCAAAGCGTATGTGTCGGTATGGTTGCGGTCTGAATGACACCAAAACGTCTATGAGCTAGTGTTTAGGTCTAAATTACGCCCAAAACGTATGTTTCGGTCGAGTTTCGGTCTGAAATACATCCAAAACGAGTGTGTCGGTCTGAATTACACCCAAAGCTTATGTGTCGTTAGGGTTTCGGTCTGAATGACACCCAAACGTATGTTAGCTAGTGTTTAGGTCTAAATTACGCCCAAAACGTATGTTTCGGTAGAGTTTCGGTCTGAAATACATCCAAAACGAATGTGTCGGTCTGAATTACACCAAAAGCGTATGTGTCGGTAGGGTTTCGGTCTGAATAACACTCAAACGTATGTTAGCTAGTGTTTAGGTCTAAATTACGCCCAAAACGTATGTTTCGGTAGAGTTTCGGTCTGAAATACATCCAAAACGAATGTTAGCAAGTGTTTCGGTCTGCATTACACCCAAAGCGTATGGGTCGGTAGGGTTTCGATCTGAATGACACCCAAACGTATGTTAGTTAGTTTTTAAGTCTAAATTACACCCAAAACGTATGTTTCGGTAGAGTTCCGGTCTGAAATACATCCAAAACGAACGTGTCGGTCTGAATTACACCCAAAGCGTATGTGTCGGTATGGTTGCGGTCTGAATGACACCAAAACGTCTATGAGCTAGTGTTTAGATCTAAATTACGCCGAAAACGTATGTTTCGGTAGAGTTTCGGCCTGAAATACATCCAAAACCAATGTGTCGGTCTGAATTAAACCCAAAGCGTGTATGTCGGTAGGGTTTCGGTCTGAATGACACCCAAACGTATGTTAGCTAGTGTTTAGGTCTAAATTACGCCGAAAACGTATGTTTCGGTAGAGTTTCGGCCTGAAATACATCGCAAACGAATGTGTCAATCTGTATTACACTAAAAAAGCGTATGTGTCGGTAGGGTTTCGGTCTGAATGACACCCAAACGTATGTTAGCTAGTGTTCAGGTCTAAATTACGCCCAAAGCGTATGTTTCGGCAGAGATTCGGACTGAAATACATCCAAAACGAATGTGTCGGTCTGAATTACACCCAAAACGTATATGTCGGCAGGGTTTCGGTCTGAATGATACCCAAACGTATGTTAGCTAGTGTTTAGGTCTAAATTACGCCGAAAATGTATGTTTCGGTAGAGTTTCGGTCTGAAATACATCCAAAACGAATGTGTCGGTCTGAATTACACCCAAAGCGTATATGTCGGTAGGGTTTCGGTCTGAATGACACTCAAACTATGTTAGCTAGTGTTTAGGTCTAAATTACGCCGAAAACGTATGTTTTGGTAGAGTTTCGGTCTGAAATACATCCAAAACGAATGTTAGCAAGTGTTTCGGTCTGCATTACACCCAAAGCGTATGGGTCGGTAGGGTTTCGATCTGAATGACACCCAAACGTATGTTAGTTAGTGTTTAGGTGTAAATTACGCCCAAAACGTATGTTTCGGTAGAGTTTCGGTCTGAAATACATCCAAAACGAATGTGTCGGTCTGAATTACACCCAAAGCGTGTATGTCGGTAGGGTTTCGGTGTGAATGACACCCAAACGCATGTTAGCTAGTGTTCAGGTCTAAATTACGCCCAAAACGTATGTTTCGGCAGAGTTTCGGACTGAAATACATCCAAAACGAATGTGTCGCTCTGAATTACACCCAAAGCGTATGTGTCGGTAGGGTTTTGGTCTGAATGACACCCAAACGTATGTTAGCTAGTGTTTAGGTCTAAATTACGCCCGAAACGTATGTTTCGGTAGAGTTTCGGTTTGAAATACATCCAAAACGAATGTGTCGGTCTGAATGACACCCAAACGTATGCTAGCTAGTGTTTAGGTCTAAATATCGCACAAAACGTATGTTTCGTTAAAGTTTCGGTCTGAAATACATCCAAAACGAATGTGTCGGTCTGAATTATACCCAAAGCGTATGTGTCGGTAGGGTTTCGGTCTGAATGACACTCACACGTATGTTAGCTAGTGTTTAGGTCTAAATTACGCCCAAAACGTATGTTTCGGTAGTTTCAGTCTGAAATACATCCAAAACGAATGTGTTGGTCTGAATTACACCCAAAGCGTATGTGTCGGTAGAGTTTCCGTCTGAATGACACCCAAACATATGTTAGCTAGTGTTTAGGTCTAAATTACGCCCTAAACGTATGTTTCGGTCGAGTTTCGGTCTGAAATACATCCAAAACGAATGTGTCGGTCTGAATTACACCCAAAGCGTATGTGTCGTTAGGGTTTCGGTCTGAATGACACCCAAACGTATGTTAGCTAGTGTTTAGGTCTAAATTACGCCCGAAACGTATGTTTCGGTAGAGTTTCGGTTTGAAATACATCCAAAACGAATGTGTCGGTCTGAATGACACCCAAACGTATGCTAGCTAGTGTTTAGGTCTAAATATCGCACAAAACGTATGTTTCGTTAAAGTTTCGGCCTGAAATACATCCAAAACGAATGTGTCGGTCTGAATTATACCCAAAGCGTATGTGTCGGTAGAGTTTCCGTCTGAATGACACCCAAACGTATGTTAGCTAGTATTTAGGTCTAAATTACGCCCAAAACGTATGTTTCGGTCGAGTTTCGGTCTGAAATACATCCAAAACGAGTGTGTCGGTCTGAATTACACCCAAAGCGTATGTGTCGTTAGGGTTTCGGTCTGAATGACACCCAAACGTATGTTAGCTAGTGTTTAGGTCTAAATTACGCCCAAAACGTATGTTTCGGTAGAGTTTCGGTCTGAAATACATCCAAAACGAATGTGTCGGTCTGAATTACACCAAAAGCGTATGTGTCGATAGGGTTTCGGTCTGAATAACACTCAAACGTATGTTAGCTAGTGTTTAGGTCTAAATTACGCCCAAAACGTATGTTTCGGTAGAGTTTCGGTCTGAAATACATCCAAAACGAATGTTAGCAAGTGTTTCGGTCTGCATTACACCCAAAGCGTATGGGTCGGTAGGGTTTCGATCTGAATGACACCCAAACGTATGTTAGTTAGTGTTTAGGTCTAAATTACGCCCAAAACGTATGTTTCGGTCGAGTTTCGGACTGAAATACATCCAAAACGAATGTGTCGGTCTGAATTACACCCAAAGCGTATGTGTCGGAAGGGTTTCGGTATGAATGACACCCAAACGTATGTTAGCTAGCGTTTAGGTCTAAATTACGCCCAAAACGTATGTTTCGGTAGAGTTTCGGACTGAAATACATCCAAAACGAATGTGTCGGTCTGAATTACACCCAAAGCGTATGTGTCGGTAGGGTTTCGGTCTGAATGACACCCAAACGTATGTTAGCTAGTGTTTAGGTCTAAATTACGCCCGAAACTTATGTTTCGGTAGAGTTTCGGTCTGAAATACATCCAAAACGAATGTGTCGGTCTGAATTACACCCGAAGCGTATGTGTCGGTGGGGTTTCCGTCTGAATGACACCCAAACGTATGTTAGCTCGTGTTTAGGTCTAAATTACGCCCAAAACGTATGTTTCGGTAGAGTGTCGGACTGAAATACATCCAAAACGAATGTGTCGGTCTGAATTACACCCAAATCGTATATGTCGGTAGGGTTTCGGTCTGAATGACACCCAAACGTATGTTAGCTAGTGTTTAGGTCTAAATTACGCCCAAAACGTATGTTTCGGTAGAGTTTCGGTCTGAAATACATCCAAAACGAATGTTAGCAAGTGTTTCGGTCTGCATTACACCCAAAGCGTATGGGTCGGTAGGGTTTTGATCTGAATGACACCCAAACGTATGTTAGCTAGTGTTTAGGTCTAAATTACGCCCAAAACGTATGTTTCGGTAGAGTTTCGGTCTGAAATACATCCAAAACGGATGTTAGCAAGTGTTTCGGTCTGCATTACACCCAAAGCGTATGGGTCGGTAGGGTTTCGATCTGAATGACACCCAAACGTATGTTAGCTAGTGTTTAGGTCTAAATTACGCCCAAAACGTATGTTTCGGTAGAGTTTCGGTCTGAAATACATCCAAAACGAATGTGTCCGTCTGAATTACACCCAAAGCGTGTATGTCGGTAGGGTTTCGGTCTGAATGACACAAAACGTATATGAGCTCGTGTTTAGGTCTAAATTACGCCGAAAACGTATGTTTCGGTAGAATTTCGGCCTAAAATACATCCAAAACGAATGTGTCAATCTGTATTACACTAAAAAAGCGTATGTGTCGGTAGGGTTTCGGTCTGAATGACACCCAAACGTATGTTAGCTAGCGTTTAGGTCTAAATTACGCCCAAAACGTATGTTTCGCTAGAGTTTCGGACTGAAATACATCCAAAACGAATGTGTCGGTCTGAATTACACCCAAAGCGTATGTCTCGGTAGGGTTTCGGTCTGAATGACACCCACACGTATGTTAGCTAGTGTTTAGGTCTAAATTACGCCCGAAACGTATGTTTCGGTAGAGTTTCGGTCTGAAATACATCCAAAACGAATGTGTCGGTCTGAATTACACCCGAAGCGTATGTGTCGGTGGGCTTTCCGTCTGAATGACACCCAAACGTATGTTAGCTAGTGTTTAGGTCTAAATTATGCCCAAAACGTATGTTTCGGTAGAGTTTCGGACTGAAATACATCCAAAACGAATGTGTCTGTCTGAATTACACCCAAAGCGTATATGTCGGTAGGGTTTCGGTCTGAATGACACCCAAACGTATGTTAGTTAGTGTTTAGGTCTAAATTACGCCCAACACGTATGTTTCGGTAGAGTTTCGGTCTGAAATACATCCAAAACGAATGTGTCGGTCTGAAATACATCCAAAACGAATGTGTCGGTCTGAATTACACCCAAAGCGTGTATGTCGGTAGGGTTTCGGTCTGAATGACACCCAAACGTATGTTAGCTAGTGTTTAGGTCTAAATTACGCCGAAAACGTATGTTTCGGTAGAGTTTCGGTCTGAAATACATCCAAAACGAATGTTAGCAAGTGTTTCGGTCTGCATTACACCCAAAGCGTATGGGTCGGTAGGGTTTCGATCTGAATGACACCCAAACGTATGTTAGTTAGTGTTTAGGTGTAAATTACGCCCAAAACGTATGTTTCGGTAGAGTTTCGGTCTGAAATACATCCGAAACGAATGTGTCGGTCTGAATTACAGCAAAAGCGTATGTGTCGGTAGGGTTTCGGTCTGAATGACATTCAAACTATGTTAGCTAGTGTTTAGGTCTAAATTACGCCGAAAACGTATGTTTTGGTAGAGTTTCGGTCTGAAATACATCCAAAACGAATGTTAGCAAGTGTTTCGGTCTGCATTACACCCAAAGCGTATGGGTCGGTAGGGTTTCGATCTGAATGACACCCAAACGTATGTTAGTTAGTGTTTAGGTCTAAATTACGCCGAAAACGTATGTTTCGGTAGAGTTTCGGTCTGAAATACATCCAAAACGAATGTGTCGGTCTGAATTACACCCAAAGCGTGTATGTCGGTAGGGTTTCGGTGTGAATGACACCCAAACGCATGTTAGCTAGTGTTCAGGTCTAAATTACGCCCAAAACGTATGTTTCGGCAGAGTTTCGGACTGAAATACATCCAAAACGAATGTGTCGCTCTGAATTACACCCAAAGCGTATGTTTCGGTAGGGTTTCGGTCTGAATGACACCCAAACGTATGTTAGCTAGTGTTTAGGTCTAAATTACGCCCGAAACGTATGTTTCGGTAGAGTTTCGGTTTGAAATACATCCAAAACGAATGTGTCGGTCTGAATGACACCCAAACGTATGCTAGCTAGTGTTTAGGTCTAAATATCGCACAAAACGTATGTTTCGTTAAAGTTTCGGTCTGAAATACATCCAAAACGAATGTGTCGGTCGGAATTATACCCAAAGCGTATGTGTCGGTAGGGTTTCGGTCTGAATGACACTCACACGTATGTTAGCTAGTGTTTAGGTCTAAATTACGCCCAAAACGTATGTTTCGGTAGAGTTTCAGTCTGAAATACATCCAAAACGAATGTGTTGGTCTGAATTACACCCAAAGCGTATGTGTCGGTAGAGTTTCCGTCTGAGTGACACCCAAACATATGTTAGCTAGTGTTTAGGACTAAATTACGCCCTAAACGTATGTTTCGGTCGAGTTTCGGTCTGAAATACATCCAAAACGAATGTGTCGGTCTGAATTACACCCAAAGCGTATGTGTCGTTAGGGTTTCGGTCTGAATGACACCCAAACGTATGTTAGCTAGTGTTTAGGTCTAAATTACGCCCGAAACGTATGTTTCGGTAGAGTTTCGGTTTGAAATACATCCAAAACGAATGTGTCGGTCTGAATGACACCCAAACGTATGCCAGCTAGTGTTTAGGTCTAAATATCGCACAAAACGTATGTTTCGTTAAAGTTTCGGTCTGAAATACATCCAAAACGAATGTGTCGGTCTGAATTATACCCAAGGCGTATGTGTCGGTAGAGTTTCCGTCTGAATGACACCCAAACGTATGTTAGCTAGTATTTAGGTCTAAATTACGCCCAAAACGTATGTTTCGGTCGAGTTTCGGTCTGAAATACATCCAAAACGAGTGTGTCGGTCTGAATTACACCCAAAGCGTATGTGTCGTTAGGGTTTCGGTCTGAATGACACCCAAACGTATGTTAGCTAGTGTTTAGGTCTAAATTACGCCCAAAACGTATGTTTCGGTAGAGTTTCGGTCTGAAATACATCCAAAACGAATGTGTCGGTCTGAATTACACCAAAAGCGTATGTGTCGGTAGGGTTTCGGTCTGAATAACACTCAAACGTATGTTAGCTAGTGTTTAGGTCTAAATTACGCCCAAAACGTATGTTTCGGTAGAGTTTCGGTCTGAAATACATCCAAAACGAATGTTAGCAAGTGTTTCGGTCTGCATTACACCCAAAGCGTATGGGTCGGTAGGGTTTCGATCTGAATGACACCCAAACGTATGTTAGTTAGTGTTTAGGTCTAAATTACGCCCAAAACGTATGTTTCGGTAGAGTTTCGGACTGAAATACATCCAAAACGAATGTGTCGGTCTGAATTACACCCAAAGCGTATGTGTCGGAAGGGTTTCGGTATGAATGACACCCAAACGTATGTTAGCTAGCGTTTAGGTCTAAATTACGCCCAAAACGTATGTTTCGGTAGAGTTTCGGACTGAAATACATCCAAAACGAATGTGTCGGTCTGAATTACACCCAAAGCGTATGTGTCGGTAGGGTTTCGGTCTGAATGACACCCAAACGTATGTTAGCTAGTGTTTAGGTCTAAATTACGCCCGAAACTTATGTTTCGGTAGAGTTTCGGTCTGAAATACATCCAAAACGAATGTGTCGGTCTGAATTACACCCGAAGCGTATGTGTCGGTGGGGTTTCCGTCTGAATGACACCCAAACGTATGTTAGCTCGTGTTTAGGTCTAAATTACGCCCAAAACGTATGTTTCGGTAGAGTGTCGGACTGAAATACATCCAAAACGAATGTGTCGGTCTGAATTACACCCAAATCGTATATGTCGGTAGGGTTTCGGTCTGAATGACACCCAAACGTATGTTAGCTAGTGTTTAGGTCTAAATTACGCCCAAAACGTATGTTTCGGTAGAGTTTCGGTCTGAAATACATCCAAAACGAATGTTAGCAAGTGTTTCGGTCTGCATTACACCCAAAGCGTATGGGTCGGTAGGGTTTCGATCTGAATGACACCCAAACGTATGTTAGCTAGTGTTTAGGTCTAAATTACGCCCAAAACGTATGTTTCGGTAGAGTTTCGGTCTGAAATACATCCAAAACGGATGTTAGCAAGTGTTTCGGTCTGCATTATACCCAAAGCGTATGGGTCGGTAGGGTTTCGATCTGAATGACACCCAAACGTATGTTAGCTAGTGTTTAGGTCTAAATTACGCCCAAAACGTATGTTTCGGTAGAGTTTCGGTCTGAAATACATCCAAAACGAATGTGTCCGTCTGAATTACACCCAAAGCGTGCATGTCGGTAGGGTTTCGGTCTGAATGACACAAAACGTATATGAGCTCGTGTTTAGGTCTAAATTACGCCGAAAACGTATGTTTCGGTAGAATTTCGGCCTGAAATACATCCAAAACGAATGTGTCAATCTGTATTACACTAAAAAAGCGTATGTGTCGGTAGGGTTTCGGTCTGAATGACACCCAAACGTATGTTAGCTAGCGTTTAGGTCTAAATTACGCCCAAAACGTATGTTTCGCTAGAGTTTCGGACTGAAATACATCCAAAACGAATGTGTCGGTCTGAATTACACCCAAAGCGTATGTCTCGGTAGGGTTTCGGTCTGAATGACACCCAAACGTATGTTAGCTAGTGTTTAGGTCTAAATTACGCCCGAAACCTATGTTTCGGTAGAGTTTCGGTCTGAAATACATCCAAAACGAATGTGTCGGTCTGAATTACACCCGAAGCGTATGTGTCGGTGGGCTTTCCGTCTGAATGACACCCAAACGTATGTTAGCTAGTGTTTAGGTCTAAATTATGCCCAAAACGTATGTTTCGGTAGAGTTTCGGACTGAAATACATCCAAAACGAATGTGTCGGTCTGAATTACACCCAAAGCGTATATGTCGGTAGGGTTTCGGTCTGAATGACACCCAAACGTATGTTAGTTAGTGTTTAGGTCTAAATTACGCCCAACACGTATGTTTCGGTAGAGTTTCGGTCTGAAATACATCCAAAACGAATGTGTCGGTCTGAAATACATCCAAAACGAATGTGTCGGTCTGAATTACACCCAAAGCGTGTATGTCGGTAGGGTTTCGGTCTGAATGACACCCAAACGTATGTTAGCTAGTGTTTAGGTCTAAATTACGCCGAAAACGTATGTTTCGGTAGAGTTTCGGTCTGAAATACATCCAAAACGAATGTTAGCAAGTGTTTCGGTCTGCATTACACCCAAAGCGTATGGGTCGGTAGGGTTTCGATCTGAATGACACCCAAACGTATGTTAGTTAGTGTTTAGGTGTAAATTACGCCCAAAACGTATGTTTCGGTAGAGTTTCGGTCTGAAATACATCCGAAACGAATGTGTCGGTCTGAATTACAGCAAAAGCGTATGTGTCGGTAGGGTTTCGGTCTGAATGACACTCAAACTATGTTAGCTAGTGTTTAGGTCTAAATTACGCCGAAAACGTAGGTTTTGGTAGAGTTTCGGTCTGAAATACATCCAAAACGAATGTTAGCAAGTGTTTCGGTCTGCATTACACCCAAAGCGTATGGGTCGGTAGGGTTTCGATCTGAATGACACCCAAACGTATGTTAGTTAGTGTTTAGGTCTAAATTACGCCGAAAACGTATGTTTCGGTAGAGTTTCGGTCTGAAATACATCCAAAACGAATGTGTCGGTCTGAATTACACCCAAAGCGTGTATGTCGGTAGGGTTTCGGTGTGAATGACACCCAAACGCATGTTAGCTAGTGTTCAGGTCTAAATTACGCCCAAAACGTATGTTTCGGCAGAGTTTCGGACTGAAATACATCCAAAACGAATGTGTCGCTCTGAATTACACCCAAAGCGTATGTGTCGGTAGGGTTTCGGTCTGAATGACACCCAAACGTATGTTAGCTAGTGTTTAGGTCTAAATTACGCCCGAAACGTATGTTTCGGTAGAGTTTCGGTTTGAAATACATCCAAAACGAATGTGTCGGTCTGAATGACACCCAAACGTATGCTAGCTAGTGTTTAGGTCTAAATATCGCACAAAACGTATGTTTCGTTAAAGTTTCGGTCTGAAATACATCCAAAACGAATGTGTCGGTCTGAATTATACCCAAAGCGTATGTGTCGGTAGGGTTTCGGTCTGAATGACACTCACACGTATGTTAGCTAGTGTTTAGGTCTAAATTACGCCCAAAACGTATGTTTCGGTAGAGTTTCAGTCTGAAATACATCCAAAACGAATGTGTTGGTCTGAATTACACCCAAAGCGTATGTGTCGGTAGAGTTTCCGTCTGAATGACACCCAAACATATGTTAGCTAGTGTTTAGGTCTAAATTACGCCCTAAACGTATGTTTCGGTCGAGTTTCGGTCTGAAATACATCCAAAACGAATGTGTCGGTCTGAATTACACCCAAAGCGTATGTGTCGTTAGGGTTTCGGTCTGAATGACACCCAAACGTATGTTAGCTAGTGTTTAGGTCTAAATTACGCCCGAAACGTATGTTTCGGTAGAGTTTCGGTTTGAAATACATCCAAAACGAATGTGTCGGTCTGAATGACACCCAAACGTATGCTAGCTAGTGTTTAGGTCTAAATATCGCACAAAACGTATGTTTCGTTAAAGTTTCGGTCTGAAATACATCCAAAACGAATGTGTCGGTCTGAATTATACCCAAGGCGTATGTGTCGGTAGAGTTTCCGTCTGAATGACACCCAAACGTATGTTAGCTAGTATTTAGGTCTAAATTACGCCCAAAACGTATGTTTCGGTCGAGTTTCGGTCTGAAATACATCCAAAACGAGTGTGTCGGTCTGAATTACACCCAAAGCGTATGTGTCGTTAGGGTTTCGGTCTGAATGACACCCAAACGTATGTTAGCTAGTGTTTAGGTCTAAATTACGCCCAAAACGTATGTTTCGGTAGAGTTTCGGTCTGAAATACATCCAAAACGAATGTGTCGGTCTGAATTACACCAAAAGCGTATGTGTCGGTAGGGTTTCGGTCTGAATAACACTCAAACGTATGTTAGCTAGTGTTTAGGTCTAAATTACGCCCAAAACGTATGTTTCGGTAGAGTTTCGGTCTGAAATACATCCAAAACGAATGTTAGCAAGTGTTTCGGTCTGCATTACACCCAAAGCGTATGGGTCGGTAGGGTTTCGATCTGAATGACACCCAAACGTATGTTAGTTAGTGTTTAGGTCTAAATTACGCCCAAAACGTATGTTTCGGTAGAGTTTCGGACTGAAATACATCCAAAACGAATGTGTCGGTCTGAATTACACCCAAAGCGTATGTGTCGGAAGGGTTTCGGTATGAATGACACCCAAACGTATGTTAGCTAGCGTTTAGGTCTAAATTACGCCCAAAACGTATGTTTCGGTAGAGTTTCGGACTGAAATACATCCAAAACGAATGTGTCGGTCTGAATTACACCCAAAGCGTATGTGTCGGTAGGGTTTCGGTCTGAATGACACCCAAACGTATGTTAGCTAGTGTTTAGGTCTAAATTACGCCCGAAACTTATGTTTCGGTAGAGTTTCGGTCTGAAATACATCCAAAACGAATGTGTCGGTCTGAATTACACCCGAAGCGTATGTGTCGGTGGGGTTTCCGTCTGAATGACACCCAAACGTATGTTAGCTCGTGTTTAGGTCTAAATTACGCCCAAAACGTATGTTTCGGTAGAGTGTCGGACTGAAATACATCCAAAACGAATGTGTCGGTCTGAATTACACCCAAATCGTATATGTCGGTAGGGTTTCGGTCTAAATGACACCCAAACGTATGTTAGCTAGTGTTTAGGTCTAAATTACGCCCAAAACGTATGTTTCGGTAGAGTTTCGGTCTGAAATACATCCAAAACGAATGTTAACAAGTGTTTCGGTCTGCATTACACCCAAAGCGTATGGGTCGGTAGGGTTTCGATCTGAATGACACCCAAACGTATGTTAGCTAGTGTTTAGGTCTAAATTACGCCCAAAACGTATGTTTCGGTAGAGTTTCGGTCTGAAATACATCCAAAACGGATGTTAGCAAGTGTTTCGGTCTGCATTATACCCAAAGCGTATGGGTCGGTAGGGTTTCGATCTGAATGACACCCAAACGTATGTTAGCTAGTGTTTAGGTCTAAATTACGCCCAAAACGTATGTTTCGGTAGAGTTTCGGTCTGAAATACATCCAAAACGAATGTGTCCGTCTGAATTACACCCAAAGCGTGCATGTCGGTAGGGTTTCGGTCTGAATGACACAAAACGTATATGAGCTCGTGTTTAGGTCTAAATTACGCCGAAAACGTATGTTTCGGTAGAATTTCGGCCTGAAATACATCCAAAACGAATGTGTCAATCTGTATTACACTAAAAAAGCGTATGTGTCGGTAGGGTTTCGGTCTGAATGACACCCAAACGTATGTTAGCTAGCGTTTAGGTCTAAATTACGCCCAAAACGTATGTTTCGCTAGAGTTTCGGACTGAAATACATCCAAAACGAATGTGTCGGTCTGAATTACACCCAAAGCGTATGTCTCGGTTGGGTTTCGGTCTGAATGACACCCAAACGTATGTTAGCTAGTGTTTAGGTCTAAATTACGCCCGAAACGTATGTTTCGGTAGAGTTGCGGTCTGAAATACATCCAAAACGAATGTGTCGGTCTGAATTACACCCGAAACGTATGTGTCGGTGGGCTTTCCGTCTGAATGACACCCAAACGTATGTTAGCTAGTGTTTAGGTCTAAATTATGCCCAAAACGTATGTTTCGGTAGAGTTTCGGACTGAAATACATCCAAAACGAATGTGTCGGTCTGAATTATACCCAAAGCGTATGTGTCGGTAGGGTTTCGGTCTGAATGACACTCACACGTATGTTAGCTAGTGTTTAGGTCTAAATTACGCCCAAAACGTATGTTTCGGTAGAGTTTCCGTCTGAAATACATCCAAAACGAATGTGTTGGTCTGAATTACACCCAAAGCGTATGTGTCGGTAGAGTTTCCGTCTGAATGACACCCAAACATATGTTAGCTAGTGTTTAGGTCTAAATTACGCCCTAAACGTATGTTTCGGTCGAGTTTCGGTCTGAAATACATCCAAAACGAATGTGTCGGTCTGAATTACACCCAAAGCGTATGTGTCGTTAGGGTTTCGGTCTGAATGACACCCAAACGTATGTTAGCTAGTGTTTAGGTCTAAATTACGCCCGAAACGTATGTTTCGGTAGAGTTTCGGTTTGAAATACATCCAAAACGAATGTGTCGGTCTGAATGACACCCAAACGTATGCTAGCTAGTGTTTAGGTCTAAATATCGCACAAAACGTATGTTTCGTTAAAGTTTCGGTCTGAAATACATCCAAAACGAATGTGTCGGTCTGAATTATACCCAAGGCGTATGTGTCGGTAGAGTTTCCGTCTGAATGACACCCAAACGTATGTTAGCTAGTATTTAGGTCTAAATTACGCCCAAAACGTATGTTTCGGTCGAGTTTCGGTCTGAAATACATCCAAAACGAGTGTGTCGGTCTGAATTACACCCAAAGCGTATGTGTCGTTAGGGTTTCGGTCTGAATGACACCCAAACGTATGTTAGCTAGTGTTTAGGTCTAAATTACGCCCAAAACGTATGTTTCGGTAGAGTTTCGGTCTGAAATACATCCAAAACGAATGTGTCGGTCTGAATTACACCAAAAGCGTATGTGTCGGTAGGGTTTCGGTCTGAATAACACTCAAACGTATGTTAGCTAGTGTTTAGGTCTAAATTACGCCCAAAACGTATGTTTCGGTAGAGTTTCGGTCTGAAATACATCCAAAACGAATGTTAGCAAGTGTTTCGGTCTGCATTACACCCAAAGCGTATGGGTCGGTAGGGTTTCGATCTGAATGACACCCAAACGTATGTTAGTTAGTGTTTAGGTCTAAATTACGCCCAAAACGTATGTTTCGGTAGAGTTTCGGACTGAAATACATCCAAAACGAATGTGTCGGTCTGAATTACACCCAAAGCGTATGTGTCGGAAGGGTTTCGGTATGAATGACACCCAAACGTATGTTAGCTAGCGTTTAGGTCTAAATTACGCCCAAAACGTATGTTTCGGTAGAGTTTCGGACTGAAATACATCCAAAACGAATGTGTCGGTCTGAATTACACCCAAAGCGTATGTGTCGGTAGGGTTTCGGTCTGAATGACACCCAAACGTATGTTAGCTAGTGTTTAGGTCTAAATTACGCCCGAAACTTATGTTTCGGTAGAGTTTCGGTCTGAAATACATCCAAAACGAATGTGTCGGTCTGAATTACACCCGAAGCGTATGTGTCGGTGGGGTTTCCGTCTGAATGACACCCAAACGTATGTTAGCTCGTGTTTAGGTCTAAATTACGCCCAAAACGTATGTTTCGGTAGAGTGTCGGACTGAAATACATCCAAAACGAATGTGTCGGTCTGAATTACACCCAAATCGTATATGTCGGTAGGGTTTCGGTCTAAATGACACCCAAACGTATGTTAGCTAGTGTTTAGGTCTAAATTACGCCCAAAACGTATGTTTCGGTAGAGTTTCGGTCTGAAATACATCCAAAACGAATGTTAACAAGTGTTTCGGTCTGCATTACACCCAAAGCGTATGGGTCGGTAGGGTTTCGATCTGAATGACACACAAACGTATGTTAGCTAGTGTTTAGGTCTAAATTACGCCCAAAACGTATGTTTCGGTAGAGTTTCGGTCTGAAATACATCCAAAACGGATGTTAGCAAGTGTTTCGGTCTGCATTATACCCAAAGCGTATGGGTCGGTAGGGTTTCGATCTGAATGACACCCAAACGTATGTTAGCTAGTGTTTAGGTCTAAATTACGCCCAAAACGTATGTTTCGGTAGAGTTTCGGTCTGAAATACATCCAAAACGAATGTGTCCGTCTGAATTACACCCAAAGCGTGCATGTCGGTAGGGTTTCGGTCTGAATGACACAAAACGTATATGAGCTCGTGTTTAGGTCTAAATTACGCCGAAAACGTATGTTTCGGTAGAATTTCGGCCTGAAATACATCCAAAACGAATGTGTCAATTTGTATTACACTAAAAAAGCGTATGTGTCGGTAGGGTTTCGGTCTGAATGACACCCAAACGTATGTTAGCTAGCGTTTAGGTCTAAATTACGCCCAAAACGTATGTTTCGCTAGAGTTTCGGACTGAAATACATCCAAAACGAATGTGTCGGTCTGAATTACACCCAAAGCGTATGTCTCGGTTGGGTTTCGGTCTGAATGACACCCAAACGTATGTTAGCTAGTGTTTAGGTCTAAATTACGCCCGAAACGTATGTTTCGGTAGAGTTGCGGTCTGAAATACATCCAAAACGAATGTGTCGGTCTGAATTACACCCGAAACGTATGTGTCGGTGGGCTTTCCGTCTGAATGACACCCAAACGTATGTTAGCTAGTGTTTAGGTCTAAATTATGCCCAAAACGTATGTTTCGGTAGAGTTTCGGACTGAAATACATCCAAAACGAATGTGTCGGTCTGAATTACACCCAAAGCGTATATGTCGGTAGGGTTTCGGTCTGAATGACACCCAAACGTATGTTAGTTAGTGTTTAGGTCTAAATTACGCCCAACACGTATGTTTCGGTAGAGTTTCGGTCTGAAATACATCCAAAACGAATGTGTCGGTCTGAAATACATCCAAAACGAATGTGTCGGTCTGAATTACACCCAAAGCGTGTATGTCGGTAGGGTTTCGGTCTGAATGACACCCAAACGTATGTTAGTTAGTGTTTAGGTGTAAATTACGCCCAAAACGTATGTTTCGGTAGAGTTTCGGTCTGAAATACATCCGAAACGAATGTGTCGGTCTGAATTACACCAAAAGCGTATGTGTCGGTAGGGTTTCGGTCTGAATGACACTCAAACTATGTTAGCTAGTGTTTAGGTCTAAATTACGCCGAAAACGTAGGTTTTGGTAGAGTTTCGGTCTGAAATACATCCAAAACGAATGTTAGCAAGTGTTTCGGTCTGCATTACACCCAAAGCGTATGGGTCGGTAGGGTTTCGATCTGAATGACACCCAAACGTATGTTAGTTAGTGTTTAGGTCTAAATTACGCCCAAAACGTATGTTTCGGTAGAGTTTCGGACTGAAATACATCCAAAACGAATGTGTCGGTCTGAATTACACCCAAAGCGTATGTGTCGGAAGGGTTTCGGTATGAATGACACCCAAACGTATGTTAGCTAGCGTTTAGGTCTAAATTACGCCCAAAACGTATGTTTCGGTAGAGTTTCGGACTGAAATACATCCAAAACGAATGTGTCGGTCTGAATTACACCCAAAGCGTATGTGTCGGTAGGGTTTCGGTCTGAATGACACCCAAACGTATGTTAGCTAGTGTTTAGGTCTAAATTACGCCCGAAACTTATGTTTCGGTAGAGTTTCGGTCTGAAATACATCCAAAACGAATGTGTCGGTCTGAATTACACCCGAAGCGTATGTGTCGGTGGGGTTTCCGTCTGAATGACACCCAAACGTATGTTAGCTCGTGTTTAGGTCTAAATTACGCCCAAAACGTATGTTTCGGTAGAGTGTCGGACTGAAATACATCCAAAACGAATGTGTCGGTCTGAATTACACCCAAATCGTATATGTCGGTAGGGTTTCGGTCTAAATGACACCCAAACGTATGTTAGCTAGTGTTTAGGTCTAAATTACGCCCAAAACGTATGTTTCGGTAGAGTTTCGGTCTGAAATACATCCAAAACGAATGTTAACAAGTGTTTCGGTCTGCATTACACCCAAAGCGTATGGGTCGGTAGGGTTTCGATCTGAATGACACCCAAACGTATGTTAGCTAGTGTTTAGGTCTAAATTACGCCCAAAACGTATGTTTCGGTAGAGTTTCGGTCTGAAATACATCCAAAACGGATGTTAGCAAGTGTTTCGGTCTGCATTATACCCAAAGCGTATGGGTCGGTAGGGTTTCGATCTGAATGACACCCAAACGTATGTTAGCTAGTGTTTAGGTCTAAATTACGCCCAAAACGTATGTTTCGGTAGAGTTTCGGTCTGAAATACATCCAAAACGAATGTGTCCGTCTGAATTACACCCAAAGCGTGCATGTCGGTAGGGTTTCGGTCTGAATGACACAAAACGTATATGAGCTCGTGTTTAGGTCTAAATTACGCCGAAAACGTATGTTTCGGTAGAATTTCGGCCTGAAATACATCCAAAACGAATGTGTCAATTTGTATTACACTAAAAAAGCGTATGTGTCGGTAGGGTTTCGGTCTGAATGACACCCAAACGTATGTTAGCTAGCGTTTAGGTCTAAATTACGCCCAAAACGTATGTTTCGCTAGAGTTTCGGACTGAAATACATCCAAAACGAATGTGTCGGTCTGAATTACACCCAAAGCGTATGTCTCGGTTGGGTTTCGGTCTGAATGACACCCAAACGTATGTTAGCTAGTGTTTAGGTCTAAATTACGCCCGAAACGTATGTTTCGGTAGAGTTGCGGTCTGAAATACATCCAAAACGAATGTGTCGGTCTGAATTACACCCGAAACGTATGTGTCGGTGGGCTTTCCGTCTGAATGACACCCAAACGTATGTTAGCTAGTGTTTAGGTCTAAATTATGCCCAAAACGTATGTTTCGGTAGAGTTTCGGACTGAAATACATCCAAAACGAATGTGTCGGTCTGAATTACACCCAAAGCGTATATGTCGGTAGGGTTTCGGTCTGAATGACACCCAAACGTATGTTAGTTAGTGTTTAGGTCTAAATTACGCCCAACACGTATGTTTCGGTAGAGTTTCGGTCTGAAATACATCCAAAACGAATGTGTCGGTCTGAAATACATCCAAAACGAATGTGTCGGTCTGAATTACACCCAAAGCGTGTATGTCGGTAGGGTTTCGGTCTGAATGACACCCAAACGTATGTTAGTTAGTGTTTAGGTGTAAATTACGCCCAAAACGTATGTTTCGGTAGAGTTTCGGTCTGAAATACATCCGAAACGAATGTGTCGGTCTGAATTACACCAAAAGCGTATGTGTCGGTAGGGTTTCGGTCTGAATGACACTCAAACTATGTTAGCTAGTGTTTAGGTCTAAATTACGCCGAAAACGTAGGTTTTGGTAGAGTTTCGGTCTGAAATACATCCAAAACGAATGTTAGCAAGTGTTTCGGTCTGCATTACACCCAAAGCGTATGGGTCGGTAGGGTTTCGATCTGAATGACACCCAAACGTATGTTAGTTAGTGTTTAGGTCTAAATTACGCCGAAAACGTATGTTTCGGTAGAGTTTCGGTCTGAAATACATCCAAAACGAATGTGTCGGTCTGAATTACACCCAAAGCGTGTATGTCGGTAGGGTTTCGGTGTGAATGACACCCAAACGCATGTTAGCTAGTGTTCAGGTCTAAATTACGCCCAAAACGTATGTTTCGGCAGAGTTTCGGACTGAAATACATCCAAAACGAATGTGTCGCTCTGAATTACACCCAAAGCGTATGTGTCGGTAGGGTTTCGGTCTGAATGACACCCAAACGTATGTTAGCTAGTGTTTAGGTCTAAATTACGCCCGAAACGTATGTTTCGGTAGAGTTTCGGTTTGAAATACATCCAAAACGAATGTGTCGGTCTGAATGACACCCAAACGTATGCTAGCTAGTGTTTAGGTCTAAATATCGCACAAAACGTATGTTTCGTTAAAGTTTCGGTCTGAAATACATCCAAAACGAATGTGTCGGTCTGAATTATACCCAAAGCGTATGTGTCGGTAGGGTTTCGGTCTGAATGACACCCAAACGTATGTTAGCTAGTGTTTAGGTCTAAATTACGCCCAAAACGTATGTTTCGGTAGAGTTTCGGTCTGAAATACATCCAAAACGGATGTTAGCAAGTGTTTCGGTCTGCATTATACCCAAAGCGTATGGGTCGGTAGGGTTTCGATCTGAATGACACCCAAACGTATGTTAGCTAGTGTTTAGGTCTAAATTACGCCCAAAACGTATGTTTCGGTAGAGTTGCGGTCTGAAATACATCCAAAACGAATGTGTCGGTCTGAATTACACCCGAAGCGTATGTGTCGGTGGGCTTTCCGTCTGAATGACACCCAAACGTATGTTAGCTAGTGTTTAGGTCTAAATTATGCCCAAAACGTATGTTTCGGTAGAGTTTCGGACTGAAATACATCCAAAACGAATGTGTCGGTCTGAATTACACCCAAAGCGTATATGTCGGTAGGGTTTCGGTCTGAATGACACCCAAACGTATGTTAGTTAGTGTTTAGGTCTAAATTACGCCCAACACGTATGTTTCGGTAGAGTTTCGGTCTGAAATACATCCAAAACGAATGTGTCGGTCTGAAATACATCCAAAACGAATGTGTCGGTCTGAATTACACCCAAAGCGTGTATGTCGGTAGGGTTTCGGTCTGAATGACACCCAAACGTATGTTAGTTAGTGTTTAGGTGTAAATTACGCCCAAAACGTATGTTTCGGTAGAGTTTCGGTCTGAAATACATCCGAAACGAATGTGTCGGTCTGAATTACACCAAAAGCGTATGTGTCGGTAGGGTTTCGGTCTGAATGACACTCAAACTATGTTAGCTAGTGTTTAGGTCTAAATTACGCCGAAAACGTAGGTTTTGGTAGAGTTTCGGTCTGAAATACATCCAAAACGAATGTTAGCAAGTGTTTCGGTCTGCATTACACCCAAAGCGTATGGGTCGGTAGGGTTTCGATCTGAATGACACCCAAACGTATGTTAGTTAGTGTTTAGGTCTAAATTACGCCGAAAACGTATGTTTCGGTAGAGTTTCGGTCTGAAATACATCCAAAACGAATGTGTCGGTCTGAATTACACCCAAAGCGTGTATGTCGGTAGGGTTTCGGTGTGAATGACACCCAAACGCATGTTAGCTAGTGTTCAGGTCTAAATTACGCCCAAAACGTATGTTTCGGCAGAGTTTCGGACTGAAATACATCCAAAACGAATGTGTCGCTCTGAATTACACCCAAAGCGTATGTGTCGGTAGGGTTTCGGTCTGAATGACACCCAAACGTATGTTAGCTAGTGTTTAGGTCTAAATTACGCCCGAAACGTATGTTTCGGTAGAGTTTCGGTTTGAAATACATCCAAAACGAATGTGTCGGTCTGAATGACACCCAAACGTATGCTAGCTAGTGTTTAGGTCTAAATATCGCACAAAACGTATGTTTCGTTAAAGTTTCGGTCTGAAATACATCCAAAACGAATGTGTCGGTCTGAATTATACCCAAAGCGTATGTGTCGGTAGGGTTTCGGTCTGAATGACACTCACACGTATGTTAGCTAGTGTTTAGGTCTAAATTACGCCCAAAACGTATGTTTCGGTAGAGTTTCAGTCTGAAATACATCCAAAACGAATGTGTTGGTCTGAATTACACCCAAAGCGTATGTGTCGGTAGAGTTTCCGTCTGAATGACACCCAAACATATGTTAGCTAGTGTTTAGGTCTAAATTACGCCCTAAACGTATGTTTCGGTCGAGTTTCGGTCTGAAATACATCCAAAACGAATGTGTCGGTCTGAATTACACCCAAAGCGTATGTGTCGTTAGGGTTTCGGTCTGAATGACACCCAAACGTATGTTAGCTAGTGTTTAGGTCTAAATTACGCCCGAAACGTATGTTTCGGTAGAGTTTCGGTTTGAAATACATCCAAAACGAATGTGTCGGTCTGAATGACACCCAAACGTATGCTAGCTAGTGTTTAGGTCTAAATATCGCACAAAACGTATGTTTCGTTAAAGTTTCGGTCTGAAATACATCCAAAACGAATGTGTCGGTCTGAATTATACCCAAAGCGTATGTGTCGGTAGAGTTTCCGTCTGAATGACACCCAAACGTATGTTAGCTAGTATTTAGGTCTAAATTACGCCCAAAACGTATGTTTCGGTCGAGTTTCGGTCTGAAATACATCCAAAACGAGTGTGTCGGTCTGAATTACACCAAAAGCGTATGTGTCGTTAGGGTTTCGGTCTGAATGACACCCAAACGTATGTTAGCTAGTGTTTAGGTCTAAATTACGCCCAAAACGTATGTTTCGGTAGAGTTTCGGTCTGAAATACATCCAAAACGAATGTGTCGGTCTGAATTACACCAAAAGCGTATGTGTCGGTAGGGTTTCGGTCTGAATAACACTCAAACGTATGTTAGCTAGTGTTTAGGTCTAAATGACGCCCAAAACGTATGTTTCGGTAGAGTTTCGGTCTGAAATACATCCAAAACGAATGTTAGCAAGTGTTTCGGTCTGCATTACACCCAAAGCGTATGGGTCGGTAGGGTTTCGATCTGAATGACACCCAAACGTATGTTAGTTAGTGTTTAGGTCTAAATTACGCCCAAAACGTATGTTTCGGTAGAGTTTCGGACTGAAATACATCCAAAACGAATGTGTCGGTCTGAATTACACCCAAAGCGTATGTGTCGGAAGGGTTTCGGTATGAATGACACCCAAACGTATGTTAGCTAGCGTTTAGGTCTAAATTACGCCCAAAACGTATGTTTCGGTAGAGTTTCGGACTGAAATACACCCAAAACGAATGTGTCGGTCTGAATTACACCCAAAGCGTATGTGTCGGTAGGGTTTCGGTCTGAATGACACCCAAACGTATGTTAGCTAGTGTTTAGGTCTAAATTACGCCCGAAACTTATGTTTCGGTAGAGTTTCGGTCTGAAATACATCCAAAACGAATGTGTCGGTCTGAATTACACCCGAAGCGTATGTGTCGGTGGGGTTTCCGTCTGAATGACACCCAAACGTATGTTAGCTCGTGTTTAGGTCTAAATTACGCCCAAAACGTATGTTTCGGTAGAGTGTCGGACTGAAATACATCCAAAACGAATGTGTCGGTCTGAATTACACCCAAATCGTATATGTCGGTAGGGTTTCGGTCTGAATGACACCCAAACGTATGTTAGCTAGTGTTTAGGTCTAAATTACGCCCAAAACGTATGTTTCGGTAGAGTTTCGGTCTGAAATACATCCAAAACGAATGTGTCGGTCTGAATTACACCCAAAGCGTGTATGTCGGTAGGGTTTCGGTGTGAATGACACCCAAACGCATGTTAGCTAGTGTTCAGGTCTAAATTACGCCCAAAACGTATGTTTCGGCAGAGTTTCGGACTGAAATACATCCAAAACGAATGTGTCGCTCTGAATTACACCCAAAGCGTATGTGTCGGTAGGGTTTCGGTCTGAATGACACCCAAACGTATGTTAGCTAGTGTTTAGGTCTAAATTACGCCCGAAACGTATGTTTCGGTAGAGTTTCGGTTTGAAATACATCCAAAACGAATGTGTCGGTCTGAATGACACCCAAACGTATGCTAGCTAGTGTTTAGGTCTAAATATCGCACAAAACGTATGTTTCGTGAAAGTTTCGGTCTGAAATACATCCAAAACGAATGTGTCGGTCTGAATTATACCCAAAGCGTATGTGTCGGTAGGGTTTCGGTCTGAATGACACTCACACGTATGTTAGCTAGTGTTTAGGTCTAAATTACGCCCAAAACGTATGTTTCGGTAGAGTTTCAGTCTGAAATACATCCAAAACGAATGTGTTGGTCTGAATTACACCCAAAGCGTATGTGTCGGTAGAGTTTCCGTCTGAATGACACCCAAACATATGTTAGCTAGTGTTTAGGTCTAAATTACGCCCTAAACGTATGTTTCGGTCGAGTTTCGGTCTGAAATACATCCAAAACGAATGTGTCGGTCTGAATTACACCCAAAGCGTATGTGTCGTTAGGGTTTCGGTCTGAATGACACCCAAACGTATGTTAGCTAGTGTTTACGTCTAAATTACGCCCGAAACGTATGTTTCGGCAGAGTTTCGGTTTGAAATACATCCAAAACGAATGTGTCGGTCTGAATGACACCCAAACGTATGCTAGCTAGTGTTTAGGTCTAAATATCGCACAAAACGTATGTTTCGGTAGAGTTTCGGTCTGAAATACATCCAAAACGAATGTTAGCAAGTGTTTCGGTCTGCATTACACCCAAAGCGTATGGGTCGGTAGGGTTTCGATCTGAATGACACCCAAACGTATGTTAGTTAGTGTTTAAGTCTAAATTACGCCCAAAACGTATGTTTCGGTAGAGTTTCGGTCTGAAATACATCCAAAACGAACGTGTCGGTCTGAATTACACCCAAAGCGTATGTGTCGGTATGGTTTCGGTCTGAATGACACCAAAACGTCTATGAGCTAGTGTTTAGGTCTAAATTACGCCGAAAACGTATGTTTCGGTAGAGTTTCGGTCTGAAATACATCCAAAACGAACGTGTCGGTCTGAATTACACCCAAAGCGTATATGTCGGTAGGGTTTCGGTCTGAATGGCACCCAAACGTATGTTAGCTAGTGTTTAGGTCTAAATTACGCCGAAAACGTATGTTTCGGTAGAGTTTCGGTCTGAAATACATCCAAAACGAATGTTAGCAAGTGTTTCGGTCTGCATTACACCCAAAGCGTATGGGTCGGTAGGGTTTCGATCTGAATGACACCCAAACGTATGTTAGTTAGTGTTTAGGTGTAAATTACGCCCAAAACGTATGTTTCGGTAGAGTTTCGGTCTGAAATACATCCGAAACGAATGTGTCGGTCTGAATTACACCAAAAGCGTATGTGTCGGTAGGGTTTCGGTCTGAATGACACTCAAACTATGTTAGCTAGTGTTTAGGTCTAAATTACGCCGAAAACGTATCTTTTGGTAGAGTTTCGGTCTGAAATACATCCAAAACGAATGTTAGCAAGTGTTTCGGTCTGCATTACACCCAAAGCGTATGGGTCGGTAGGGTTTCGATCTGAATGACACCCAAACGTATGTTAGTTAGTGTTTAGGTCTAAATTACGCCGAAAACGTATGTTTCGGTAGAGTTTCGGTCTGAAATACATCCAAAACGAATGTGTCGGTCTGAATTACACCCAAAGCGTGTATGTCGGTAGGGTTTCGGTGTGAATGACACCCAAACGCATGTTAGCTAGTGTTCAGGTCTAAATTACGCCCAAAACGTATGTTTCGGCAGAGTTTCGGACTGAAATACATCCAAAACGAATGTGTCGCTCTGAATTACACCCAAAGCGTATGTGTCGGTAGGGTTTCGGTCTGAATGACACCCAAACGTATGTTAGCTAGTGTTTAGGTCTAAATTACGCCCGAAACGTATGTTTCGGTAGAGTTTCGGTTTGAAATACATCCAAAACGAATGTGTCGGTCTGAATGACACCCAAACGTATGCTAGCTAGTGTTTAGGTCTAAATATCGCACAAAACGTATGTTTCGTTAAAGTTTCGGTCTGAAATACATCCAAAACGAATGTGTCGGTCTGAATTATACCCAAAGCGTATGTGTCGGTAGGGTTTCGGTCTGAATGACACTCACACGTATGTTAGCTAGTGTTTAGGTCTAAATTACGCCCAAAACGTATGTTTCGGTAGAGTTTCAGTCTGAAATACATCCAAAACGAATGTGTTGGTCTGAATTACACCCAAAGCGCATGTGTCGGTAGAGTTTCCGTCTGAATGACACCCAAACATATGTTAGCTAGTGTTTAGGTCTAAATTACGCCCTAAACGTATGTTTCGGTCGAGTTTCGGTCTGAAATACATCCAAAACGAATGTGTCGGTCTGAATTACACCCAAAGCGTATGTGTCGTTAGGGTTTCGGTCTGAATGACACCCAAACGTATGTTAGCTAGTGTTTAGGTCTAAATTACGCCCGAAACGTATGTTTCGGTAGAGTTTCGGTTTGAAATACATCCAAAACGAATGTGTCGGTCTGAATGACACCCAAACGTATGCTAGCTAGTGTTTAGGTCTAAATATCGCACAAAACGTATGTTTCGTTAAAGTTTCGGTCTGAAAGACATCCAAAACGAATGTGTCGGTCTGAATTATACCCAAAGCGTATGTGTCGGTAGAGTTTCCGTCTGAATGACACCCAAACGTATGTTAGCTAGTATTTAGGTCTAAATTACGCCCAAAACGTATGTTTCGGTCGAGTTTCGGTCTGAAATACATCCAAAACGAGTGTGTCGGTCTGAATTACACCCAAAGCGTATGTGTCGTTAGGGTTTCGGTCTGAATGACACCCAAACGTATGTTAGCTAGTGTTTAGGTCTAAATTACGCCCAAAACGTATGTTTCGGTAGAGTTTCGGTCTGAAATACATCCAAAACGAATGTGTCGGTCTGAATTACACCAAAAGCGTATGTGTCGGTAGGGTTTCGGTCTGAATAACACTCAAACGTATGTTAGCTAGTGTTTAGGTCTAAATGACGCCCAAAACGTATGTTTCGGTAGAGTTTCGGTCTGAAATACATCCAAAACGAATGTTAGCAAGTGTTTCGGTCTGCATTACACCCAAAGCGTATGGGTCGGTAGGGTTTCGATCTGAATGACACCCAAACGTATGTTAGTTAGTGTTTAGGTCTAAATTACGCCCAAAACGTATGTTTCGGTAGAGTTTCGGACTGAAATACATCCAAAACGAATGTGTCGGTCTGAATTACACCCAAAGCGTATGTGTCGGAAGGGTTTCGGTATGAATGACACCCAAACGTATGTTAGCTAGCGTTTAGGTCTAAATTACGCCCAAAACGTATGTTTCGGTAGAGTTTCGGACTGAAATACACCCAAAACGAATGTGTCGGTCTGAATTACACCCAAAGCGTATGTGTCGGTAGGGTTTCGGTCTGAATGACACCCAAACGTATGTTAGCTAGTGTTTAGGTCTAAATTACGCCCGAAACTTATGTTTCGGTAGAGTTTCGGTCTGAAATACATCCAAAACGAATGTGTCGGTCTGAATTACACCCGAAGCGTATGTGTCGGTGGGGTTTCCGTCTGAATGACACCCAAACGTATGTTAGCTCGTGTTTAGGTCTAAATTACGCCCAAAACGTATGTTTCGGTAGAGTGTCGGACTGAAATACATCCAAAACGAATGTGTCGGTCTGAATTACACCCAAATCGTATATGTCGGTAGGGTTTCGGTCTGAATGACACCCAAACGTATGTTAGCTAGTGTTTAGGTCTAAATTACGCCCAAAACGTATGTTTCGGTAGAGTTTCGGTCTGAAATACATCCAAAACGAATGTGTCGGTCTGAATTACACCCAAAGCGTGTATGTCGGTAGGGTTTCGGTGTGAATGACACCCAAACGCATGTTAGCTAGTGTTCAGGTCTAAATTACGCCCAAAACGTATGTTTCGGCAGAGTTTCGGACTGAAATACATCCAAAACGAATGTGTCGCTCTGAATTACACCCAAAGCGTATGTGTCGGTAGGGTTTCGGTCTGAATGACACCCAAACGTATGTTAGCTAGTGTTTAGGTCTAAATTACGCCCGAAACGTATGTTTCGGTAGAGTTTCGGTTTGAAATACATCCAAAACGAATGTGTCGGTCTGAATGACACCCAAACGTATGCTAGCTAGTGTTTAGGTCTAAATATCGCACAAAACGTATGTTTCGTGAAAGTTTCGGTCTGAAATACATCCAAAACGAATGTGTCGGTCTGAATTATACCCAAAGCGTATGTGTCGGTAGGGTTTCGGTCTGAATGACACTCACACGTATGTTAGCTAGTGTTTAGGTCTAAATTACGCCCAAAACGTATGTTTCGGTAGAGTTTCAGTCTGAAATACATCCAAAACGAATGTGTTGGTCTGAATTACACCCAAAGCGTATGTGTCGGTAGAGTTTCCGTCTGAATGACACCCAAACATATGTTAGCTAGTGTTTAGGTCTAAATTACGCCCTAAACGTATGTTTCGGTCGAGTTTCGGTCTGAAATACATCCAAAACGAATGTGTCGGTCTGAATTACACCCAAAGCGTATGTGTCGTTAGGGTTTCGGTCTGAATGACACCCAAACGTATGTTAGCTAGTGTTTACGTCTAAATTACGCCCGAAACGTATGTTTCGGTAGAGTTTCGGTTTGAAATACATCCAAAACGAATGTGTCGGTCTGAATGACACCCAAACGTATGCTAGCTAGTGTTTAGGTCTAAATATCGCACAAAACGTATGTTTCGGTAGAGTTTCGGTCTGAAATACATCCAAAACGAATGTTAGCAAGTGTTTCGGTCTGCATTACACCCAAAGCGTATGGGTCGGTAGGGTTTCGATCTGAATGACACCCAAACGTATGTTAGTTAGTGTTTAAGTCTAAATTACGCCCAAAACGTAAGTTTCGGTAGAGTTTCGGTCTGAAATACATCCAAAACGAACGTGTCGGTCTGAATTACACCCAAAGCGTATGTGTCGGTATGGTTTCGGTCTGAATGACACCAAAACGTCTATGAGCTAGTGTTTAGGTCTAAATTACGCCGAAAACGTATGTTTCGGTAGAGTTTCGGTCTGAAATACATCCAAAACGAACGTGTCGGTCTGAATTACACCCAAAGCGTATATGTCGGTAGGGTTTCGGTCTGAATGGCACCCAAACGTATGTTAGCTAGTGTTTAGGTCTAAATTACGCCGAAAACGTATGTTTCGGTAGAGTTTCGGTCTGAAATACATCCAAAACGAATGTTAGCAAGTGTTTCGGTCTGCATTACACCCAAAGCGTATGGGTCGGTAGGGTTTCGATCTGAATGACACCCAAACGTATGTTAGTTAGTGTTTAGGTGTAAATTACGCCCAAAACGTATGTTTCGGTAGAGTTTCGGTCTGAAATACATCCGAAACGAATGTGTCGGTCTGAATTACACCAAAAGCGTATGTGTCGGTAGGGTTTCGGTCTGAATGACACTCAAACTATGTTAGCTAGTGTTTAGGTCTAAATTACGCCGAAAACGTATCTTTTGGTAGAGTTTCGGTCTGAAATACATCCAAAACGAATGTTAGCAAGTGTTTCGGTCTGCATTACACCCAAAGCGTATGGGTCGGTAGGGTTTCGATCTGAATGACACCCAAACGTATGTTAGTTAGTGTTTAGGTCTAAATTACGCCGAAAACGTATGTTTCGGTAGAGTTTCGGTCTGAAATACATCCAAAACGAATGTGTCGGTCTGAATTACACCCAAAGCGTGTATGTCGGTAGGGTTTCGGTGTGAATGACACCCAAACGCATGTTAGCTAGTGTTCAGGTCTAAATTACGCCCAAAACGTATGTTTCGGCAGAGTTTCGGACTGAAATACATCCAAAACGAATGTGTCGCTCTGAATTACACCCAAAGCGTATGTGTCGGTAGGGTTTCGGTCTGAATGACACCCAAACGTATGTTAGCTAGTGTTTAGGTCTAAATTACGCCCGAAACGTATGTTTCGGTAGAGTTTCGGTTTGAAATACATCCAAAACGAATGTGTCGGTCTGAATGACACCCAAACGTATGCTAGCTAGTGTTTAGGTCTAAATATCGCACAAAACGTATGTTTCGTGAAAGTTTCGGTCTGAAATACATCCAAAACGAATGTGTCGGTCTGAATTATACCCAAAGCGTATGTGTCGGTAGGGTTTCGGTCTGAATGACACTCACACGTATGTTAGCTAGTGTTTAGGTCTAAATTACGCCCAAAACGTATGTTTCGGTAGAGTTTCAGTCTGAAATACATCCAAAACGAATGTGTTGGTCTGAATTACACCCAAAGCGTATGTGTCGGTAGAGTTTCCGTCTGAATGACACCCAAACATATGTTAGCTAGTGTTTAGGTCTAAATTACGCCCTAAACGTATGTTTCGGTCGAGTTTCGGTCTGAAATACATCCAAAACGAATGTGTCGGTCTGAATTACACCCAAAGCGTATGTGTTGTTAGGGTTTCGGTCTGAATGACACCCAAACGTATGTTAGCTAGTGTTTACGTCTAAATTACGCCGAAACGTATGTTTCGGTAGAGTTTCGGTTTGAAATACATCCAAAACGAATGTGTCGGTCTGAATGACACCCAAACGTATGCTAGCTAGTGTTTAGGTCTAAATATCGCACAAAACGTATGTTTCGGTAGAGTTTCGGTCTGAAATACATCCAAAACGAATGTTAGCAAGTGTTTCGGTCTGCATTACACCCAAAGCGTATGGGTCGGTAGGGTTTCGATCTGAATGACACCCAAACGTATGTTAGTTAGTGTTTAAGTCTAAATTACGCCCAAAACGTATGTTTCGGTAGAGTTTCGGTCTGAAATACATCCAAAACGAACGTGTCGGTCTGAATTACACCCAAAGCGTATGTGTCGGTATGGTTTCGGTCTGAATGACACCAAAACGTCTATGAGCTAGTGTTTAGGTCTAAATTACGCCGAAAACGTATGTTTCGGTAGAGTTTCGGTCTGAAATACATCCAAAACGAACGTGTCGGTCTGAATTACACCCAAAGCGTATATGTCGGTAGGGTTTCGGTCTGAATGGCACCCAAACGTATGTTAGCTAGTGTTTAGGTCTAAATTACGCCGAAAACGTATGTTTCGGTAGAGTTTCGGTCTGAAATACATCCAAAACGAATGTTAGCAAGTGTTTCGGTCTGCATTACACCCAAAGCGTATGGGTCGGTAGGGTTTCGATCTGAATGACACCCAAACGTATGTTAGTTAGTGTTTAGGTGTAAATTACGCCCAAAACGTATGTTTCGGTAGAGTTTCGGTCTGAAATACATCCGAAACGAATGTGTCGGTCTGAATTACACCAAAAGCGTATGTGTCGGTAGGGTTTCGGTCTGAATGACACTCAAACTATGTTAGCTAGTGTTTAGGTCTAAATTACGCCGAAAACGTATCTTTTGGTAGAGTTTCGGTCTGAAATACATCCAAAACGAATGTTAGCAAGTGTTTCGGTCTGCATTACACCCAAAGCGTATGGGTCGGTAGGGTTTCGATCTGAATGACACCCAAACATATGTTAGTTAGTGTTTAGGTCTAAATTACGCCGAAAACGTATGTTTCGGTAGAGTTTCGGTCTGAAATACATCCAAAACGAATGTGTCGGTCTGAATTACACCCAAAGCGTGTATGTCGGTAGGGTTTCGGTGTGAATGACACCCAAACGCATGTTAGCTAGTGTTCAGGTCTAAATTACGCCCAAAACTTATGTTTCGGCAGAGTTTCGGACTGAAATACATCCAAAACGAATGTGTCGCTCTGAATTACACCCAAAGCGTATGTGTCGGTAGGGTTTCGGTCTGAATGACACCCAAACGTATGTTAGCTAGTGTTTAGGTCTAAATTACGCCCGAAACGTATGTTTCGGTAGAGTTTCGGTTTGAAATACATCCAAAACGAATGTGTCGGTCTGAATGACACCCAAACGTATGCTAGCTAGTGTTTAGGTCTAAATATCGCACAAAACGTATGTTTCGTTAAAGTTTCGGTCTGAAATACATCCAAACGAATGTGTCGGTCTGAATTATACCCAAAGCGTATGTGTCGGTAGGGTTTCGGTCTGAATGACACTCACACGTATGTTAGCTAGTGTTTAGGTCTAAATTACGCCCAAAACGTATGTTTCGGTAGAGTTTCAGTCTGAAATACATCCAAAACGAATGTGTTGGTCTGAATTACACCCAAAGCGCATGTGTCGGTAGAGTTTCCGTCTGAATGACACCCAAACATATGTTAGCTAGTGTTTAGGTCTAAATTACGCCCTAAACGTATGTTTCGGTCGAGTTTCGGTCTGAAATACATCCAAAACGAATGTGTCGGTCTGAATTACACCCAAAGCGTATGTGTCGTTAGGGTTTCGGTCTGAATGACACCCAAACGTATGTTAGCTAGTGTTTAGGTCTAAATTACGCCCGAAACGTATGTTTCGGTAGAGTTTCGGTTTGAAATACATCCAAAACGAATGTGTCGGTCTGAATGACACCCAAACGTATGCTAGCTAGTGTTTAGGTCTAAATATCGCACAAAACGTATGTTTCGTTAAAGTTTCGGTCTGAAATACATCCAAAACGAATGTGTCGGTCTGAATTATACCCAAAGCGTATGTGTCGGTAGAGTTTCCGTCTGAATGACACCCAAACGTATGTTAGCTAGTATTTAGGTCTAAATTACGCCCAAAACGTATGTTTCGGTCGAGTTTCGGTCTGAAATACATCCAAAACGAGTGTGTCGGTCTGAATTACACCCAAAGCGTATGTGTCGTTAGGGTTTCGGTCTGAATGACACC
Source organism: Arenicola marina (assembly GCA_964019135.1). Classification (NCBI taxonomy): domain Eukaryota; kingdom Metazoa; phylum Annelida; class Polychaeta; family Arenicolidae; genus Arenicola; species Arenicola marina. The sequence continues at coordinate 309,735 of CAXHSH010000001.1, forward strand.
CAAACGTATGTTAGCTAGTGTTTAGGTCTAAATTACGCCCAAAACGTATGTTTCGGTAGAGTTTCGGTCTGAAATACATCCAAAACGAATGTGTCGGTCTGAATTACACCAAAAGCGTATGTGTCGGTAGGGTTTCGGTCTGAATAACACTCAAACGTATGTTAGCTAGTGTTTAGGTCTAAATGACGCCCAAAACGTATGTTTCGGTAGAGTTTCGGTCTGAAATACATCCAAAACGAATGTTAGCAAGTGTTTCGGTCTGCATTACACCCAAAGCGTATGGGTCGGTAGGGTTTCGATCTGAATGACACCCAAACGTATGTTAGTTAGTGTTTAGGTCTAAATTACGCCCAAAACGTATGTTTCGGTAGAGTTTCGGACTGAAATACATCCAAAACGAATGTGTCGGTCTGAATTACACCCAAAGCGTATGTGTCGGATGGGTTTCGGTATGAATGACACCCAAACGTATGTTAGCTAGCGTTTAGGTCTAAATTACGCCCAAAACGTATGTTTCGGTAGAGTTTCGGACTGAAATACACCCAAAACGAATGTGTCGGTCTGAATTACACCCAAAGCGTATGTGTCGGTAGGGTTTCGGTCTGAATGACACCCAAACGTATGTTAGCTAGTGTTTAGGTCTAAATTACGCCCGAAACTTATGTTTCGGTAGAGTTTCGGTCTGAAATACATCCAAAACGAATGTGTCGGTCTGAATTACACCCAAAGCGTGTATGTCGGTAGGGTTTCGGTGTGAATGACACCCAAACGCATGTTAGCTAGTGTTCAGGTCTAAATTACGCCCAAAACGTATGTTTCGGCAGAGTTTCGGACTGAAATACATCCAAAACGAATGTGTCGCTCTGAATTACACCCAAAGCGTATGTGTCGGTAGGGTTTCGGTCTGAATGACACCCAAACGTATGTTAGCTAGTGTTTAGGTCTAAATTACGCCCGAAACGTATGTTTCGGTAGAGTTTCGGTTTGAAATACATCCAAAACGAATGAGTCGGTCTGAATGACACCCAAACGTATGCTAGCTAGTGTTTAGGTCTAAATATCGCACAAAACGTATGTTTCGTGAAAGTTTCGGTCTGAAATACATCCAAAACGAATGTGTCGGTCTGAATTATACCCAAAGCGTATGTGTCGGTAGGGTTTCGGTCTGAATGACACTCACACGTATGTTAGCTAGTGTTTAGGTCTAAATTACGCCCAAAACGTATGTTTCGGTAGAGTTTCAGTCTGAAATACATCCAAAACGAATGTGTTGGTCTGAATTACACCCAAAGCGTATGTGTCGGTAGAGTTTCCGTCTGAATGACACCCAAACATATGTTAGCTAGTGTTTAGGTCTAAATTACGCCCTAAACGTATGTTTCGGTCGAGTTTCGGTCTGAAATACATCCAAAACGAATGTGTCGGTCTGAATTACACCCAAAGCGTATGTGTCGTTAGGGTTTCGGTCTGAATGACACCCAAACGTATGTTAGCTAGTGTTTACGTCTAAATTACGCCCGAAACGTATGTTTCGGTAGAGTTTCGGTTTGAAATACATCCAAAACGAATGTGTCGGTCTGAATAACACCCAAACGTATGCTAGCTAGTGTTTAGGTCTAAATATCGCACAAAACGTATGTTTCGGTAGAGTTTCGGTCTGAAATACATCCAAAACGAATGTTAGCAAGTGTTTCGGTCTGCATTACACCCAAAGCGTATGGGTCGGTAGGGTTTCGATCTGAATGACACCCAAACGTATGTTAGTTAGTGTTTAAGTCTAAATTACGCCCAAAACGTATGTTTCGGTAGAGTTTCGGTCTGAAATACATCCAAAACGAACGTGTCGGTCTGAATTACACCCAAAGCGTATGTGTCGGTATGGTTTCGGTCTGAATGACACCAAAACGTCTATGAGCTAGTGTTTAGGTCTAAATTACGCCGAAAACGTATGTTTCGGTAGAGTTTCGGTCTGAAATACATCCAAAACGAACGTGTCGGTCTGAATTACACCCAAAGCGTATATGTCGGTAGGGTTTCGGTCTGAATGGCACCCAAACGTATGTTAGCTAGTGTTTAGGTCTAAATTACGCCGAAAACGTATGTTTCGGTAGAGTTTCGGTCTGAAATACATCCAAAACGAATGTTAGCAAGTGTTTCGGTCTGCATTACACCCAAAGCGTATGGGTCGGTAGGGTTTCGATCTGAATGACACCCAAACGTATGTTAGTTAGTGTTTAGGTGTAAATTACGCCCAAAACGTATGTTTCGGTAGAGTTTCGGTCTGAAATACATCCGAAACGAATGTGTCGGTCTGAATTACACCAAAAGCGTATGTGTCGGTAGGGTTTCGGTGTGAATGACACTCAAACTATGTTAGCTAGTGTTTAGGTCTAAATTACGCCGAAAACGTATCTTTTGGTAGAGTTTCGGTCTGAAATACATCCAAAACGAATGTTAGCAAGTGTTTCGGTCTGCATTACACCCAAAGCGTATGGGTCGGTAGGGTATCGATCTGAATGACACCCAAACGTATGTTAGTTAGTGTTTAGGTCTAAATTACGCCGAAAACGTATGTTTCGGTAGAGTTTCGGTCTGAAATACATCCAAAACGAATGTGTCGGTCTGAATTACACCCAAAGCGTGTATGTCGGTAGGGTTTCGGTGTGAATGACACCCAAACGCATGTTAGCTAGTGTTCAGGTCTAAATTACGCCCAAAACGTATGTTTCGGCAGAGTTTCGGACTGAAATACATCCAAAACGAATGTGTCGCTCTGAATTACACCCAAAGCGTATGTGTCGGTAGGGTTTCGGTCTGAATGACACCCAAACGTATGTTAGCTAGTGTTTAGGTCTAAATTAAGCCCGAAACGTATGTTTCGGTAGAGTTTCGGTTTGAAATACATCCAAAACGAATGTGTCGGTCTGAATGACACCCAAACGAATGTGTCGGTCTGAATGACACCCAAACGTATGCTAGCTAGTGTTTAGGTCTAAATTAAGCCCGAAACGTATGTTTCGGTAGAGTTTCGGACTGAAATACATCCAAAACGAATGTGTCGGTCTGAATTACACCCAAAGCGTATGTGTCGGAAGGGTTTCGGTATGAATGACACCCAAACGTATGTTAGCTAGCGTTTAGGTCTAAATTACGCCCAAAACGTATGTTTTGGTAGAGTTTCGGACTGAAATACATCCAAAACGAATGTGTCGGTCTGAATTACACCCAAAGCGTATGTGTCGGTAGGGTTTCGGTCTGAATGACACCCAAACGTATGTTAGCTAGTGTTTAGGTCTAAATTACGCCCGAAACTTATGTTTCGGTAGAGTTTTGGTCTGAAATACATCCAAAACGAATGTGTCGGTCTGAATTACACCCGAAGCGTATGTGTCGGTGGGGTTTCCGTCTGAATGACACCCAAACGTATGTTAGCTCGTGTTTAGGTCTAAATTACGCCCAAAACGTATGTTTCGGTAGAGTGTCGGACTGAAATACATCCAAAACGAATGTGTCGGTCTGAATTACACCCAAATCGTATATGTCGGTAGGGTTTCGGTCTGAATGACACCCAAACGTATGTTAGCTAGTGTTTAGGTCTAAATTACGCCGAAAACGTATGTTTCGGTAGAGTTTCGGTCTGAAATACATCCAAAACGAATGTTAGCAAGTGTTTCGGTCTGCATTACACCCAAAGCGTATGGGTCGGTAGGGTTTCGATCTGAATGACACCCAAACGTATGTTAGCTAGTGTTTAGGTCTAAATTACGCCCAAAACGTATGTTTCGGTAGAGTTTCGGTCTGAAATACATCCAAAACGGATGTTAGCAAGTGTTTCGGTCTGCATTACACCCAAAGCGTATGGGTCGGTAGGGTTTCGATCTGAATGACACCCAAACGTATGTTAGCTAGTGTTTAGGTCTAAATTACGCCCAAAACGTATGTTTCGGTAGAGTTTCGGTCTGAAATACATCCAAAACGAATGTGTCCGTCTGAATTACACCCAAAGCGTGTATGTCGGTAGGGTTTCGGTCTGAATGACACAAAACGTATATGAGCTCGTGTTTAGGTCTAAATTACGCCGAAAACGTATGTTTCCGTAGAATTTCGGCCTGAAATACATCCAAAACGAATGTGTCAATCTGTATTACACTAAAAAAGCGTATGTGTCGGTGGGGTTTCCGTCTGAATGACACCCAAACGTATGTTAGCTAGCGTTTAGGTCTAAATTACGCCCAAAACGTATGTTTCGCTAGAGTTTCGGACTGAAATACATCCAAAACGAATGTGTCGGTCTGAATTACACCCAAAGCGTATGTCTCGGTAGGGTTTCGGTCTGAATGACACCCAAACGTATGTTAGCTAGTGTTTAGGTCTAAATTACGCCCGAAACGTATGTTTCGGTAGAGTTTCGGTCTGAAATACATCCAAAACGAATGTGTCGGTCTGAATTACACCCGAAGCGTATGTGTCGGTGGGCTTTCCGTCTGAATGACACCCAAACGTATGTTAGCTAGTGTTTAGGTCTAAATTATGCCCAAAACGTATGTTTCGGTAGAGTTTCGGACTGAAATACATCCAAAACGAATGTGTCGGTCTGAATTACACCCAAAGCGTATATGTCGGTAGGGTTTCGGTCTGAAATACATCCAAAACGAATGTGTCGGTCTGAATTACACCCGAAGCGTATGTGTCGGTGGGCTTTCCGTCTGAATGACACCCAAACGTATGTTAGCTAGTGTTTAGGTCTAAATTACGCCGAAAACGTATGTTTCGGTAGAGTTTCGGTCTGAAATACATCCAAAACGAATGTTAGCAAGTGTTTCGGTCTGCATTACACCCAAATCGTATGGGTCGGTAGGATTTCGATCTGAATGACACCCAAACGTATGTTAGTTAGTGTTTAGGTGTAAATTACGCCCAAAACGTATGTTTCGGTAGAGTTTCGGTCTGAAATACATCCGAAACGAATGTGTCGGTCTGAATTACACCAAAAGCGTATGTGTCGGTAGGGTTTCGGTCTGAATGACACTCAAACTATGTTAGCTAGTGTTTAGGTCTAAATTACGCCGAAAACGTATGTTTTGGTAAAGTTTCGGTCTGAAATACATCCAAAACGAATGTTAGCAAGTGTTTCGGTCTGCATTACACCCAAAGCGTATGGGTCGGTAGGGTTTCGATCTGAATGACACCCAAACGTATGTTAGTTAGTGTTTAGGTCTAAATTACGCCGAAAACGTATGTTTCGGTAGAGTTTCGGTCTGAAATACATCCAAAACGAATGTGTCGGTCTGAATTACACCCAAAGCGTGTATGTCGGTAGGGTTTCGGTGTGAATGACACCCAAACGCATGTTAGCTAGTGTTCAGGTCTAAATTACGCCCAAAACGTATGTTTCGGCAGAGTTTCGGACTGAAATACATCCAAAACGAATGTGTCGCTCTGAAATACATCCAAAACGAATGTGTCGGTCTGAATTACACCCAAAGCGTGTATGTCGGTAGGGTTTCGGTCTGAATGACACCCAAACGTATGTTAGCTAGTGTTTAGGTCTAAATTACGCCGAAAACGTATGTTTCGGTAGAGTTTCGGTCTGAAATACATCCAAAACGAATGTTAGCAAGTGTTTCGGTCTGCATTACACCCAAAGCGTATGTGTCGGTAGGGTTTCGGTCTGAATGACACTCACACGTATGTTAGCTAGTGTTTAGGTCTAAATTACGCCCAAAACGTATGTTTCGGTAGAGTTTCAGTCTGAAATACATCCAAAACGAATGTGTTGGTCTGAATTACACCCAAAGCGTATGTGTCGGTAGAGTTTCCGTCTGAATGACACCCAAACATATGTTAGCTAGTGTTTAGGTCTAAATTACGCCCTAAACGTATGTTTCGGTCGAGTTTCGGTCTGAAATACATCCAAAACGAATGTGTCGGTCTGAATGACACCCAAAGCGTATGTGTCGTTAGGGTTTCGGTCTGAATGACACCCAAACGTATGTTAGCTAGTGTTTAGGTCTAAATTACGCCCGAAACGTATGTTTCGGTAGAGTTTCGGTTTGAAATACATCCAAAACGAATGTGTCGGTCTGAATGACACCCAAACGTATGCTAGCTAGTGTTTAGGTCTAAATATCGCACAAAACGTATGTTTCGTTAAAGTTTCGGTCTGAAATACATCCAAAACGAATGTGTCGGTCTGAATTATACCCAAAGCGTATGTGTCGGTAGAGTTTCCGTCTGAATGACACCCAAACGTATGTTAGCTAGTGTTTAGGTCTAAATTACGCCCAAAACGTATGTTTCGGTCGAGTTTCGGTCTGAAATACATCCAAAACGAGTGTGTCGGTCTGAATTACACCCAAAGCGTATGTGTCGTTAGGGTTTCGGTCTGAATGACACCCAAACGTATGTTAGCTAGTGTTTAGGTCTAAATTACGCCCAAAACGTATGTTTCGGTAGAGTTTCGGTCTGAAATACATCCAAAACGAATGTGTCGGTCTGAATTACACCAAAAGCGTATGTGTCGGTAGGGTTTCGGTCTGAATAACACTCAAACGTATGTTAGCTAGTGCTTAGGTCTAAATTACGCCCAAAACGTATGTTTCGGTAGAGTTTCGGTCTGAAATACATCCAAAACGAATGTTAGCAAGTGTTTCGGTCTGCATTACACCCAAAGCGTATGGGTCGGTAGGGTTTCGATCTGAATGACACCCAAACGTATGTTAGTTAGTGTTTAGGTCTAAATTACGCCCAAAACGTATGTTTCGGTAGAGTTTCGGACTGAAATACATCCAAAACGAATGTGTCGGTCTGAATTACACCCAAAGCGTATGTGTCGGAAGGGTTTCGGTATGAATGACACCCAAACGTATGTTAGTTAGCGTTTAGGTCTAAATTACGCCCAAAACCTATGTTTCGGTAGAGTTTCGGCCTGAAATACATCCAAAACGAATGTGTCGGTCTGAATTACACCCAAAGCGTATGTGTCGGTAGGGTTTCGGTCTGAATGACACCCAAACGTATGTTAGCTAGTGTTTAGGTCTAAATTACGCCCGAAACTTATGTTTCGGTAGAGTTTCGGTCTGAAATACATCCAAAACGAATGTGTCGGTCTGAATTACACCCGAAGCGTATGTGTCGGTGGGGTTTCCGTCTGAATGACACCCAAACGTATGTTAGCTCGTGTTTAGGTCTAAATTACGCCCAAAACGTATGTTTCGGTAGAGTGTCGGACTGAAATACATCCAAAACGAATGTGTCGGTCTGAATTACACCCAAATCGTATATGTCGGTAGGGTTTCGGTCTGAATGACACCCAAACGTATGTTAGCTAGTGTTTAGGTCTAAATTACGCCGAAAACGTATGTTTCGGTAGAGTTTCGGTCTGAAATACATCCAAAACGAATGTTAGCAAGTGTTTCGGTCTGCATTACACCCAAAGCGTATGGGTCGGTAGGGTTTCGATCTGAATGACACCCAAACGTATGTTAGCTAGTGTTTAGGTCTAAATTACGCCCAAAACGTATGTTTCGGTAGAGTTTCGGTCTGAAATACATCCAAAACGGATGTTAGCAAGTGTTTCGGTCTGCATTACACCCAAAGCGTATGGGTCGGTAGGGTTTCGATCTGAATGACACCCAAACGTATGTTAGCTAGTGTTTAGGTCTAAATTACGCCCAAAACGTATGTTTCGGTAGAGTTTCGGTCTGAAATACATCCAAAACGAATGTGTCCGTCTGAATTACACCCAAAGCGTGTATGTCGGTAGGGTTTCGGTCTGAATGACACAAAACGTATATGAGCTCGTGTTTAGGTCTAAATTACGCCGAAAACGTATGTTTCCGTAGAATTTCGGCCTGAAATACATCCAAAACGAATGTGTCGGTCTGAATTACACCCGAAGCGTATGTGTCGGTGGGCTTTCCGTCTGAATGACACCCAAACGTATGTTAGCTAGTGTTTAGGTCTAAATTATGCCCAAAACGTATGTTTCGGTAGAGTTTCGGACTGAAATACATCCAAAACGAATGTGTCGGTCTGAATTACACCCAAAGCGTATATGTCGGTAGGGTTTCGGTCTGAAATACATCCAAAACGAATGTGTCGGTCTGAATTACACCCGAAGCGTATGTGTCGGTGGGCTTTCCGTCTGAATGACACCCAAACGTATGTTAGCTAGTGTTTAGGTCTAAATTACGCCGAAAACGTATGTTTCGGTAGAGTTTCGGTCTGAAATACATCCAAAACGAATGTTAGCAAGTGTTTCGGTCTGCATTACACCCAAAGCGTATGGGTCGGTAGGGTTTCGATCTGAATGACACCCAAACGTATGTTAGTTAGTGTTTAGGTGTAAATTACGCCCAAAACGTATGTTTCGGTAGAGTTTCGGTCTGAAATACATCCGAAACGAATGTGTCGGTCTGAATTACACCAAAAGCGTATGTGTCGGTAGGGTTTCGGTCTGAATGACACTCAAACTATGTTAGCTAGTGTTTAGGTCTAAATTACGCCGAAAACGTATGTTTTGGTAAAGTTTCGGTCTGAAATACATCCAAAACGAATGTTAGCAAGTGTTTCGGTCTGCATTACACCCAAAGCGTATGGGTCGGTAGGGTTTCGATCTGAATGACACCCAAACGTATGTTAGTTAGTGTTTAGGTCTAAATTACGCCGAAAACGTATGTTTCGGTAGAGTTTCGGTCTGAAATACATCCAAAACGAATGTGTCGGTCTGAATTACACCCAAAGCGTGTATGTCGGTAGGGTTTCGGTGTGAATGACACCCAAACGCATGTTAGCTAGTGTTCAGGTCTAAATTACGCCCAAAACGTATGTTTCGGCAGAGTTTCGGACTGAAATACATCCAAAACGAATGTGTCGCTCTGAAATACATCCAAAACGAATGTGTCGGTCTGAATTACACCCAAAGCGTGTATGTCGGTAGGGTTTCGGTCTGAATGACACCCAAACGTATGTTAGCTAGTGTTTAGGTCTAAATTACGCCGAAAACGTATGTTTCGGTAGAGTTTCGGTCTGAAATACATCCAAAACGAATGTTAGCAAGTGTTTCGGTCTGCATTACACCCAAAGCGTATGTGTCGGTAGGGTTTCGGTCTGAATGACACTCACACGTATGTTAGCTAGTGTTTAGGTCTAAATTACGCCCAAAACGTATGTTTCGGTAGAGTTTCAGTCTGAAATACATCCAAAACGAATGTGTTGGTCTGAATTACACCCAAAGCGTATGTGTCGGTAGAGTTTCCGTCTGAATGACACCCAAACATATGTTAGCTAGTGTTTAGGTCTAAATTACGCCCTAAACGTATGTTTCGGTCGAGTTTCGGTCTGAAATACATCCAAAACGAATGTGTCGGTCTGAATGACACCCAAAGCGTATGTGTCGTTAGGGTTTCGGTCTGAATGACACCCAAACGTATGTTAGCTAGTGTTTAGGTCTAAATTACGCCCGAAACCTATGTTTCGGTAGAGTTTCGGTTTGAAATACATCCAAAACGAATGTGTCGGTCTGAATGACACCCAAACGTATGCTAGCTAGTGTTTAGGTCTAAATATCGCACAAAACGTATGTTTCGTTAAAGTTTCGGTCTGAAATACATCCAAAACGAATGTGTCGGTCTGAATTATACCCAAAGCGTATGTGTCGGTAGAGTTTCCGTCTGAATGACACCCAAACGTATGTTAGCTAGTATTTAGGTCTAAATTACGCCCAAAACGTATGTTTCGGTCGAGTTTCGGTCTGAAATACATCCAAAACGAGTGTGTCGGTCTGAATTACACCCAAAGCGTATGTGTCGTTAGGGTTTCGGTCTGAATGACACCCAAACGTATGTTAGCTAGTGTTTAGGTCTAAATTACGCCCAAAACGTATGTTTCGGTAGAGTTTCGGTCTGAAATACATCCAAAACGAATGTGTCGGTCTGAATTACACCAAAAGCGTATGTGTCGGTAGGGTTTCGGTCTGAATAACACTCAAACGTATGTTAGCTAGTGCTTAGGTCTAAATTACGCCCAAAACGTATGTTTCGGTAGAGTTTTGGTCTGAAATACATCCAAAACGAATGTTAGCAAGTGTTTCGGTCTGCATTACACCCAAAGCGTATGGGTCGGTAGGGTTTCGATCTGAATGACACCCAAACGTATGTTAGTTAGTGTTTAGGTCTAAATTACGCCCAAAACGTATGTTTCGGTAGAGTTTCGGACTGAAATACATCCAAAACGAATGTGTCGGTCTGAATTACACCCAAAGCGTATGTGTCGGAAGGGTTTCGGTATGAATGACACCCAAACGTATGTTAGTTAGCGTTTAGGTCTAAATTACGCCCAAAACGTATGTTTCGGTAGAGTTTCGGACTGAAATACATCCAAAACGAATGTGTCGGTCTGAATTACACCCAAAGCGTATGTGTCGGTAGGGTTTCGGTCTGAATGACACCCAAACGTATGATAGCTAGTGTTTAGGTCTAAATTACGCCCGAAACTTATGTTTCGGTAGAGTTTCGGTCTGAAATACATCCAAAACGAATGTGTCGGTCTGAATTACACCCGAAGCGTATGTGTCGGTGGGGTTTCCGTCTGAATGACACCCAAACGTATGTTAGCTCGTGTTTAGGTCTAAATTACGCCCAAAACGTATGTTTCGGTAGAGTGTCGGACTGAAATACATCCAAAACGAAGGTGTCGGTCTGAATTACACCCAAATCGTATATGTCGGTAGGGTTTCGGTCTGAATGACACCCAAACGTATGTTAGCTAGTGTTTAGGTCTAAATTACGCCCAAAACGTATGTTTCGGTAGAGTTTCGGTCTGAAATACATCCAAAACGAATGTTAGCAAGTGTTTCGGTCTGCATTACACCCAAAGCGTATGGGTCGGTAGGGTTTCGATCTGAATGACACCCAAACGTATGTTAGCTAGTGTTTAGGTCTAAATTACGCCCAAAACGTATGTTTCGGTAGAGTTTCGGTCTGAAATACATCCAAAACGGATGTTAGCAAGTGTTTCGGTCTGCATTACACCCAAAGCGTATGGGTCGGTAGGGTTTCGATCTGAATGACACCCAAACGTATGTTAGCTAGTGTTTAGGTCTAAATTACGCCCAAAACGTATGTTTCGTTAGAGTTTCGGTCTGAAATACATCCAAAACGAATGTGTCCGTCTGAATTACACCAAAAGCGTGTATGTCGGTAGGGTTTCGGTCTGAATGACACAAAACGTATATGAGCTCGTGTTTAGGTCTAAATTACGCCGAAAACGTATGTTTCGGTAGAATTTCGGCCTGAAATACATCCAAAACGAATGTGTCAATCTGTATTACACTAAAAAAGCGTATGTGTCGGTAGGGTTTCGGTCTGAATGACACCCAAACGTATGTTAGCTAGCGTTTAGGTCTAAATTACGCCCAAAACGTATGTTTCGCTAGAGTTTCGGACTGAAATACATCCAAAACGAATGTGTCGCTCTGAATTACACCCAAAGCGTATGTCTCGGTAGGGTTTCGGTCTGAATGACACCCAAACGTATGTTAGCTAGTGTTTAGGTCTAAATTACGCCCGAAACGTATGTTTCGTTAGAGTTTCGGTCTGAAATACATCCAAAACGAATGTGTCGGTCTGAATTACACCCGAAGCGTATGTGTCGGTGGGCTTTCCGTCTGAATGACACCCAAACGTATGTTAGCTAGTGTTTAGGTCTAAATTATGCCCAAAACGTATGTTTCGGTAGAGTTTCGGACTGAAATACATCCAAAACGAATGTGTCGGTCTGAATTACACCCAAAGCGTATATGTCGGTAGGGTTTCGGTCTGAATGACACCCAAACGTATGTTAGTTAGTGTTTAGGTCTAAATTACGCCCAACACGTATGTTTCGGTAGAGTTTCGGTCTGAAATACATCCAAAACGAATGTGTCGGTCTGAAATACATCCAAAACGAATGTGTCGGTCTGAATTACACCCAAAGCGTGTATGTCGGTAGGGTTTCGGTCTGAATGACACCCAAACGTATGCTAGCTAGTGTTTAGGTCTAAATTACGCCCAAAACGTATGTTTCGGTAGAGTTTCACCCAAAGCGTATATATCGGCAGGGTTTCGGTCTGAATGACACCCAAACGTATGTTAGCTAGTGTTTAGGTCTAAATTACGCCCAAAACGTATGTTTCGGTAGAGTTTCGGACTGAAATACATCCGAAACGAATGCGTCGGTCTGAATTACACCCAAAGCGTATATGTCGGTAGGGTTTCGGTCTGAATGACACCCAAACGTATGTTAGCTAATGTTTAGGTCTCAATTACGCCCAAAACGTATGTTTCGGTAGAGTTTCGGTCTGAAATACATTCAAAACGAATGTGTCGGTCTGAATTACACCCGAAGCGTATGTGTCGGTGGGGTTTCCGTCTGAATGACACCCAAACGTATGTTAGCTAGTGTTTAGGTCTAAATTACGCCCAAAACGTATGTTTCGGTAGAGTTTCGGACTGAAATACATCCAAAACGAATGTGTCGGTCTGAATTACACCCAAAGCGTATATGTCGGTAGGGTTTCGGTCTGAATGACACCCAAACGTATGTTAGCTAGTGTTTAGGTCTAAATTACGCCCAAAACGTATGTTTCGGTAGAGTTTCGGTCTGAAATACATCCAAAACGAATGTTAGCAAGTGTTTCGGTCTGCATTACACCCAAAGCGTATGGGTCGGTAGGGTTTCGATCTGAATGACACCCAAACGTATGTTAGTTAGTGGTTAGGTCTAAATTACGCCGAAAACGTATGTTTCGGTAGAGTTTCGGTCTGAAATACATCCAAAACGAATGTGTCTGTCTGAAATACATCCAAAACGAATGTGTCGGTCTGAATTACACCCAAAGCGTGTATGTCGGTAGGGTTTCGGTCTGAATGACACCCAAACGTATGTTAGTTAGTGTTTAGGTGTAAATTACGCCCAAAACGTATGTTTCGGTAGAGTTTCGGTCTGAAATACATCCGAAACGAATGTGTCGGTCTGAATTACACCAAAAGCGTATGTGTCGGTAGGGTTTCGGTCTGAATGACACTCAAACTATGTTAGCTAGTGTTTAGGTCTAAATTACGCCGAAAACGTATGTTTTGGTAGAGTTTCGGTCTGAAATACTTCCAAAACGAATGTTAGCAAGTGTTTCGGTCTGCATTACACCCAAAGCGTATGGGTCGGTAGGGTTTCGATCTGAATGACACCCAAACGTATGTTAGTTAGTGTTTAGGTCTAAATTACGCCGAAAACGTATGTTTCGGTAGAGTTTCGGTCTGAAATACATCCAAAACGAATGTGTCGGTCTGAATTACACCCAAAGCGTGTATGTCGGTAGGGTTTCGGTGTGAATGACACCCAAACGCATGTTAGCTAGTGTTCAGGTCTAAATTACGCCCAAAACGTATGTTTCGGCAGAGTTTCGGACTGAAATACATCCAAAACGAATGTGTCGCTCTGAATTACACCCAAAGCGTATGTGTCGGTAGGGTTTCGGTCTGAATGACACCCAAACGTATGTTAGCTAGTGTTTAGGTCTAAATTACGCCTGAAACGTATGTTTCGGTAGAGTTTCGGTTTGAAATACATCCAAAACGAATGTGTCGGTCTGAATGACACCCAAACGTATGCTAGCTAGTGTTTAGGTCTAAATATCGCACAAAACGTATGTTTCGTTAAAGTTTCGGTCTGAAATACATCCAAAACGAATGTGTCGGTCTGAATTATACCCAAAGCGTATGTGTCGGTAGGGTTTCGGTCTGAATGACACTCACACGTATGTTAGCTAGTGTTTAAGTCTAAATTACGCCCAAAACGTATGTTTCGGTAGAGTTTCAGTCTGAAATACATCCAAAACGAATGTGTTGGTCTGAATTACACCCAAAGCGTATGTGTCGGTAGAGTTTCCGTCTGAATGACACCCAAACATATGTTAGCTAGTGTTTAGGTCTAAATTACGCCCTAAACGTATGTTTCGGTCGAGTTTCGGTCTGAAATACATCCAAAACGAATGTGTCGGTCTGAATTACACCCAAAGCGTATGTGTCGTTAGGGTTTCGGTCTGAATGACACCCAAACGTATGTTAGCTAGTGTTTAGGTCTAAATTACGCCCGAAACGTATGTTTCGGTAGAGTTTCGGTTTGAAATACATCCAAAACGAATGTGTCGGTCTGAATGACACCCAAACGTATGCTAGCTAGTGTTTAGGTCTAAATATCGCACAAAACGTATGTTTCGTTAAAGTTTCGGTCTGAAATACATCCAAAACGAATGTGTCGGTCTGAACTATACCCAAAGCGTATGTGTCGGTAGGGTTTCGGTCTGAATAACACTCAAACGTATGTTAGCTAGTGCTTAGGTCTAAATTACGCCCAAAACGTATGTTTCGGTAGAGTTTCGGTCTGAAATACATCCAAAACGAATGTTAGCAAGTGTTTCGGTCTGCATTACACCCAAAGCGTATGGGTCGGTAGGGTTTCGATCTGAATGACACCCAAACGTATGTTAGTTAGTGTTTAGGTCTAAATTACGCCCAAAACGTATGTTTCGGTAGAGTTTCGGACTGAAATACACCCAAAACGAATGTGTCGGTCTGAATTACACCCAAAGCGTATGTGTCGGAAGGGTTTCGGTATGAATGACACCCAAACGTATGTTAGTTAGCGTTTAGGTCTAAATTACGCCCAAAACGTATGTTTCGGTAGAGTTTCGGACTGAAATACATCCAAAACGAATGTGTCGGTCTAAATTACACCCAAAGCGTATGTGTCGGTAGGGTTTCGGTCTGAATGACACCCAAACGTATGTTAGCTAGTGTTTAGGTCTAAATTACGCCCGAAACTTATGTTTCGGTAGAGTTTCGGTCTGAAATACATCCAAAACGAATGTGTCGGTCTGAATTACACCCGAAGCGTATGTGTCGGTGGGGTTTCCGTCTGAATGACACCCAAACGTATGTTAGCTCGTGTTTAGGTCTAAATTACGCCCAAAACGTATGTTTCGGTAGAGTGTCGGACTGAAATACATCCAAAACGAATGTGTCGGTCTGAATTACACCCAAATCGTATATGTCGGTAGGGTTTCGGTCTGAATGACACCCAAACGTATGTTAGCTAGTGTTTAGGTCTAAATTACGCCCAAAACGTATGTTTCGGTAGAGTTTCGGTCTGAAATACATCCAAAACGAATGTTAGCAAGTGTTTCGGTCTGCATTACACCCAAAGCGT
The DNA here is from genome assembly GCA_964019135.1 of Arenicola marina. Classification (NCBI taxonomy): domain Eukaryota; kingdom Metazoa; phylum Annelida; class Polychaeta; family Arenicolidae; genus Arenicola; species Arenicola marina. The sequence continues at coordinate 324,981 of CAXHSH010000001.1, forward strand.
ATGGGTCGGTAGGGTTTCGATCTGAATGACACCCAAACGTATGTTAGCTAGTGTTTAGGTCTAAATTACGCCCAAAACGTATGTTTCGGTAGAGTTTCGGTCTGAAATACATCCAAAACGGATGTTAGCAAGTGTTTGGGTCTGCATTACACCCAAAGCGTATGGGTCGGTAGGGTTTCGATCTGAATGACACCCAAACATATGTTAGCTAGTGTTTAGGTCTAAATTACGCCCAAAACGTATGTTTCGTTAGAGTTTCGGTCTGAAATACATCCAAAACGAATGTGTCCGTCTGAATTACACCCAAAGCGTGTATGTCGGTAGGGTTTCGGTCTGAATGACACAAAACGTATATGAGCTCGTGTTTAGGTCTAAATTACGCCGAAAACGTATGTTTCGGTAGAATTTCGGCCTGAAATACATCCAAAACGAATGTGTCAATCTGTATTACACTAAAAAAGCGTATGTGTCGGTAGGGTTTCGGTCTGAATGACACCCAAACGTATGTTAGCTAGCGTTTAGGTCTAAATTACGCCCAAAACGTATGTTTCGCTAGAGTTTCGGACTGAAATACATCCAAAACGAATGTGTCGGTCTGAATTACACCCAAAGCGTATGTCTCGGTAGGGTTTCGGTCTGAATGACACCCAAACGTATGTTAGCTAGTGTTTAGGTCTAAATTACGCCCGAAACGTATGTTTCGGTAGAGTTTCGGTCTGAAATACATCCAAAACGAATGTGTCGGTCTGAATTACACCCGAAGCGTATGTGTCGGTGGGCTTTCCGTCTGAATGACACCCAAACGTATGTTAGCTAGTGTTTAGGTCTAAATTATGCCCAAAACGTATGTTTCGGTAGAGTTTCGGACTGAAATACATCCAAAACGAATGTGTCGGTCTGAATTACACCGAAAGCGTATATGTCGGTAGGGTTTCGGTCTGAATGACACCCAAACGTATGTTAGTTAGTGTTTAGGTCTAAATTACGCCCAACACGTATGTTTCGGTAGAGTTTCGGTCTGAAATACATCCAAAACGAATGTGTCGGTCTGAAATACATCCAAAACGAATGTGTCGGTCTGAATTACACCCAAAGCGTGTATGTCGGTAGGGTTTCGGTCTGAATGACACCCAAACGTATGCTAGCTAGTGTTTAGGTCTAAATTACGCCCAAAACGTATGTTTCGGTAGAGTTTCACCCAAAGCGTATATATCGGCAGGGTTTCGGTCTGAATGACACCCAAACGTATGTTACCTAGTGTTTAGGTCTAAATTACGCCCAAAACGTATGTTTCGGTAGAGTTTCGGACTGAAATACATCCGAAACGAATGCGTCGGTCTGAATTACACCCAAAGCGTATATGTCGGTAGGGTTTCGGTCTGAATGACACCCAAACGTATGTTAGCTAGTGTTTAGGTCTCAATTACGCCCAAAACGTATGTTTCGGTAGAGTTTCGGTCTGAAATACATTCAAAACGAATGTGTCGGTCTGAATTACACCCGAAGCGTATGTGTCGGTGGGGTTTCCGTCTGAATGACACCCAAACGTATGTTAGCTAGTGTTTAGGTCTAAATTACGCCCAAAACGTATGTTTCGGTAGAGTTTCGGACTGAAATACATCCAAAACGAATGTGTCGGTCTGAATTACACCCAAAGCGTATATGTCGGTAGGGTTTCGGTCTGAATGACACCCAAACGTATGTTAGCTAGTGTTTAGGTCTAAATTACGCCCAAAACGTATGTTTCGGTAGAGTTTCGGTCTGAAATACATCCAAAACGAATGTTAGCAAGTGTTTCGGTCTGCATTACACCCAAAGCGTATGGGTCGGTAGGGTTTCGATCTGAATGACACCCAAACGTATGTTAGTTAGTGGTTAGGTCTAAATTACGCCGAAAACGTATTTTTCGGTGGAGTTTCGGTCTGAAATACATCCAAAACGAATGTGTCTGTCTGAAATACATCCAAAACGAATGTGTCGGTCTGAATTACACCCAAAGCGTGTATGTCGGTAGGGTTTCGGTCTGAATGACACCCAAACGTATGTTAGCTAGTGTTTAGGTCTAAATTACGCCCAAAACGTATGTTTCGGTAGAGTTTCGGCCTGAAATACATCGCAAACGAATGTGTCAATCTGTATTACTCTAAAAAAGCGTATGTGTCGGTAGGGTTTCGGTCTGAATGACACCCAAACGTATGTTAGCTAGTGTTTAGGTCTAAATTACGCCCAAAACGTATATTTCGGTAGAGTTTCGGACTGAAATACATCCAAAACGAATGTGTCGGTCTGAATTACACCCAAAGCGTATATGTCGGTAGGGCTTCGGTCTGAATGACACCCAAACGTATGTTAGCTAGTGTTTAGGTCTAAATTACGCCCAAAACGTATGTTTCGGTAGAGTTTTGGTCTGAAATACATCCAAAACGAATGTTAGCAAGTGTTTCGGTCTGCATTACACCCAAAGCGTATGGGTCGGTAGGGTTTCGATCTGAATGACACCCAAACGTATGTTAGTTAGTGTTTAGGTCTAAATTACGCCGAAAACGTATGTTTCGGTAGAGTTTCGGTCTGAAATACATCCAAAACGAATGTGTCGGTCTGAAATACATTCAAAACGAATGTGTCGGTCTGAATTACACCCAAAGCGTGCATGTCGGTAGGGTTTCGGTCTGAAATACATCGCAAACGAATGTGTCAATCTGTATTACTCTAACAAAGCGTATGTGTCGGTAGGGTTTCGGTCTGAATGACACCCAAACGTATGTTAGCTAGTGTTTAGGTCTAAATTACGCCCAAAGCGTATGTTTCGGTAGAGTTTCGGACTGAAATACATCCAAAACGAATGTGTCGGTCTGAATTACACCCAAAGCGTATGTGTCGGTAGGGTTTCGGTCTGAATGACACCCAAACGTATGTTAGCTAGTGTTTAGGTCTCAATTACGCCCAAAACTATGTTTCGGTAGAGTTTCGGTCTGAAATACATCCAAAACGAATCTGTCGGTCTGAATTACACCCAAAGCGTATGTGTCGGTAGGGTTTCGGTCTGAATGACGCCCAAACGTATGTTAGCTAGTGTTTAGGTCTAAATTACGCCGAAAACGTATGTTTCGGTAGAGTTTCGGTCTGAAATACATCCAAAACGAATGTTAGCAGGTGTTTCGGTCTGCATTACACCCAAAGCGTATGGGTCGGTTGGGTTTCGATCTGAATGACACCCAAACGTATGTTAGTTAGTGTTTAGGTCTAAATTACGCCCAAAACGTATGTTTCGGTAGAGTTTCGGTCTGAAATACATCCGAAACGAATGTGTCGGTCTGAATTACACCAAAAGCGTATGTGTCGGTAGGGTTTCGGTTTGAATGACACTCAAACGTATGTTAGCTAGTGTTTAGGTCAAAATTACGCCGAAAACGTATGTTTCGGTAGAGTTTCGGTCTGAAATACATCCAAAACGAATGTTAGCAAGTGTTTCGGTCTGCATTACACCCAAAGCGTATGGTTCGGTAGGGTTTCGATCTGCATGACACCCAAACGTATGTTAGTTAGTGTTTAGGTCTAAATTACACCGAAAAAGTATGTTTCGGTAGAGTTTCGGTCTGAAATACATCCAAAACGAATGTGTCGGTCTGAATTACACCCAAAGCGTATGTGTCGGTAGGGTTTCGGTCTGAATGACACCCAAACGTATGTTAGCTAGTGTTTAGGTCAAAATTACGCCCAAAACGTATGTTTCGGTAGAGTTCCGGTCGGAAATACATCCAAAACGAATGTGTCCGTCTGAATTACACCCAAAGCGTGTATGTCGGTAGGGTTTCGGTCTGAATGACGCCCAAACGCATGTTAGCTAGTGTTTAGATCTAAATTACGCCCAAAACGTATGTTTCGGTAGAGTTTCGGACTGAAATACATCCAAAACGAATGTGTCGGTCTGAATGACACCCAAACGTATGTTAGCTAGTGTTTAGGTCTAAATTACGCCCAAAACGAATGTTTCGTTAAAGTTTCGGTCTGAAATACATCCAAAACAAATGTGTCGGTCTGAATTACACCCAAAGCGTATGTGTCGGTACTGTTTCGGTCTGAATGACACTCAAACGTATGTTAGCTAGTGTTTAGGTCTAAATTACGCCCAAAACGTATGTTTCGGTAGACTTTCGGTCTGAAATACATCCAAAACGAATGTGTCGGTCTGAATTACACCCAAAGCGTATGTGTCGGTAGGGTTTTGGTCTGAATGACACTCAAACGTATGTTAGCTAGTGTTTAGGTCTAAATTACGCCGAAAACGTATGTTTCGGTAGAGTTTCGGTCTGAAATACATCCAAAACGAATGTTAGCAAGTGTTTCGGTCTGCATTACACCCAAAGCGTATGGTTCGGTAGGGTTTCGATCTGAATATCACCCAAACGTATGTTAGTTAGTGTTTAGGTCTAAATTACACCGAAAACGTATGTTTCGGTAGAGTTTCGGTCTGAAATACATCCAAAATGAATGTGTCGGTCTGAATTACACCCAAAGCGTATGTGTCGGTAGGGTTTCGGTCTGAATGACACCCAAACGTATGTTAGCTAGTGTTTAGGTCACAATTACGCCCAAAGCGTATGTTTCGGTAGAGTTTCGGAATGAAATACATCCAAAACGAATGTGTCGGTCTGAATTACACCCAAAGCGTATGTGCCGGTAGGGTTTCCGTCTGAATGACACCCAAACGTATGTTAGCTAGAGTTTAGGTCTAAATTACGCCCAAAACGTATGTTTCGGTAGAGTTTCACCCAAAGCGTATATATCGGCAGGGTTTCGGTCTGAATGACACCCAAACGTATGTTAGCTAGTGTTTAGGTCTAAATTACGCCCAAAACGTATGTTTCGGTAGAGTTTCGGACTGAAATACATCCAAAACGAATGCGTCGGTCTGAATTACACCCAAAGCGTATATGTCGGTAGGGTTTCGGTCTGAATGACACCCAAACGTATGTTAGCTAGTGTTTAGGTCTAAATTACGCCGAAAACGTATGTTTCGGTAGAGTTTCGGTCTGAAATACATCCAAAACGAATGTGTCGGTCTGAATTACACCCGAAGCGTATGTGTCGGTGGGGTTTCCGTCTGAATGACACCCAAACGTATGTTAGCTAGTGTTTAGGTCTAAATTACGCCCAAAACGTATGTTTCGGTAGAGTTTCGGTCTGAAATACATCCAAAACGAATGTGTCGGTCTGAATTACACCCAAAGCGTATGTGTCGGTAGGGTTTTGGTCTGAATGACACTCAAACGTATGTTAGCTAGTGTTTAGGTCTAAATTACGCCGAAAACGTATGTTTCGGTAGAGTTTCGGTCTGAAATACATCCAAAACGAATGTTAGCAAGTGTTTCGGTCTGCATTACACCCAAAGCGTATGGTTCGGTAGGGTTTCGATCTGAATATCACCCAAACGTATGTTAGTTAGTGTTTAGGTCTAAATTACACCGAAAACGTATGTTTCGGTAGAGTTTCGGTCTGAAATACATCCAAAATGAATGTGTCGGTCTGAATTACACCCAAAGCGTATGTGTCGGTAGGGTTTCGGTCTGAATGACACCCAAACGTATGTTAGCTAGTGTTTAGGTCACAATTACGCCCAAAGCGTATGTTTCGGTAGAGTTTCGGAATGAAATACATCCAAAACGAATGTGTCGGTCTGAATTACACCCAAAGCGTATGTGCCGGTAGGGTTTCCGTCTGAATGACACCCAAACGTATGTTAGCTAGAGTTTAGGTCTAAATTACGCCCAAAACGTATGTTTCGGTAGAGTTTCACCCAAAGCGTATATATCGGCAGGGTTTCGGTCTGAATGACACCCAAACGTATGTTAGCTAGTGTTTAGGTCTAAATTACGCCCAAAACGTATGTTTCGGTAGAGTTTCGGACTGAAATACATCCAAAACGAATGCGTCGGTCTGAATTACACCCAAAGCGTATATGTCGGTAGGGTTTCGGTCTGAATGACACCCAAACGTATGTTAGCTAGTGTTTAGGTCTAAATTACGCCGAAAACGTATGTTTCGGTAGAGTTTCGGTCTGAAATACATCCAAAACGAATGTGTCGGTCTGAATTACACCCGAAGCGTATGTGTCGGTGGGGTTTCCGTCTGAATGACACCCAAACGTATGTTAGCTAGTGTTTAGGTCTAAATTACGCCCAAAACGTATGTTTCGGTAGAGTTTCGGACTGAAATACATCCAAAACGAATGTGTCGGTCTGAATTACACCCAAAGCGTATATGTCGGTAGGGTTTCGGTCTGAATGACACCCAAACGTATGTTAGCTAGTGTTTAGGTCTAAATTACGCCCAAAACGTATGTTTCGGTAGAGTTTCGGTCTGAAATACATCCAAAACGAATGTTAGCAAGTGTTTCGGTCTGCATTACACCCAAAGCGTATGGGTCGGTAGGGTTTCGATCTGAATGACACCCAAACGTATGTTAGTTAGTGTTTAGGTCTAAATTACGCCGAAAACGTATGTTTCGGTAGAGTTTCGGTCTGAAATACATCCAAAACGAATGTGTCGGTCTGAAATACATCCAAAACGAATGTGTCGGTCTGAATTACACCCAAAGCGTGTATGTCGGTAGGGTTTCGGTCTGAATGACACCCAAACGTATGCTAGCTAGTGTTTAGGTCTAAATTACGCCCAAAACGTATGTTTCGGTAGAGTTTCACCCAAAGCGTATATATCGGCAGGGTTTCGGTCTGAATGACACCCAAACGTATGTTAGCTAGTGTTTAGGTCTAAATTACGCCCAAAACGTATGTTTCGGTAGAGTTTCGGACTGAAATACATCCGAAACGAATGCGTCGGTCTGAATTACACCCAAAGCGTATATGTCGGTAGGGTTTCGGTCTGAATGACACCCAAACGTATGTTAGCTAGTGTTTAGGTCTCAATTACGCCCAAAACGTATGTTTCGGTAGAGTTTCGGTCTGAAATACATTCAAAACGAATGTGTCGGTCTGAATTACACCCGAAGCGTATGTGTCGGTGGGGTTTCCGTCTGAATGACACCCAAACGTATGTTAGCTAGTGTTTAGGTCTAAATTACGCCCAAAACGTATGTTTCGGTAGAGTTTCGGACTGAAATACATCCAAAACGAATGTGTCGGTCTGAATTACACCCAAAGCGTATATGTCGGTAGGGTTTCGGTCTGAATGACACCCAAACGTATGTTAGCTAGTGTTTAGGTCTAAATTACGCCCAAAACGTATGTTTCGGTAGAGTTTCGGTCTGAAATACATCCAAAACGAATGTTAGCAAGTGTTTCGGTCTGCATTACACCCAAAGCGTATGGGTCGGTAGGGTTTCGATCTGAATGACACCCAAACGTATGTTAGTTAGTGGTTAGGTCTAAATTACGCCGAAAACGTATGTTTCGGTGGAGTTTCGGTCTGAAATACATCCAAAACGAATGTGTCTGTCTGAAATACATCCAAAACGAATGTGTCGGTCTGAATTACACCCAAAGCGTGTATGTCGGTAGGGTTTCGGTCTGAATGACACCCAAACGTATGTTAGCTAGTGTTTAGGTCTAAATTACGCCCAAAACGTATGTTTCGGTAGAGTTTCGGCCTGAAATACATCGCAAACGAATGTGTCAATCTGTATTACTCTAAAAAAGCGTATGTGTCGGTAGGGTTTCGGTCTGAATGACACCCAAACGTATGTTAGCTAGTGTTTAGGTCTAAATTACGCCCAAAACGTATATTTCGGTAGAGTTTCGGACTGAAATACATCCAAAACGAATGTGTCGGTCTGAATTACACCCAAAGCGTATATGTCGGTAGGGCTTCGGTCTGAATGACACCCAAACGTATGTTAGCTAGTGTTTAGGTCTAAATTACGCCCAAAACGTATGTTTCGGTAGAGTTTTGGTCTGAAATACATCCAAAACGAATGTTAGCAAGTGTTTCGGTCTGCATTACACCCAAAGCGTATGGGTCGGTAGGGTTTCGATCTGAATGACACCCAAACGTATGTTAGTTAGTGTTTAGGTCTAAATTACGCCGAAAACGTATGTTTCGGTAGAGTTTCGGTCTGAAATACATCCAAAACGAATGTGTCGGTCTGAAATACATTCAAAACGAATGTGTCGGTCTGAATTACACCCAAAGCGTGCATGTCGGTAGGGTTTCGGTCTGAAATACATCGCAAACGAATGTGTCAATCTGTATTACTCTAACAAAGCGTATGTGTCGGTAGGGTTTCGGTCTGAATGACACCCAAACGTATGTTAGCTAGTGTTTAGGTCTAAATTACGCCCAAAGCGTATGTTTCGGTAGAGTTTCGGACTGAAATACATCCAAAACGAATGTGTCGGTCTGAATTACACCCAAAGCGTATGTGTCGGTAGGGTTTCGGTCTGAATGACACCCAAACGTATGTTAGCTAGTGTTTAGGTCTCAATTACGCCCAAAACTATGTTTCGGTAGAGTTTCGGTCTGAAATACATCCAAAACGAATCTGTCGGTCTGAATTACACCCAAAGCGTATGTGTCGGTAGGGTTTCGGTCTGAATGACGCCCAAACGTATGTTAGCTAGTGTTTAGGTCTAAATTACGCCGAAAACGTATGTTTCGGTAGAGTTTCGGTCTGAAATACATCCAAAACGAATGTTAGCAGGTGTTTCGGTCTGCATTACACCCAAAGCGTATGGGTCGGTTGGGTTTCGATCTGAATGACACCCAAACGTATGTTAGTTAGTGTTTAGGTCTAAATTACGCCCAAAACGTATGTTTCGGTAGAGTTTCGGTCTGAAATACATCCGAAACGAATGTGTCGGTCTGAATTACACCAAAAGCGTATGTGTCGGTGGGGTTTCCGTCTGAATGACACCCAAACGTATGTTAGCTAGTGTTTAGGTCTAAATTACGCCCAAAACGTATGTTTCGGTAGAGTTTCGGACTGAAATACATCCAAAACGAATGTGTCGGTCTGAATTACACCCAAAGCGTATATGTCGGTAGGGTTTCGGTCTGAATGACACCCAAACGTATGTTAGCTAGTGTTTAGGTCTAAATTACGCCCAAAACGTATGTTTCGGTAGAGTTTCGGTCTGAAATACATCCAAAACGAATGTTAGCAAGTGTTTCGGTCTGCATTACACCCAAAGCGTATGGGTCGGTAGGGTTTCGATCTGAATGACACCCAAACGTATGTTAGTTAGTGGTTAGGTCTAAATTACGCCGAAAACGTATGTTTCGGTGGAGTTTCGGTCTGAAATACATCCAAAACGAATGTGTCTGTCTGAAATACATCCAAAACGAATGTGTCGGTCTGAATTACACCCAAAGCGTGTATGTCGGTAGGGTTTCGGTCTGAATGACACCCAAACGTATGTTAGCTAGTGTTTAGGTCTAAATTACGCCCAAAACGTATGTTTCGGTAGAGTTTCGGCCTGAAATACATCGCAAACGAATGTGTCAATCTGTATTACTCTAAAAAAGCGTATGTGTCGGTAGGGTTTCGGTCTGAATGACACCCAAACGTATGTTAGCTAGTGTTTAGGTCTAAATTACGCCCAAAACGTATATTTCGGTAGAGTTTCGGACTGAAATACATCCAAAACGAATGTGTCGGTCTGAATTACACCCAAAGCGTATATGTCGGTAGGGCTTCGGTCTGAATGACACCCAAACGTATGTTAGCTAGTGTTTAGGTCTAAATTACGCCCAAAACGTATGTTTCGGTAGAGTTTTGGTCTGAAATACATCCAAAACGAATGTTAGCAAGTGTTTCGGTCTGCATTACACCCAAAGCGTATGGGTCGGTAGGGTTTCGATCTGAATGACACCCAAACGTATGTTAGTTAGTGTTTAGGTCTAAATTACGCCGAAAACGTATGTTTCGGTAGAGTTTCGGTCTGAAATACATCCAAAACGAATGTGTCGGTCTGAAATACATTCAAAACGAATGTGTCGGTCTGAATTACACCCAAAGCGTGCATGTCGGTAGGGTTTCGGTCTGAAATACATCGCAAACGAATGTGTCAATCTGTATTACTCTAACAAAGCGTATGTGTCGGTAGGGTTTCGGTCTGAATGACACCCAAACGTATGTTAGCTAGTGTTTAGGTCTAAATTACGCCCAAAGCGTATGTTTCGGTAGAGTTTCGGACTGAAATACATCCAAAACGAATGTGTCGGTCTGAATTACACCCAAAGCGTATGTGTCGGTAGGGTTTCGGTCTGAATGACACCCAAACGTATGTTAGCTAGTGTTTAGGTCTCAATTACGCCCAAAACTATGTTTCGGTAGAGTTTCGGTCTGAAATACATCCAAAACGAATCTGTCGGTCTGAATTACACCCAAAGCGTATGTGTCGGTAGGGTTTCGGTCTGAATGACGCCCAAACGTATGTTAGCTAGTGTTTAGGTCTAAATTACGCCGAAAACGTATGTTTCGGTAGAGTTTCGGTCTGAAATACATCCAAAACGAATGTTAGCAGGTGTTTCGGTCTGCATTACACCCAAAGCGTATGGGTCGGTTGGGTTTCGATCTGAATGACACCCAAACGTATGTTAGTTAGTGTTTAGGTCTAAATTACGCCCAAAACGTATGTTTCGGTAGAGTTTCGGTCTGAAATACATCCGAAACGAATGTGTCGGTCTGAATTACACCAAAAGCGTATGTGTCGGTAGGGTTTCGGTTTGAATGACACTCAAACGTATGTTAGCTAGTGTTTAGGTCAAAATTACGCCGAAAACGTATGTTTCGGTAGAGTTTCGGTCTGAAATACATCCAAAACGAATGTTAGCAAGTGTTTCGGTCTGCATTACACCCAAAGCGTATGGTTCGGTAGGGTTTCGATCTGCATGACACCCAAACGTATGTTAGTTAGTGTTTAGGTCTAAATTACACCGAAAAAGTATGTTTCGGTAGAGTTTCGGTCTGAAATACATCCAAAACGAATGTGTCGGTCTGAATTACACCCAAAGCGTATGTGTCGGTAGGGTTTCGGTCTGAATGACACCCAAACGTATGTTAGCTAGTGTTTAGGTCAAAATTACGCCCAAAACGTATGTTTCGGTAGAGTTCCGGTCGGAAATACATCCAAAACGAATGTGTCGGTCTGAATTACACCCAAAGCGTGTATGTCGGTAGGGTTTCGGTCTGAATGACGCCCAAACGCATGTTAGCTAGTGTTTAGATCTAAATTACGCCCAAAACGTATGTTTCGGTAGAGTTTCGGACTGAAATACATCCAAAACGAATGTGTCGGTCTGAATGACACCCAAACGTATGTTAGCTAGTGTTTAGGTCTAAATTACGCCCAAAACGAATGTTTCGTTAAAGTTTCGGTCTGAAATACATCCAAAACAAATGTGTCGGTCTGAATTACACCCAAAGCGTATGTGTCGGTACTGTTTCGGTCTGAATGACACTCAAACGTATGTTAGCTAGTGTTTAGGTCTAAATTACGCCCAAAACGTATGTTTCGGTAGACTTTCGGTCTGAAATACATCCAAAACGAATGTGTCGGTCTGAATTACACCCAAAGCGTATGTGTCGGTAGGGTTTTGGTCTGAATGACACTCAAACGTATGTTAGCTAGTGTTTAGGTCTAAATTACGCCGAAAACGTATGTTTCGGTAGAGTTTCGGTCTGAAATACATCCAAAACGAATGTTAGCAAGTGTTTCGGTCTGCATTACACCCAAAGCGTATGGTTCGGTAGGGTTTCGATCTGAATATCACCCAAACGTATGTTAGTTAGTGTTTAGGTCTAAATTACACCGAAAACGTATGTTTCGGTAGAGTTTCGGTCTGAAATACATCCAAAATGAATGTGTCGGTCTGAATTACACCCAAAGCGTATGTGTCGGTAGGGTTTCGGTCTGAATGACACCCAAACGTATGTTAGCTAGTGTTTAGGTCACAATTACGCCCAAAGCGTATGTTTCGGTAGAGTTTCGGAATGAAATACATCCAAAACGAATGTGTCGGTCTGAATTACACCCAAAGCGTATGTGCCGGTAGGGTTTCCGTCTGAATGACACCCAAACGTATGTTAGCTAGAGTTTAGGTCTAAATTACGCCCAAAACGTATGTTTCGGTAGAGTTTCACCCAAAGCGTATATATCGGCAGGGTTTCGGTCTGAATGACACCCAAACGTATGTTAGCTAGTGTTTAGGTCTAAATTACGCCCAAAACGTATGTTTCGGTAGAGTTTCGGACTGAAATACATCCAAAACGAATGCGTCGGTCTGAATTACACCCAAAGCGTATATGTCGGTAGGGTTTCGGTCTGAATGACACCCAAACGTATGTTAGCTAGTGTTTAGGTCTAAATTACGCCGAAAACGTATGTTTCGGTAGAGTTTCGGTCTGAAATACATCCAAAACGAATGTGTCGGTCTGAATTACACCCGAAGCGTATGTGTCGGTGGGGTTTCCGTCTGAATGACACCCAAACGTATGTTAGCTAGTGTTTAGGTCTAAATTACGCCCAAAACGTATGTTTCGGTAGAGTTTCGGTCTGAAATACATCCAAAACGAATGTGTCGGTCTGAATTACACCCAAAGCGTATGTGTCGGTAGGGTTTTGGTCTGAATGACACTCAAACGTATGTTAGCTAGTGTTTAGGTCTAAATTACGCCGAAAACGTATGTTTCGGTAGAGTTTCGGTCTGAAATACATCCAAAACGAATGTTAGCAAGTGTTTCGGTCTGCATTACACCCAAAGCGTATGGTTCGGTAGGGTTTCGATCTGAATATCACCCAAACGTATGTTAGTTAGTGTTTAGGTCTAAATTACACCGAAAACGTATGTTTCGGTAGAGTTTCGGTCTGAAATACATCCAAAATGAATGTGTCGGTCTGAATTACACCCAAAGCGTATGTGTCGGTAGGGTTTCGGTCTGAATGACACCCAAACGTATGTTAGCTAGTGTTTAGGTCACAATTACGCCCAAAGCGTATGTTTCGGTAGAGTTTCGGAATGAAATACATCCAAAACGAATGTGTCGGTCTGAATTACACCCAAAGCGTATGTGCCGGTAGGGTTTCCGTCTGAATGACACCCAAACGTATGTTAGCTAGAGTTTAGGTCTAAATTACGCCCAAAACGTATGTTTCGGTAGAGTTTCACCCAAAGCGTATATATCGGCAGGGTTTCGGTCTGAATGACACCCAAACGTATGTTAGCTAGTGTTTAGGTCTAAATTACGCCCAAAACGTATGTTTCGGTAGAGTTTCGGACTGAAATACATCCAAAACGAATGCGTCGGTCTGAATTACACCCAAAGCGTATATGTCGGTAGGGTTTCGGTCTGAATGACACCCAAACGTATGTTAGCTAGTGTTTAGGTCTAAATTACGCCGAAAACGTATGTTTCGGTAGAGTTTCGGTCTGAAATACATCCAAAACGAATGTGTCGGTCTGAATTACACCCGAAGCGTATGTGTCGGTGGGGTTTCCGTCTGAATGACACCCAAACGTATGTTAGCTAGTGTTTAGGTCTAAATTACGCCCAAAACGTATGTTTCGGTAGAGTTTCGGACTGAAATACATCCAAAACGAATGTGTCGGTCTGAATTACACCCAAAGCGTATATGTCGGTAGGGTTTCGGTCTGAATGACACCCAAACGTATGTTAGCTAGTGTTTAGGTCTAAATTACGCCCAAAACGTATGTTTCGGTAGAGTTTCGGTCTGAAATACATCCAAAACGAATGTTAGCAAGTGTTTCGGTCTGCATTACACCCAAAGCGTATGGGTCGGTAGGGTTTCGATCTGAATGACACCCAAACGTATGTTAGTTAGTGTTTAGGTCTAAATTACGCCGAAAACGTATGTTTCGGTAGAGTTTCGGTCTGAAATACATCCAAAACGAATGTGTCGGTCTGAAATACATCCAAAACGAATGTGTCGGTCTGAATTACACCCAAAGCGTGTATGTCGGTAGGGTTTCGGTCTGAATGACACCCAAACGTATGTTAGCTAGTGTTTAGATCTAAATTACGCCCAAAACGTATGTTTCGGTAGAGTTTCGGCCTGAAATACATCGCAAACGAATGTGTCAATCTGTATTACTCTAAAAAAGCGTATGTGTCGGTAGGGTTTCGGTCTGAATGACACCCAAACGTATGTTAGCTTGTGTTTAGGTCTAAATTACGCCCAAAACGTATATTTCGGTAGAGTTTCGGACTGAAATACATCCAAAACGAATGTGTCGGTCTGAATTACACCCAAAGCGTATATGTCGGTAGGGCTTCGGTCTGAATGACAACCAAACGTATGTTAGCTAGTGTTTAGGTCTAAATTACGCCCAAAACGTATGTTTCGGTAGAGTTTCGGTCTGAAATACATCCAAAACGAATGTTAGCAAGTGTTTCGGTCTGCATTACACCCAAAGCGTATGGGTCGGTAGGGTTTCGATCTGAATGACACCCAAACGTATGTTAGTTAGTGTTTAGGTCTAAATTACGCCGAAAACGTATGTTTCGGTAGAGTTTCGGTCTGAAATACATCCAAAACGAATGTGTCGGTCTGAAATACATCCAAAACGAATGTGTCGGTCTGAATTACACCAAAAGCGTATGTGTCGGTAGGGTTTTGGTCTGAATGACACTCAAACGTATGTTAGCTAGTGTTTAGGTCTAAATTACGCCGAAAACGTATGTTTCGGTAGAGTTTCGGTCTGAAATACATCCAAAACGAATGTTAGCAAGTGTTTCGGTCTGCATTACACCCAAAGCGTATGGGTCGGTAGGGTTTCGATCTGAATGACACCCAAACGTATGTTAGTTAGTGTTTAGGCCTAAATTACGCCCAAAACGTATGTTTCAGTAGAATTTCGGTCTGAAATACATCCAAAACGAATGTGTCGGTCTGAATTACACCCAAAGCGTATATGTCGGTAGGGTTTCGGTGTGAATGACACCCAAACGTAGGTTAGCTAGTGTTTAGGTCTAAATTACGCCCAACACTTATGTTTCGGTAGAGTTTCGGTTTGAAATACATCCAAAACGAATGTGTCGGTCTGAATGACACCCAAACGTATGTTAGCTAGTGTTTGGGTCTAAATTACGCCCAAAACCTATGTTTCGTAACAGTTCCGGTCGGAAATACATCCAAAACGAATGTGTCGGTCCCAATTAGACCCAAAGCGTGTATGTCGGTAAGGTTTCGGTCTGAATGACACCCAAACGCATGTTAGCTAGTGTTTAGGTCTAAATTACGCCCAAAACGTATGTTTCGGTAGAGTTTCGGTCTGAAATACATCCAAAACGAATGTTAGCAAGTGTTTCGGTCTGCATTACACCCAAAGCGTATGGGTCGGTAGGGTTTCGATCTGAATGACACCCAAACGTAGGTTAGCTAGTGTTTAGGTCTGAATTACGCCCAACACTTATGTTTCGGTAGAGTTTCGGTTTGAAATACATCCAAAACGAATGTGTCGGTCTGAATGACACCCAAACGTATGTTAGCTAGTGTTTAGGTCTAAATTACGCCCAAAACCTATGTTTCGTAAAAGTTTCGGTCTGAAATACATCCAAAACGAATGTGTCGGTCTGAATTACACCAAAAGCGTATGTGCCGGTAGGGTTTCGGTCTGAATGACACCCAAACGTATGTGAGCTAGTGTTTAGGTCTAAATTATGCCCAAAACGTATGTTTCGGTAGAGTTTCGGTCTGAAATACATCCAAAACGAATGTGTCGGTCTGAATTACACCCAAATCGTATGTGTCGGTACTGTTTCGGTCTGAATGACACCCAAACGTATGTTAGCTATTGTTTAGGTCTAAATTACGCCGAAAACGTATGTTTCGGTAGAGTTTCGGTCTGAAATACATCCAAAACGAATGTTAGCCAGTGTTTCGGTCTGCGTTACACCCAAAGCGTATGGGTCGGTAGGGTTTCGATCTGAATGACACCCAAACGCATGTTAGCTATGGTTTAGGTCTAAATTACGCCCAAAACGTATGTTTCGGTAGAGTTTCGGACTGAAATACATCCAAAACGAATGTGTCGGTCTGAATTACACCGAAAGCGTATGTGTCGGTAGGGTTTCGGTCTGAATGACACCCTAACGTATGTTAGCTAGTGTTTCGGTCTAAATTACGCCCGAAACGTATGTTTTGGTAGAGTTTCGGTTTGAAATACATCCAAAACGAATGTGTCAGTCTGAATGACACCCAAACGTATGTTAGCTAGTGTTTAGGTCTAAATTACGCCCAAAACGTATGTTTCGGTAGAGTTTCGGTTTGAAATACATCCAAAACGAATGTGTCAGTCTGAATGACACCCAAACGTATGTTAGCTTGTGTTTAGGTCTAAATTACGCCCAAAACGTATGTTTCGGTAGAGTTTCGGTCTGAAATACATCCAAAACGAATGTGTCGGTCTAAATTACACCAAAAGCGTATGTGTCGGTAGGGTTTCGGTCTGAATGACACTCAAACGTATGTTAGCTAGTGTTTAGGTCTAAATTACGCCGAAAACGTATGTTTCGGTAGAGTTTCGGTATGAAATACATCCAAAACGAATGTTAGCAAGTGTTTCGGTCTGCATTACACCCAAAGCGTATGGGTCGGTAGGGTTTCGATCTGAATGACACCCAAACGTATGTTAGTTAGTGTTTAGGTCTAAATTACGCCGAAAACGTATGTTTCGGTAGAGTTTCGGTCTGAAATACATCCAAAACGAATGTGTCGGTCTGAATTACACCCAAAGCGTATGTGTCGGTAGGGTTTCGGTCTGAATGACACCAAAACGTATATGAGCTAGTGTTTAGGTGTAAATTACGCCGAAAACGTATGTTTCGGTAGAATTTCGGCCTGAAATACATCCAAAACGAATGTGTCGGTCTGAATTACACCCGAAGCGTATGTGTCGGTGGGGTTTCCGTCTGAATGACACCCAAACGCATGTTAGCTAGTGTTTAGGTCTAAATTACGCCCAAAACGTATGTTTCCGTTGAGTTTCGGTCTGAAATACATCCAAAACGAATGTGTCGGTCTGAATTATACCCAAAGCGTATATGTCGGTAGGGTTTCGGTCTGAATGACACCCAAACGCATGTTAGCTAGTGTTTAGGTCTAAATTACGCCCAAAACGTATGTTTCGGTAGAGTTTCGGACTGAAATACATCCAAAACGAATGTGTCGGTCTGAATGACACCCAAACGTATGTTAGCTAGTGTTTAGGTCTAAATTACGCCCAAAACGTATGTTTCAGTAGAATTTCGGTCTGAAATACATCCAAAACGAATGTGTCGGTCTGAATTACACCCAAAGCGTATATGTCGGTAGGGTTTCGGTGTGAATGACACCCAAACGTAGGTTAGCTAGTGTTTAGGTCTAAATTACGCCCAACACTTATGTTTCGGTAGAGTTTCGGTTTGAAATACATCCAAAACGAATGTGTCGGTCTGAATGACACCCAAACGTATGTTAGCTAGTGTTTGGGTCTAAATTACGCCCAAAACCTATGTTTCGTAACAGTTTCGGTCTGAAATACATCCAAAACGAATGTGTCGGTCTGAATTACACCCAAAGCGTATGTGCCCTGTAGGGTTTCGGTCTGAATGACACCCAAACGTATGTGAGCTAGTGTTTAGGTCTAAATTCCGCCGAAAACGTATGTTTTGGTAGAGTTTCGGTCTGAAATACATCCAAAACGAATGTTAGCAAGTGTTTCGGTCTGCATTACACCCAAAGCGTATGGTTCGGTAGGGTTTCGATCTGAATATCACCCAAACGTATGTTAGTTAGTGTTTAGGTCAAAATTACGCCCAAAACGTATGTTTCGGTAGAGTTCCGGTCAGAAATACATCCAAAACGAATGTGTCGGTCCCAATTAGACCCAAAGCGTGTATGTCGGTAAGGTTTCGGTCTGAATGACACCCAAACGCATGTTAGCTAGTGTTTAGGTCTAAATTACGCCCAAAACGTATGTTTCGGTAGAGTTTCGGTCTGAAATACATCCAAAACGAATGTTAGCAAGTGTTTCGGTCTGCATTACACCCAAAGCGTATGGGTCGGTAGGGTTTCGATCTGAATGACACCCAAACGTAGGTTAGCTAGTGTTTAGGTCTGAATTACGCCCAACACTTATGTTTCGGTAGAGTTTCGGTTTGAAATACATCCAAAACGAATGTGTCGGTCTGAATGACACCCAAACGTATGTTAGCTAGTGTTTAGGTCTAAATTACGCCCAAAACCTATGTTTCGTAAAAGTTTCGGTCTGAAATACATCCAAAACGAATGTGTCGGTCTGAATTACACCAAAAGCGTATGTGCCGGTAGGGTTTCGGTCTGAATGACACCCAAACGTATGTGAGCTAGTGTTTAGGTCTAAATTATGCCCAAAATGTATGTTTCGGTAGAGTTTCGGTCTGAAATACATCCAAAACGAATGTGTCGGTCTGAATTACACCCAAATCGTATGTGTCGGTACTGTTTCGGTCTGAATGACACCCAAACGTATGTTAGCTATTGTTTAGGTCTAAATTACGCCGAAAACGTATGTTTCGGTAGAGTTTCGGTCTGAAATACATCCAAAACGAATGTTAGCAAGTGTTTCGGTCTGCGTTACACCCAAAGCGTATGGGTCGGTAGGGTTTCGATCTGAATGACACCCAAACGCATGTTAGCTATGGTTTAGGTCTAAATTACGCCCAAAACGTATGTTTCGGTAGAGTTTCGGACTGAAATACATCCAAAACGAATGTGTCGGTCTGAATTACACCCAAAGCGTATGTGTCGGTAGGGTTTCGGTCTGAATGACACCCTAACGTATGTTAGCTAGTGTTTCGGTCTAAATTACGCCCGAAACGTATGTTTCGGTAGAGTTTCGGTTTGAAATACATCCAAAACGAATGTGTCAGTCTGAATGACACCCAAACGTATGTTAGCTAGTGTTTAGGTCTAAATTACGCCCAAAACGTATGTTTCGGTAGAGTTTCGGTCTGAAATACATCCAAAACGAATGTGTCGGTCTGAATTACACCAAAAGCGTATGTGTCGGTAGGGTTTCGGTCTGAATGACACTCAAACGTATGTTAGCTAGTGTTTAGGTCTAAATTACGCCGAAAACGTATGTTTCGGTAGAGTTTCGGTATGAAATACATCCAAAACGAATGTTAGCAAGTGTTTCGGTCTGCATTACACCCAAAGCGTATGGGTCGGTAGGGTTTCGATCTGAATGACACCCAAACGTATGTTAGTTAGTGTTTAGGTCTAAATTACGCCGAAAACGTATGTTTCGGTAGAGTTTCGGTCTGAAATACATCCAAAACGAATGTGTCGGTCTGAATTACACCCAAAGCGTATGTGTCGGTAGGGTTTCGGTCTGAATGACACCAAAACGTATATGAGCTAGTGTTTAGGTGTAAATTACGCCGAAAACGTATGTTTCGGTAGAATTTCGGCCTGAAATACATCCAAAACGAATGTGTCGGTCTGAATTACACCCGAAGCGTATGTGTCGGTGGGGTTTCCGTCTGAATGACACCCAAACGCATGTTAGCTAGTGTTTAGGTCTAAATTACGCCCAAAACGTATGTTTCCGTTGAGTTTCGGTCTGAAATACATCCAAAACGAATGTGTCGGTCTGAATTATACCCAAAGCGTATATGTCGGTAGGGTTTCGGTCTGAATGACACCCAAACGCATGTTAGCTAGTGTTTAGGTCTAAATTACGCCCAAAACGTATGTTTCGGTAGAGTTTCGGACTGAAATACATCCAAAACGAATGTGTCGGTCTGAATGACACCCAAACGTATGTTAGCTAGTGTTTAGGTCTAAATTACGCCCAAAACGTATGTTTCGTTAAAGTTTCGGTCTGAAATACATCCAAAACGAATGTGTCGGTCTGAATTACACCCAAAGCGTATGTGTCGGTACTGTTTTGGTCTGAATGACACTCAAACGTATGTTAGCTAGTGTTTAGGTCTAAATTAGGCCCAAAACGTATGTTTCGATAGAGTTTCGGTCTGAAATACATCCAAAACGAATGTGTCGGTCTGAATTACACCAAAAGCGTATCTGTCGGTAGGGTTTTGGTCTGAATGACACTCAAACGTATGTTAGCTAGTGTTTAGGTCTAAATTACGCCGAAAACGTATGTTTCGGTAGAGTTTCGGTCTGAAATACATCCAAAACGAATGTTAGCAAGTGTTTCGGTCTGCATTACACCCAAAGCGTATGGGTCGGTAGGGTTTCGATCTGAATGACACCCAAACGTAGGTTAGCTAGTGTTTAGGTCTAAATTACGCCCAACACTTATGTTTCGGTAGAGTTTCGGTTTGAAATACATCCAAAACGAATGTGTCGGTCTGAATGACACCCAAACGTATTTTAGCTAGTGTTTAGGTCTAAATTACGCCCAAAACCTATGTTTCGTAAAAGTTTCGGTCTGAAATACATCCAAAACGAATGTGTCGGTCTGAATTACACCCAAATCGTATGTGTCGGTACTGTTTCGGTCTGAATGACACCCAAACGTATGTTAGCTATTGTTTAGGTCTAAATTACGCCGAAAACGTATGTTTCGGTAGAGTTTCGGTCTGAAATACATCCAAAACGAATGTTAGCAAGTGTTTCGGTCTGCGTTACACCCAAAGCGTATGGGTCGGTAGGGTTTCGATCTGAATGATACCCAAACGCATGTTAGCTATGGTTTAGGTCTAAATTACGCCCAAAACGTATGTTTCGGTAGAGTTTCGGACTGAAATACATCCAAAACGAATGTGTCGGTCTGAATTACACCCAAAGCGTATGTGTCGGTAGGGTTTCGGTCTGAATGACACCCTAACGTATGTTAGCTAGTGTTTCGGTCTAAATTACGCCCGAAACGTATGTTTCGGTAGAGTTTCGGTTTGAAATACATCCAAAACGAATGTGTCAGTCTGAATGACACCCAAACGTATGTTAGCTAGTGTTTAGGTCTAAATTACGCCCAAAACGTATGTTTCGGTAGAGTTTCGGTCTGAAATACATCCAAAACGAATGTGTCGGTCTGAATTACACCAAAAGCGTATATGTCGGTAGGGTTTCGGTCTGAATGACACTCAAACGTATGTTAGCTAGTGTTTAGGTCTAAATTACGCCGAAAACGTATGTTTCGGTAGAGTTTCGGTATGAAATACATCCAAAACGAATGTTAGCAAGTGTTTCGGTCTGCATTACACCCAAAGCGTATGGGTCGGTAGGGTTTCGATCTGAATGACACCCAAATGTATGTTAGTTAGTGTTTAGGTCTAAATTACGCCGAAAACGTATGTTTCGGTAGAGTTTCGGTCTGAAATACATCCAAAACGAATGTGTCGGTCTGAATTACACCCAAAGCGTATGTGTCGGTAGGGTTTCGGTCTGAATGACACCCAAACGTATGTTAGCTAGTGTTTAGGTCACAATTACGCCCAAAGCGTATGTTTCGGTAGAGTTTCGGAATGAAATACATCCAAAACGAATGTGTCGGTCTGAATTACACCCAAAGCGTATGTGCCGGTAGGGTTTCCGTCTGAATGACACCCAAACGTATGTTAGCTAGAGTTTAGGTCTAAATTACGCCCAAAACGTATGTTTCGGTAGAGTTTCACCCAAAGCGTATATATCGGCAGGGTTTCGGTCTGAATGACACCCAAACGTATGTTAGCTAGTGTTTAGGTCTAAATTACGCCCAAAACGTATGTTTCGGTAGAGTTTCGGACTGAAATACATCCAAAACGAATGCGTCGGTCTGAATTACACCCAAAGCGTATATGTCGGTAGGGTTTCGGTCTGAATGACACCCAAACGTATGTTAGCTAGTGTTTAGGTCTAAATTACGCCCAAAACGTATGTTTCGGTAGAGTTTCGGTCTGAAATACATCCAAAACGAATGTGTCGGTCTGAATTACACCCGAAGCGTATGTGTCGGTGGGGTTTCCGTCTGAATGACACCCAAACGTATGTTAGCTAGTGTTTAGGTCTAAATTACGCCCAAAACGTATGTTTCGGTAGAGTTTCGGACTGAAATACATCCAAAACGAATGTGTCGGTCTGAATTACACCCAAAGCGTATATGTCGGTAGGGTTTCGGTCTGAATGACACCCAAACGTATGTTAGCTAGTGTTTAGGTCTAAATTACGCCCAAAACGTATGTTTCGGTAGAGTTTCGGTCTGAAATACATCCAAAACGAATGTTAGCAAGTGTTTCGGTCTGCATTACACCCAAAGCGTATGGGTCGGTAGGGTTTCGATCTGAATGACACCCAAACGTATGTTAGTTAGTGTTTAGGTCTAAATTACGCCGAAAACGTATGTTTCGGTAGAGTTTCGGTCTGAAATACATCCAAAACGAATGTGTCGGTCTGAAATACATCCAAAACGAATGTGTCGGTCTGAATTACACCCAAAGCGTGTATGTCGGTAGGGTTTCGGTCTGAATGACACCCAAACGTATGTTAGCTAGTGTTTAGATCTAAATTACGCCCAAAACGTATGTTTCGGTAGAGTTTCGGCCTGAAATACATCGCAAACGAATGTGTCAATCTGTATTACTCTAAAAAAGCGTATGTGTCGGTAGGGTTTCGGTCTGAATGACACCCAAACGTATGTTAGCTTGTGTTTAGGTCTAAATTACGCCCAAAACGTATATTTCGGTAGAGTTTCGGACTGAAATACATCCAAAACGAATGTGTCGGTCTGAATTACACCCAAAGCGTATATGTCGGTAGGGCTTCGGTCTGAATGACAACCAAACGTATGTTAGCTAGTGTTTAGGTCTAAATTACGCCCAAAACGTATGTTTCGGTAGAGTTTCGGTCTGAAATACATCCAAAACGAATGTTAGCAAGTGTTTCGGTCTGCATTACACCCAAAGCGTATGGGTCGGTAGGGTTTCGATCTGAATGACACCCAAACGTATGTTAGTTAGTGTTTAGGTCTAAATTACGCCGAAAACGTATGTTTCGGTAGAGTTTCGGTCTGAAATACATCCAAAACGAATGTGTCGGTCTGAAATACATCCAAAACGAATGTGTCGGTCTGAATTACACCAAAAGCGTATGTGTCGGTAGGGTTTTGGTCTGAATGACACTCAAACGTATGTTAGCTAGTGTTTAGGTCTAAATTACGCCGAAAACGTATGTTTCGGTAGAGTTTCGGTCTGAAATACATCCAAAACGAATGTTAGCAAGTGTTTCGGTCTGCATTACACCCAAAGCGTATGGGTCGGTAGGGTTTCGATCTGAATGACACCCAAACGTATGTTAGTTAGTGTTTAGGCCTAAATTACGCCCAAAACGTATGTTTCAGTAGAATTTCGGTCTGAAATACATCCAAAACGAATGTGTCGGTCTGAATTACACCCAAAGCGTATATGTCGGTAGGGTTTCGGTGTGAATGACACCCAAACGTAGGTTAGCTAGTGTTTAGGTCTAAATTACGCCCAACACTTATGTTTCGGTAGAGTTTCGGTTTGAAATACATCCAAAACGAATGTGTCGGTCTGAATGACACCCAAACGTATGTTAGCTAGTGTTTGGGTCTAAATTACGCCCAAAACCTATGTTTCGTAACAGTTCCGGTCGGAAATACATCCAAAACGAATGTGTCGGTCCCAATTAGACCCAAAGCGTGTATGTCGGTAAGGTTTCGGTCTGAATGACACCCAAACGCATGTTAGCTAGTGTTTAGGTCTAAATTACGCCCAAAACGTATGTTTCGGTAGAGTTTCGGTCTGAAATACATCCAAAACGAATGTTAGCAAGTGTTTCGGTCTGCATTACACCCAAAGCGTATGGGTCGGTAGGGTTTCGATCTGAATGACACCCAAACGTAGGTTAGCTAGTGTTTAGGTCTGAATTACGCCCAACACTTATGTTTCGGTAGAGTTTCGGTTTGAAATACATCCAAAACGAATGTGTCGGTCTGAATGACACCCAAACGTATGTTAGCTAGTGTTTAGGTCTAAATTACGCCCAAAACCTATGTTTCGTAAAAGTTTCGGTCTGAAATACATCCAAAACGAATGTGTCGGTCTGAATTACACCAAAAGCGTATGTGCCGGTAGGGTTTTGGTCTGAATGACACCCAAACGTATGTGAGCTAGTGTTTAGGTCTAAATTATGCCCAAAACGTATGTTTCGGTAGAGTTTCGGTCTGAAATACATCCAAAACGAATGTGTCGGTCTGAATTACACCCAAATCGTATGTGTCGGTACTGTTTCGGTCTGAATGACACCCAAACGTATGTTAGCTATTGTTTAGGTCTAAATTACGCCGAAAACGTATGTTTCGGTAGAGTTTCGGTCTGAAATACATCCAAAACGAATGTTAGCAAGTGTTTCGGTCTGCGTTACACCCAAAGCGTATGGGTCGGTAGGGTTTCGATCTGAATGACACCCAAACGCATGTTAGCTATGGTTTAGGTCTAAATTACGCCCAAAACGTATGTTTCGGTAGAGTTTCGGACTGAAATACATCCAAAACGAATGTGTCGGTCTGAATTACACCGAAAGCGTATGTGTCGGTAGGGTTTCGGTCTGAATGACACCCTAACGTATGTTAGCTAGTGTTTCGGTCTAAATTACGCCCGAAACGTATGTTTTGGTAGAGTTTCGGTTTGAAATACATCCAAAACGAATGTGTCAGTCTGAATGACACCCAAACGTATGTTAGCTAGTGTTTAGGTCTAAATTACGCCCAAAACGTATGTTTCGGTAGAGTTTCGGTTTGAAATACATCCAAAACGAATGTGTCAGTCTGAATGACACCCAAACGTATGTTAGCTTGTGTTTAGGTCTAAATTACGCCCAAAACGTATGTTTCGGTAGAGTTTCGGTCTGAAATACATCCAAAACGAATGTGTCGGTCTGAATTACACCAAAAGCGTATGTGTCGGTAGGGTTTCGGTCTGAATGACACTCAAACGTATGTTAGCTAGTGTTTAGGTCTAAATTACGCCGAAAACGTATGTTTCGGTAGAGTTTCGGTATGAAATACATCCAAAACGAATGTTAGCAAGTGTTTCGGTCTGCATTACACCCAAAGCGTATGGGTCGGTAGGGTTTCGATCTGAATGACACCCAAACGTATGTTAGTTAGTGTTTAGGTCTAAATTACGCCGAAAACGTATGTTTCGGTAGAGTTTCGGTCTGAAATACATCCAAAACGAATGTGTCGGTCTGAATTACACCCAAAGCGTATGTGTCGGTAGGGTTTCGGTCTGAATGACACCAAAACGTATATGAGCTAGTGTTTAGGTGTAAATTACGCCGAAAACGTATGTTTCGGTAGAATTTCGGCCTGAAATACATCCAAAACGAATGTGTCGGTCTGAATTACACCCGAAGCGTATGTGTCGGTGGGGTTTCCGTCTGAATGACACCCAAACGCATGTTAGCTAGTGTTTAGGTCTAAATTACGCCCAAAACGTATGTTTCCGTTGAGTTTCGGTCTGAAATACATCCAAAACGAATGTGTCGGTCTGAATTATACCCAAAGCGTATATGTCGGTAGGGTTTCGGTCTGAATGACACCCAAACGCATGTTAGCTAGTGTTTAGGTCTAAATTACGCCCAAAACGTATGTTTCGGTAGAGTTTCGGACTGAAATACATCCAAAACGAATGTGTCGGTCTGAATGACACCCAAACGTATGTTAGCTAGTGTTTAGGTCTAAATTACGCCCAAAACGTATGTTTTAGTAGAATTTCGGTCTGAAATACATCCAAAACGAATGTGTCGGTCTGAATTACACCCAAAGCGTATATGTCGGTAGGGTTTCGGTGTGAATGACACCCAAACGTAGGTTAGCTAGTGTTTAGGTCTAAATTACGCCCAACACTTATGTTTCGGTAGAGTTTCGGTTTGAAATACATCCAAAACGAATGTGTCGGTCTGAATGACACCCAAACGTATGTTAGCTAGTGTTTGGGTCTAAATTACGCCCAAAACCTATGTTTCGTAACAGTTTCGGTCTGAAATACATCCAAAACGAATGTGTCGGTCTGAATTACACCCAAAGCGTATGTGCCCTGTAGGGTTTCGGTCTGAATGACACCCAAACGTATGTGAGCTAGTGTTTAGGTCTAAATTCCGCCGAAAACGTATGTTTTGGTAGAGTTTCGGTCTGAAATACATCCAAAACGAATGTTAGCAAGTGTTTCGGTCTGCATTACACCCAAAGCGTATGGTTCGGTAGGGTTTCGATCTGAATATCACCCAAACGTATGTTAGTTAGTGTTTAGGTCAAAATTACGCCCAAAACGTATGTTTCGGTAGAGTTCCGGTCAGAAATACATCCAAAACGAATGTGTCGGTCCCAATTAGACCCAAAGCGTGTATGTCGGTAAGGTTTCGGTCTGAATGACACCCAAACGCATGTTAGCTAGTGTTTAGGTCTAAATTACGCCCAAAACGTATGTTTCGGTAGAGTTTCGGTCTGAAATACATCCAAAACGAATGTTAGCAAGTGTTTCGGTCTGCATTACACCCAAAGCGTATGGGTCGGTAGGGTTTCGATCTGAATGACACCCAAACGTAGGTTAGCTAGTGTTTAGGTCTGAATTACGCCCAACACTTATGTTTCGGTAGAGTTTCGGTTTGAAATACATCCAAAACGAATGTGTCGGTCTGAATGACACCCAAACGTATGTTAGCTAGTGTTTAGGTCTAAATTACGCCCAAAACCTATGTTTCGTAAAAGTTTCGGTCTGAAATACATCCAAAACGAATGTGTCGGTCTGAATTACACCAAAAGCGTATGTGCCGGTAGGGTTTCGGTCTGAATGACACCCAAACGTATGTGAGCTAGTGTTTAGGTCTAAATTATGCCCAAAACGTATGTTTCGGTAGAGTTTCGGTCTGAAATACATCCAAAACGAATGTGTCGGTCTGAATTACACCCAAATCGTATGTGTCGGTACTGTTTCGGTCTGAATGACACCCAAACGTATGTTAGCTATTGTTTAGGTCTAAATTACGCCGAAAACGTATGTTTCGGTAGAGTTTCGGTCTGAAATACATCTAAAACGAATGTTAGCAAGTGTTTCGGTCTGCGTTACACCCAAAGCGTATGGGTCGGTAGGGTTTCGATCTGAATGACACCCAAACGCATGTTAGCTATGGTTTAGGTCTAAATTACGCCCAAAACGTATGTTTCGGTAGAGTTTCGGTCTGAAATACATCCAAAACGAATGTGTCGGTCTGAATTACACCCAAAGCGTATGTGTCGGTAGGGTTTCGGTCTGAATGACACCCTAACGTATGTTAGCTAGTGTTTCGGTCTAAATTACGCCCGAAACGTATGTTTCGGTAGAGTTTCGGTTTGAAATACATCCAAAACGAATGTGTCAGTCTGAATGACACCCAAACGTATGTTAGCTAGTGTTTAGGTCTAAATTACGCCCAAAACGTATGTTTCGGTAGAGTTTCGGTCTGAAATACATCCAAAACGAATGTGTCGGTCTGAATTACACCAAAAGCGTATGTGTCGGTAGGGTTTCGGTCTGAATGACACTCAAACGTATGTTAGCTAGTGTTTAGGTCTAAATTACGCCGAAAACGTATGTTTCGGTAGAGTTTCGGTATGAAATACATCCAAAACGAATGTTAGCAAGTGTTTCGGTCTGCATTACACCCAAAGCGTATGGGTCGGTAGGGTTTCGATCTGAATGACACCCAAACGTATGTTAGTTAGTGTTTAGGTCTAAATTACGCCGAAAACATATGTTTCGGTAGAGTTTCGGTCTGAAATACATCCAAAACGAATGTGTCGGTCTGAATTACACCCAAAGCGTATGTGTCGGTAGGGTTTCGGTCTGAATGACACCAAAACGTATATGAGCTAGTGTTTAGGTGTAAATTACGCCGAAAACGTATGTTTCGGTAGAATTTCGGCCTGAAATACATCCAAAACGAATGTGTCGGTCTGAATTACACCCGAAGCGTATGTGTCGGTGGGGTTTCCGTCTGAATGACACCCAAACGCATGTTAGCTAGTGTTTAGGTCTAAATTACGCCCAAAACGTATGTTTCCGTTGAGTTTCGGTCTGAAATACATCCAAAACGAATGTGTCGGTCTGAATTATACCCAAAGCGTATATGTCGGTAGGGTTTCGGTCTGAATGACACCCAAACGCATGTTAGCTAGTGTTTAGGTCTAAATTACGCCCAAAACGTATGTTTCGGTAGAGTTTCGGACTGAAATACATCCAAAACGAATGTGTCGGTCTGAATGACACCCAAACGTATGTTAGCTAGTGTTTAGGTCTAAATTACGCCCAAAACGTATGTTTCGTTAAAGTTTCGATCTGAAATACATCCAAAACGAATGTGTCGGTCTGAATTACACCCAAAGCGTATGTGTCGGTACTGTTTTGGTCTGAATGACACTCAAACGTATGTTAGCTAGTGTTTAGGTCTAAATTAGGCCCAAAACGTATGTTTCGATAGAGTTTCGGTCTGAAATACATCCAAAACGAATGTGTCGGTCTGAATTACACCAAAAGCGTATCTGTCGGTAGGGTTTTGGTCTGAATGACACTCAAACGTATGTTAGCTAGTGTTTAGGTCTAAATTACGCCGAAAACGTATGTTTCGGTAGAGTTTCGGTCTGAAATACATCCAAAACGAATGTTAGCAAGTGTTTCGGTCTGCATTACACCCAAAGCGTATGGGTCGGTAGGGTTTCGATCTGAATGACACCCAAACGTAGGTTAGCTAGTGTTTAGGTCTAAATTACGCCCAACACTTATGTTTCGGTAGAGTTTCGGTTTGAAATACATCCAAAACGAATGTGTCGGTCTGAATGACACCCAAACGTATGTTAGCTAGTGTTTAGGTCTAAATTACGCCCAAAACCTATGTTTCGTAAAAGTTTCGGTCTGAAATACATCCAAAACGAATGTGTCGGTCTGAATTACACCCAAATCGTATGTGTCGGTACTGTTTCGGTCTGAATGACACCCAAACGTATGTTAGCTATTGTTTAGGTCTAAATTACGCCGAAAACGTATGTTTCGGTAGAGTTTCGGTCTGAAATACATCCAAAACGAATGTTAGCAAGTGTTTCGGTCTGCGTTACACCCAAAGCGTATGGGTCGGTAGGGTTTCGATCTGAATGATACCCAAACGCATGTTAGCTATGGTTTAGGTCTAAATTACGCCCAAAACGTATGTTTCGGTAGAGTTTCGGACTGAAATACATCCAAAACGAATGTGTCGGTCTGAATTACACCCAAAGCGTATGTGTCGGTAGGGTTTCGGTCTGAATGACACCCTAACGTATGTTAGCTAGTGTTTCGGTCTAAATTACGCCCGAAACGTATGTTTCGGTAGAGTTTCGGTTTGAAATACATCCAAAACGAATGTGTCAGTCTGAATGACACCCAAACGTATGTTAGCTAGTGTTTAGGTCTAAATTACGCCCAAAACGTATGTTTCGGTAGAGTTTCGGTCTGAAATACATCCAAAACGAATGTGTCGGTCTGAATTACACCAAAAGCGTATATGTCGGTAGGGTTTCGGTCTGAATGACACTCAAACGTATGTTAGCTAGTGTTTAGGTCTAAATTACGCCGAAAACGTATGTTTCGGTAGAGTTTCGGTATGAAATACATCCAAAACGAATGTTAGCAAGTGTTTCGGTCTGCATTACACCCAAAGCGTATGGGTCGGTAGGGTTTCGATCTGAATGACACCCAAATGTATGTTAGTTAGTGTTTAGGTCTAAATTACGCCGAAAACGTATGTTTCGGTAGAGTTTCGGTCTGAAATACATCCAAAACGAATGTGTCGGTCTGAATTACACCCAAAGCGTATGTGTCGGTAGGGTTTCGGTCTGAATGACACCAAAACGTATATGAGCTAGTGTTTAGGTGTAAATTACGCCGAAAACGTATGTTTCGGTAGAATTTCGGCCTGAAATACATCCAAAACGAATGTGTCGGTCTGAATTACACCCGAAGCGTATGTGTCGGTGGGGTTTCCGTCTGAATGACACCCAAACGCATGTTAGCTAGTGTTTAGGTCTAAATTACGCCCAAAACGTATGTTTCCGTTGAGTTTCGGTCTGAAATACATCCAAAACGAATGTGTCGGTCTGAATTATACCCAAAGCGTATATGTCGGTAGGGTTTCGGTCTGAATGACACCCAAACGTATGTTAGTTAGTGTTTAGGTCTAAATTACGCCCAAAACGTATGTTTCCGTTGAGTTTCGGTGTGAAATACATCCAAAACGAATGTTAGCAAGTGTTTCGGTCTGCATTATACCCAAAGCGTATGGGTCGGTATGGTTTCGATCTGAATGACACCCAAACGTATGTTAGTTAGTGTTTAGGTCTAAATTACGCCCAAAACGTATGTTTCGTTAGAGTTTCGGTCTGAAATACATCCGAAACGAATGTGTCGGTCTGAATTACACCCAAAGCGTATGTGTCGGTACGGTTTCGGTCTGAATGACACCAAAACGTATATGAGCTAGTGTTTAGGTCTAAATTACGCCGAAAACGTATGTTTCGGTAGAGTTTCGGCCTGAAATACATCCAAAACGAATGTGTCAATCTGTATTACACTAAAAAAGCGTATGTGTCGGTAGGGTTTCGGTCTGAATGACACCCAAACGTATGTTAGCTAGCGTTTAGGTCTAAATTACGCCCAAAACGTATGTTTCGGTAGAGTTTCGGACTGAAATACATCCAAAACGAATGTGTCGGTCTGAATTACACCCAAAGCGTATGTGTCGGTAGGGTTTCGGTCTGAATGACACTCAAACGTATGTTAGCTAGTGTTTAGGTCTAAATTACGCCCGAAACGTATGTTTCGGTAGAGTTTCGGTCTGAAATACATCCAAAACGAATGTTAGCAAGTGTTTCGGTCTGCATTACACCCAAAGCGTATGGGTCGGTAGGGTTTCGATCTGAATGACACTCAAACGTATGTTAGTTAGTGTTTAGGTCTAAATTACGCCGAAAACGTATATTTCGGTAGAGTTTCGGTCTGAAATACATCCAAAACGAATGTGTCGGTCTGAAATACATCCAAAACGAATGTGTCGGTCTGAATTACACCCAAAGCGTGTATGTCGGTAGGGTTTCGGTCTGAATGACACCCAAACGTATGTTAGCTAGTGTTTAGGTCTAAATTACGCCGAAAACGTATGTTTCGGTAGAGTTTCGGCCTGAAATACATCCAAAACGAATGTGTCGATCTGTATTACACTAAAAAAGCGTTTGTGTCGGTAGGGTTTCGGTCTGAATGACACCCAAACGTATGTTAGCTAGCGTTTAGGTCTAAATTACGCCCAAAACGTATGTTTCGGTAGAGTTTCGGACTGAAATACATCCAAAACGAATGTGTCGGTCTGAATTACACCCAAAGCGTATGTGTCGATAGGGTTTCGGTCTGAATGACACTCAAACGTATGTTAGCTAGTGTTTAGGTCTAAATTACGCCCGAAACCTATGTTTCGGTAGAGTTTCGGTCTGAAATACATCCAAAACGAATGTTAGCAAGTGTTTCGGTCTGCATTACACCCAAAGCGTATGGGTCGGTAGGGTTTCGATCTGAATGACACCCAAACGTATGTTAGTTAGTGTTTAGGTCTAAATTACGCCGAAAACGCATGTTTCGGTAGAGTTTCGGTCTGAAATACATCCAAAACGAATGTGTCGGTCTGAAATACATCCAAAACGAATGTGTCGGTCTGAATTACACCCAAAGCGTGTATGTCGTAGGGTTTCGGTCTGAATGACACCCAAACGTATATTAGCTAGTGTTTAGGTCTAAATTACGCCGAAAACGTATGATTCGGTAGAGTTTCGGCCTGAAATACATCGCAAACGAATGTGTCAATCTGTATTACACTAAAAAAGCGTATGTGTCGGTAGGGTTTCGGTCTGAATGACACCCAAACGTATGTTAGCTAGTGTTCAGGTCTAAATTACGCCCAAAGCGTATGTTTCGGCAGAGTTTCGGACTGAAATACATCCGAAACGAATGTGTCGGTCTGAATTACATCCAAAGCGTATGTGTCGGTAGGGTCTCCGTCTGAATGACACCCAAACGTATGTTAGCTAGTGTTTAGGTCTAAATTACGCCCAAAACGTATGTTTCGGTAGACTTTCGGTCTGAAATACATCCAAAACGAATGTGTCGGTCTGAATGACACCCAAACGTATGTTAGCTAGTGTTTGGGTCTAAATTACGCCCAAAACCTATGTTTCGTAAAAGTTTCGGTCTGAAATACATCCAAAATGAATGTGTCGGTCTGAATTACACCCAAAGCGTATGTGTCGGTACGTTTTCGGTCTGAATGACACCCAAACGTATGTTAGCTAGTGTTTAGGTCAAAATTACGCCCAAAACGTATGTTTCGGTAGAGTTCCGGTCGGAAATACATCCAAAACGAATGTGTCGGTCTGAATTACACCCAAAGCGTGTATGTCCGTAGGGTTTCGGTCTGAATGGCACCCAAACGCATGTTAGCTAGTGTTTAGGTCTAAATTACGCCCAAAACGTATGTTTCGGTAGAGTTTCGGACTGAAATACATCCAAAACGAATGTGTCGGTCTGAATGACACCCAAACGTATGTTAGCTAGTGTTTAGGTCTAAATTACGCCCAAAACCTATGTTTCGTAAAAGGTTCGGTCTGAAATATATCCAAAACGAATGTGTCGGTCTGAATTACACCAAAAGCGTATGTGCCGGTAGGGTTTCGGTCTGAATGACACCCAAACGTATGTGAGCTAGTGTTTAGGTCTAAATTATGCCCAAAACGTATGTTTCGGTAGAGTTTCGGTCTGAAATACATCCAAAACGAATGTGTCGATCTGAATTACATCCAAATCGTATGTGTCGGTACTGTTTCGGTCTGAATGACACCCAAACGTATGTTAGCTATTGTTTAGGTCTAAATTACGCCGAAAACGTATGTTTCGGTAGAGTTTCGGTCTGAAATACATCCAAAACGAATGTTAGCAAGTGTTTCGGTCTGCGTTACACCCAAACGTATGGGTCGGTAGGGTTTCGATCTGAATGACACCCAAACGCATGTTAGCTATGGTTTAGGTCTAAATTACGCCCAAAACGTATGTTTCGGTAGAGTTTCGGTTTGAAATACATCCAAAACGAATGTGTCAGTCTGAATGACACCCAAACGTATGTTAGCTAGTGTTTAGGTCTAAATTACGCCCAAAACGTATATTTCGGTAGAGTTTCGGTCTGAAATACATCCAAAACGAATGTGTCGGTCTGAATTACGCCAAAAGTGTATGTGTCGGTAGGGTTTCGGTCTGAATGACACTCAAACGTATGTTAGCTAGTGTTTAGGTCTAAATTACGCCGAAAACGTATGTTTCGGTAGAGTTTCGGTATGAAATACATCCAAAACGAATGTTAGCAAGTGTTTCGGTCTGCATTACACCCAAAGCGTATGGGTCGGTAGGGTTTCGATCTGAATGACACCCAAACGTATGTTAGTTAGTGTTTAGGTCTAAATTACGCCGAAAACGTATGTTTCGGTAGAGTTTCGGTCTGAAATACATCCAAAACGAATGTGTCGGTCTGAATTACACCCAAAGCGTATGTGTCGGTAGGGTTTCGGTCTGAATGACACCAAAACGTATATGAGCTAGTGTTTAGGTGTAAATTACGCCGAAAACGTATGTTTCGGTAGAATTTCGGCCTGAAATACATCCAAAACGAATGTGTCGGTCTGAATTACACCCGAAGCGTATGTGTCGGTGGGGTTTCCGTCTGAATGGCACCCAAACGCATGTTAGCTAGTGTTTAGGTCTAAATTACGCCCAAAACGTATGTTTCCGTTGAGTTTCGGTCTGAAATACATCCAAAACGAATGTGTCGGTCTGAATTATACCCAAAGCGTATATGTCGGTAGGGTTTCGGTCTGAATGACACCCAAACGTATGTTAGTTAGTGTTTAGGTCTAAATTACGCCCAAAACGTATGTTTCCGTTGAGTTTCGGTCTGAAATACATCCAAAACGAATGTTAGCAAGTGTTTCGGTCTGCATTATACCCAAAGCGTATGGGTCGGTATGGTTTCGATCTGAATGACACCCAAACGTATGTTAGTTAGTGTTTAGGTCTAAATTACGCCGAAAACGTATGTTTCGGTAGAGTTTCGGTCTGAAATACATCCAAAACGAATGTGTCGGTCTGAATGACACCCAAAGCGTGTATGTCGGTAGGGTTTCGGTCTGAATGACACCCAAACGTATGTTAGCTAGTGTTTAGGTCTAAATTACGCCGAAAACGTATGTTTCGGTAGAGTTTCGGCCTGAAATACATCCAAAACGAATGTGTCGATCTGTATTACACTAAAAAAGCGTTTGTGGCGGTAGGGTTTCGGTCTGAATGACACCCAAACGTATGTTAGCTAGCGTTTAGGTCTAAATTACGCCCAAAACGTATGTTTCGGTAGAGTTTCGGACTGAAATACATCCAAAACGAATGTGTCGGTCTGAATTACACCCAAAGCGTATGTGTCGATAGGGTTTCGGTCTGAATGACACTCAAACGTATGTTAGCTAGTGTTTAGGTCTAAATTACGCCCGAAACCTATGTTTCGGTAGAGTTTCGGTCTGAAATACATCCAAAACGAATGTTAGCAAGTGTTTCGGTCTGCATTACACCCAAAGCGTATGGGTCGGTAGGGTTTCGATCTGAATGACACCCAAACGTATGTTAGTTAGTGTTTAGGTCTAAATTACGCCGAAAACGTATGTTTCGGTAGAGTTTCGGTCTGAAATACATCCAAAACGAATGTGTCGGTCTGAAATACATCCAAAACGAATGTGTCGGTCTGAATTACACCCAAAGCGTGTATGTCGGTAGGGTTTCGGTCTGAATGACACCCAATCGTATGTTAGCTAGTGTTTAGGTCTAAATTACGCCGAAAACGCATGTTTCGGTAGAGTTTCGGCTTGAAATACATCGCAAACGAATGTGTCAATCTGTATTACACTAAAAAAGCGTATGTGTCGTTAGGGTTTCGGTCTGAATAACACCCAAACATATGTTAGCTAGTGTTCAGGTCTAAATTACGCCCAAAGCGTATGTTTCGGCAGAGTTTCGGACTGAAATACATCCGAAACGAATGTGTCGGTCTGAATTACATCCAAAGCGTATGTGTCGGTAGGGTTTCGGTCTGAATGACACCTAAACGTATGTTAGTTAGTGTTTAGGTCTAAATTACGCCCAAAACATATGTTTCGGTAGAGTTTCGGTCTGAAATACATCCAAAACGAATGTGTCGGTCTGAATTACACCCAAAACCAATGTGTCGGTCTGAATTACACCCAAAGCGTATATGTCGGTAGGGTTTCGGTGTGAATGACACCCAAACGTAGGTTAGCTAGTGTTTAGGTCTGAATTACGCCCAACACTTATGTTTCGGTAGAGTTTCGGTTTGAAATACATCCAAAACGAATGTGTCGGTCTGAATGACACCCAAACGTATGTTGGCTAGTGTTTAGGTCTAAATTACGCCCAAAACGTATGTTTCGGTAGAGTTTCGGACTGAAATACATCCAAAACGAATGTGTCGGTCTGAATTACACCGAAAGCGTATGTGTCGGTAGGGTTTCGGTCTGAATGACACCCTAACGTATGTTAGCTAGTGTTTCGGTCTAAATTACGCCCGAAACGTATGTTTCGGTAGAGTTTCGGTTTGAAATACATCCAAAACGAATGTGTCAGTCTGAATGACACCCAAACGTATGTTAGCTAGTGTTTAGGTCTAAATTACGCCCAAAACGTATGTTTCGGTAGAGTTTCGGTTTGAAATACATCCAAAACGAATGTGTCAGTCTGAATGACACCCAAACGTATGTTAGCTTGTGTTTAGGTCTAAATTACGCCCAAAACGTATGTTTCGGTAGAGTTTCGGTCTGAAATACATCCAAAACGAATGTGTCGGTCTGAATTACACCAAAAGCGTATGTGTCGGTAGGGTTTCGGTCTGAATGACACTCAAACGTATGTTAGCTAGTGTTTAGGTCCAAATTACGCCGAAAAAGTATGTTTCGGTAGAGTTTCGGTATGAAATACATCCAAAACGAATGTTAGCAAGTGTTTCGGTCTGCATTACACCCAAAGCGTATGGGTCGGTAGGGTTTCGATCTGAATGACACCCAAACGTATGTTAGTTAGTGTTTAGGTCTAAATTACGCCGAAAACGTATGTTTCGGTAGAGTTTCGGTCTGAAATACATCCAAAACGAATGTGTCGGTCTGAATTACACCCAAAGCGTATGTGTCGGTAGGGTTTCGGTCTGAATGACACCAAAACGTATATGAGCTAGTGTTTAGGTGTAAATTACGCCGAAAACGTATGTTTCGGTAGAATTTCGGCCTGAAATACATCCAAAACGAATGTGTCGGTCTGAATTACACCCGAAGCGTATGTGTCGGTGGGGTTTCCGTCTGAATGACACCCAAACGCATGTTAGCTAGTGTTTAGGTCTAAATTACGCCCAAAACGTATGTTTCCGTTGAGTTTCGGTCTGAAATACATCCAAAACGAATGTGTCGGTCTGAATTATACCCAAAGCGTATATGTCGGTAGGGTTTCGGTCTGAATGACACCCAAACGCATGTTAGCTAGTGTTTAGGTCTAAATTACGCCCAAAACGTATGTTTCGGTAGAGTTTCGGACTGAAATACATCCAAAACGAATGTGTCGGTCTGAATGACACCCAAACGTATGTTAGCTAGTGTTTAGGTCTAAATTACGCCCAAAACGTATGTTTCAGTAGAATTTCGGTCTGAAATACATCCAAAACGAATGTGTCGGTCTGAATTACACCCAAAGCGTATATGTCGGTAGGGTTTCGGTGTGAATGACGCCCAAACGTAGGTTAGCTAGTGTTTAGGTCTAAATTACGCCCAACACTTATGTTTCGGTAGAGTTTCGGTTTGAAATAGATCCAAAACGAATGTGTCGTTCTGAATGACACCCAAACGTATGTTAGCTAGTGTTTGGGTCTAAATTACGCCCAAAACCTATGTTTCGTAACAGTTTCGGTCTGAAATACATCCAAAACGAATGTGTCGGTCTGAATTACACCCAAAGCGTATGTGCCCTGTAGGGTTTCGGTCTGAATGACACCCA